>JARCFY010000006.1:10765000-11297500 GCA_029233225.1 Lepidodactylus listeri | reverse complement strand
GCATTTTCTTTGGGGGAATTTATCTTTGCAACCTGGAAACCACTTGTAATTCTGGGAGATCTCCAGCCACCACCTGGGGAACGGCACCTTGAGTCAGAAGAAGTTTCCTCTCATAAGAACATAAGAGAAGCCAATGTTAGATCAGGCCAATGGCCCATCTAGTCCAACACTCTGTCACACAGTGGCCAAAAACACCAAGTGCCCTCAGGAGGTCCACCAGCGGGTCCAGGACACTAGAAACTCTCCCACTGTTGCCCCCCCCCCCCCCAAGCACCAAGAATACAGAGCATCACTTGCCCCAGACCGAGAGTTCCTATCTATACTTTGTGGCTAATAGCCACGGATGGACCACTGCTCCAGATGTTTATCTAATTCCCTCTTGAAGCTGTCCATGCTTGTAGCTGCCACCACCTCCTGTGGCAGTGAATTCCACGTGTTAATCACTCTTTGGGTGAAGAAGGACTTCCTTTTATCCGTTCTAACCTGACTGCCCAGCAATTTCATGGAGTGCCCCAGAGTTCTTGTATTGTGAGAAAGGAAGAAAAGGACTTCTTTCTCTACCTGCTCTATCTCATGCATAATCTTGTAAACCTCGATCATGTCACCCCTCAGCCGTCGTTTCTCCAAGCTAAAGAGCCCCAAGCGCTTCAACCTTTCTTCACAGGGAAAGTGTTCCAACCCTTTTATCATTCTAGTTGCCCTTTTCTGCATTTTTTCAAATGCTATAATATCTTTTTTTGAGTTGTGGCGACCAGAACTGTACACAGTACTCCAAGTGAGGCTGCACCATCGATTTATACAGCAACGTACAGTTGGAACACGTTCCCTATGAAGAAAGGTTGAAGCAATGTTGCTAAGGAGAAAATTAGAGACTCACAGTCCAAAAGAACTGGGAATTTAAGATGTTAGCAAAGGACTGTGTAGAATGCACTAGATTTTACTTCCATATACTACAAATACATTGTGATAATCAAGACATTACAATGCAAAAAAGCAACAGTCCACATAAGTAGGTTTCAGCCTTCAATGAAGATGTTTTCAGTCTTACTGATTGTCAATAGGAGAAATTTGTGTACTTAAGAAGCAGTGACAGGCAGTGTTCCCTCTAAGCTGAGTTAGTGTGAGCTAGCTCACAGTTTTTTAGCCTCTGGCTCACACATTTTTGTCTTAGCTCAGGAAGGATGGCTCCAGAGCAAACTAATTTATGCAGCAGCCAAATCGCTTGCTCACAAAGTAGAATTTTTGCTCACAAGACTCCACAGTTTAGAGGGAGCATTGGTGACAGGTACACTTCTATGTATTAGCACTGGGAGCTACACTTCTGATTGGTCCAGATTCGGAAGAAGCATTGTCGAAACGGGAGCATATTCTGAAAACTCCGTCAACATCTACTTCTGTGGACCTGCTTTTTTGCATTGTAATATCTTTTTTTTAATTATTATTTTTTTGGGAATTTTTTTATTGCATTTTTTAACCTACACCTACACTAAAAAAAACTACATACTATCCTACCCTAAGGTATACCGAAAATGCGTTCGTAATGCTAATAATACTAACATCATTAGTTACTGAAAAGCTAAATTATTTCTTGGCATACACTGTTAATTCATTATTGCTGTTTACAAACAAACATTTAACGTTAGACCTTTGAACCACATACAGCAGAGGAAACAATCTAAATAATAAATTTTAGGATTACAAGGCTTGGAGTGTTATTACAGCAAACAAAAAACAGTTATAAAACTATTTCTCCTTTGATTCTCTTCCTTTCTTCTTGTCTTTCTTCTTTCTAGGGGCAGCCGCCCCTTTCTTAGAGTCTGAGTCTTTTCCATCTTCAATTTTTGAGCTTTCAAATCCATACATACTCTCCTGCTCTGCCAGTGAATCGTCTGGTTCAGTCTCTGTTTTCTTCTTCTTGTGCTTTTCCAAAAACAATCTTGCTTGTTCAATGGAGTCAATTTTAAATTTCTTATATTTGTAGCTGAACATCAGTCCCTCCGGGATGTCCCATCTGTAAGAAATAGTCTCTGACTGCAACCATAAAGCCAAACTCCTATAAGCTTTCCTTCTCTTTCTTATTTCATATGGAATGTCTTTTAAAACTTTGATTTCTTCTTCCTGTATCTTCAGAACAGTTCCATTCGTGGCTTTTAACACCACGTTCCTGGTTGATCTTTTTGAGAATCTCACCACAATTTCACCTGGCAGTTTCTTCTTTTTAACATATTCTGGATATGTCCTGTAGGTCATATCCATATCACTTTGAATGGTCTCTGCTTGCCATCCTGTCACAGGTGCCAATGCCTCACTTAATATGCTTTTTTGCATTGTAATGTCTTGATTATCACAATGTATTTGTAGTATATGGAAGAAAAATCTAGTGCATTCTACACAGTCCTTTGTTAACATCTTAAACTGGCAATGTTGCTGCCACAAAGAAGAAGAAGAAGAAAAAGAAGAAGAGGAGGAGATTGGATTTATGCCCTGCCTTTCACTACCTGAAGGAGTCTCAGAGCGGCTTACAAACTTCCTTCCCCTCCCCACAACAGACACCCTGTGAAGTAGGTGGGGCTGAGAGAGCTCTGACAGAAACTATCCTTTCAAGAACAGCTCTGACAGAACTATGGCTTGCCCAAGGTCATCCAGCAGGTGCAAGTGGAGGAGTGGGGAATCAAACCCGGTTCTTTCAGATTAGAGTCCGCGCACTTAACCACTACACCAAACTGGTTGGTAAGACCCTCTGTCCTTCACTGGTTGCTGGGGGGACATGGCAGCTTTAATGACAACCCTTGTATTTCATCTATGTGGATCACTCAAAGGGAGGCATTTTTAAGGCCCTCTGCTTCCAGCTTTGAAATACAGCAGTGATACAGAAACACATCAATATAATCATTAAGTATGCAGCCAAAATACACGCAGCATCTTCTTTCTGTCTCTCTCTGGAGAGCTGCCATGGTGAAGAAATCTCCCTGTTGAGTTGGCAGCACTCTTGCGTGGACGGGGGCGAAGACGAACAAGCTGTCCCGAAGGAAGCCACCCACAAGGACAGACACCATGGGAAGCAGCCCAGGGACATCTGAAAAAAAACCCAAAAACCCCTCAAGTTATGCAAGCCTTCTCATCTGAAGGGTGTTTACAGTAACTAGTTTCAACACTTCCTGAGGGCCTGAGCATTCCAACCTTGCGTTGAGTTGTAGTTTCATTAGTGAACAGCTGCAGACATGATAGGAGATTTTACTTACTAAGTGGCCTATAAAAAGGGCCATGAGGAGCCTTTAAAAAAAAGATTATTGAAACTTATATTAACTTTACAATTTCACAATAGAATTGAGTACGAGTCTTAAGGTAGAAGAAGGAGAAGAGATTGGTTTTATGCCCCACTCTTCACTACCCGAAGGAGTCTCAGAGCGGCTTACGAACTCCTTTCCCTTCCCCTCTCCATAACGGACACCCTGTGAGGTAGGTGGGGCTGAGAGAGCTCTCTCGAGAACTGCCCTTGAGAGAACAGCTCCGAAAGGACTTATGACTGACCCAAGGTCACACCAGCAGCTGCATGTGGAGGAGGGGGGAATCAAACCTGGTTCTCTCAGATTAGAGTCCACGCTCCTAACCACTACACCAAACTACCTCTCACATAGGTACATAGGAAGATAATCATGTAAATACTTCTGAGTGCCTTACTTATCATAAATGACACATGCAATCACCACAGCATAACTTTCGGAATGAGGATATTTTAAAGAAATTAGTGTTAGCAAAGGAGGGAGTCCTGACTACTCAGTACGTAACAGTTCTTTGCAATGCCTGGCTAGTGGTTGTGAATTAATGGATACCAGTTTTCTAAGAGCCAGTTTGGTGTAGTGGTTAAGTGCACGGACTCTAATCTGGGAGAACTGGGTTTGATTCCCCACTCCTCCACTTGCACCTGGCTGGATGACCTTGGGCAAGCCATAGCTCTGTACCAGCTGTTCCCTCAAGGAGAGCTTGGGAAAGAGTTCTCTCAGCCCCACCTGCCTCACAGGGTGCCTGTTGTGGGGAGGGGAAGGGAAAGGAGTTTGTAAGCCGCTCTGAGACTCCAAGTGAGTGAAGGGCGGGGTATAAATCTAATCTCTTCTTCTTCTTCTTCGAGACTTGGGGTGATTTGAGTTACCATTACACCTAGCTATATTGTCTGTAATTTTATCCAGGGCTATTTTGGGGAAGGAACGCACAGGAACAGAGTTCCGGCTGGCTTCAGAGTTGGCCACGCCTACAGCCTCCCCCTCCCCCCAGGGTTCCCCAGGTGCCTCGCAAGCCACAGGGTGCCTGGGGAAGCCAAGCCGATCCAGGGAGGGAAGGCAGTTTAAACTCAGTCCTGGAGCTGAGAAGTCAGTCCTGGAGCTGCGCTGTCAAGGGCGTGGCCTAATATGCTAATGAGTTTCTGCTGTTGGGTGTGGCCTGTTATGCTAATGAGTTTCTGCTGAGCTTTTTCTACAAAAAAAAGCCCTGACTTTATCTAAAATAAAAAAGATCCCAACATTTTAAATACCAGTCTTCCAATGATGGAATAAATGTGTCCATGAAAGTCCTTTTCTTAATGCAGGGAGGCAAACATTTCACGACTTTTAGGCTGAAGTCACCCAACAGAGCCCTGAGAACAGAAGAAATAAGAGAAGCCAATGTTGGATCAGGCCAGTGGCCCATCCAGTCCAACACTCTGTCACACAGTGGCCAAAAACACCAGGTGCCCCCAGAAGGTCCAGCAGTGGGGCCAGAACTCCAGAAGCCCTCCCACTGTTGCCCCCCCCAAACACCAAGAATACAGAGCATCACTTGCCCCAGACTGAGAGTTCCTATCTATACTTTGTGGCCAATAGCCACTGATGGACCTCTACTCCATATGTTTATCCAATTCCCTCTTGCAGCCGTCCATGCTTGTAGCCACCACCACCTCCTGTGGCAGTGAATTCCACGTGTTAATCACTCTTTGGACGAAGAAGGACTTCCTTTTATCCATTCTAACCCAACTGCTCAGCCATTTCATGGAATGCCCACGAGTTCTTGTATTGTGAGAAAGGGAGAAAAGGACTTCTTTCTCTACCTGCTCTATCCCATGCATAATCTTATAAACCTCAATCATGTCATCCCTCAGCCGTCGTTTCTCCAAGCTAAAGAGCCCCAAGCGCTTCAACCTTTCTTCATAGGGAAAGTGTTCCAACCCTTTTTAATACAGAGAGGCAAACATTTCACGACTTGTAGGTTAAAGTCACCCAACAGAGCCTTGACCTGGATGACCCAGGCTAGGTTGATCTCATCAGATTTCAGAAGCCAAGTTGGTTCAGCCCTAGTTAGTATTTGGATGGGAGACCGCCAAGGAAGCCCAGAGTTGCTACACAGAAGCAGACCTCTTCCGACTTATGTCGATCCTATGCAGGAGTCCATTGGAGCGGGAGCACACAGGAGCGCAGCTCCAGGAGTGAGGAGCTCAGGGGGCGGGCACATGACCAAGCCCCACCCCCTCCTCAGCTTCCCCGAGCAGTGCAGAGGTGCAGCGCCCCGGGGAAAGCCCTGCTAGGGTCTTTATTGTTTTTAATGTTTTGTTTTAATATTGATAATTTTATCATTGTTCCTTTTATGACTGTGTGCTGCTTTTCCAGAGACTTGCTCAAGGTGGCATATACATTTTCTAAGTATACCATTTTTTATCTGGACACATGGCACATAAGTACTGGAGAAATTTCACCAACCCTTCAGCAGCTTCCACCCCATCAGTTTGGTGTAGTGGTCAGGAGTTGGACTCTAATCTGGGAGAACCGGGTTTGATTCCCCACTCCTCCACATGCAGCTGCTGGTGTGACCTTGGGCCAGTCACAAGTTCTCACAGAGCTGTTCTCTCATGAGCAGTTCTCAAAAGACCTCTCTCACCCCACCTACCTCACAGGATGTCTCGTTGTGAGGAGGAGAAGGGGAAGAGATGGGTGGTGCACATGTCCTGGGTATCTCAAGTCTACTTGAAACCTGGTGGTTTCAAGGGAGCAGGAAGAGAATGAGGGTGTGTTCTTTACGCTTATTTTTATTGCACAAAGTATTGGATGGGGAAGGGAATGGAGGAAGAGCAGGTCAGTTTCCCTCACCTGTGGAGTGGAGCCTGAGGGGTGGGTGTTGCCTTCTGACACACTTCCGGTATGTGATAAGGTGTGGCATATGCAAATGAGTTATGTAAATGAGTTATGCTAATGAGCTCCTGCACCTCTTTTTCTACGAAATGATCCCTGATCCTATGAATTAACGTCCTCCAAAATGTCACATTGTTAACAGCCTTGCTCGGGTCTTTCAAATGGAGGGCTGTGGCTTCCTCAATCCATCCCTCAGTCCATCTCATGCTGGGTCTTCCTCTGTTCTTGCTCCCTTCAACTTCTCCTAGCATCACTGTCTTTTCCAGGGACTCTTGAGGTGATTCTGCACTAGACCTTAAATCCTGGTTCAACCCTGTCCCCGAACTTACATTTTACACATTACATTGAGTTTCGCCCCGCACTTATCCTGGGATAAACGGATGCTGTTACAACCGGGGATAAATGCAAACTATTGTGTCGCAAGTTGAATGCTGATAAAATCAGAAATTCGATCCAAGTGTGGAAAGGACCTTGTCTTCTCAAAGTCTGACTAAAGTGGGATAGCCTCAGTTTAGTCATTGTAGCTTTTGAGACATTCTACCATAGAGTTTTTGGCCGAATACCAGAGTGTCCCCTGGAAGTCACTGGCATGATGATGTCACTACCTGTGTGATGTGGGCAAAGTGTCCGAGGCCATGCACAATGAATATGCAGGGAAACAAAAACACCACTTCAGAGGTGGTGGCTTTTTAACCCAGCTCCAAGTCATCCTCCGATGGAGTGAGTGCACCTGGGGCATGCCTGACAGATGTGGCTGTGTCATCAGGCTGTTGTATACTAGAGACAACTAGAGACAACCACACATGCGGTCAGAGACCATGCATGCAGTCAGACAATCTACCGAAGCTTCGCATTGGTAGACAATAGTCCAAGCTGATCCTAGCATAGACCAATCGGGTAAGCAGGATCCCAAAAGGGACCTATGGTTATGGGAGCACTGTAAATAGTCCTATCACAGGGATCAGGTGTGGCTGGGGGTGTGGTTTGTACTGGCATAAAAGCAGATCCCCCGGGTCCTGCTCAGCAGTCCGTGTTTTCGTGTAAATAAACTATGAGCTGATTTCACTGCAACGTGTTTGGACCCAGTATATTTCACAGGCCCATTTAATCCATTTGTGAAATGTGCCTGTATCGGGCCAAACTGGGAGTCTGGACACAACTTATGCCTCTGAAACCATACAAGAATGTTTGAAGCATCCTTAAGTTCTCTACAGAGAGTTTTTGAAGCATTTTTAAGTTCTATAGAAAGAAATCGGAAGGGTCTCTGGAAACATCTTCCTGAGTGCTGCTCCGCTGACAGGGCACTCACCTTGCTGCAGAGGTGACGGCTCCAAAGAACTGTATTTTAAAGCAATAAGACATCTCTAGGCAAAAAAAGACCCCTCTCCTTCCTAGCACCTTTGGTGCCTTGCAATCACACTTCTTCACGCCGGCTTGGTTTCTCTTTTCGGGGAAGAAGAAATCTCCAGTTTGGTGTAGTGGTTAAGTGCGCGGACTCTAATCTGGGAGAACCGGGTTTGATTCCCCACTCCTCCACTTGCACCTGCTGGATGACCTTGGGCAAGTCATAGTTCTGTCAGAGCTGTTCTTGAATCAGATGGGCAGCTAATCCCACCATTGGCCCGGCTGTAATTTGAGCTAGATCTTTTTGATCCAGCATTGCGCAACCAGACAGATCGTCCATGAAGTGCTTTACCGTGCGTGACTCCTGCGGTGGATTGTCTAGATGGTATCCACCGTAAGAAGCCCCTGGGCTCCTCACTCCCAGAGCTGCGCTCCTGTATGCTCCTGCTCCAACGGACCTCTGGTCATGCCTAGGTTTCTATTCCTGCAACGTTCACAGCTGATGACAAAGTTCAAGGCGAGCCAGTCTCATGCCCCGCTTGTTCCAAGCCGCTGGCCTCCCAAACTAACAGGAGAGAACACCTTCCTACCCCTTCGCGAGGCAGCAATGCTGGCAGCAGGCACAGAAGTTGCATGAAAATCTGAACGGATCCACACGGACGACTCCTGTTCCGAACAATTTCATTAAGCCCCGAAAAGAGAGTAGACATGGGGAAAAGAAATAACTAGAAGTAACTTTATGGATGTCATAGAAGAAGAAGAAGAAGAAGAAGAAGAGATTGGATTTATATCCCACTCTTTACTCACTTGGAGTCTCAGAGTGGCTTACAAACTCCTTTCCCTTCCCCTCCCCACAACAGGCACCCTGGGAGGTAGGTGGGGCTGAGAGAGCTCTGAGACAACTGTCCTTGAGAGAACAGCTGGTACAGAGCTATAGCTTGCCCAAGGTCATCCAGCCAGGTGCAAGTGGAGGAGTGGGGAATCAAACCTGGTTCTCCCAGATTAGAGTCTGCGCACTTAACCACTACACCAAACTGGCTCTCCAGATTATATGAAGACTCCAGATTATATTCTCCATTTCAATTGGATCTTTATCAGAAGACTTATGCAAGGTTCATAAACTAGTACATGTTCATTTCATAAATTTCACCGAGATAAGCAAACTTCATCCTTATGTAGGGTACATAACTAGTACATGTTCACTTCACAAATTTCACCGAGAGGAGAAAGCTTCATCCACTAGTAAAGAGAAACATAAAGATGGGCTGCCGATTCTGCAGCGGAATTATTCTCAAATACCCTACCAGCGGTATCCATAAGCTAGTTGTGACTTGACAGCAAAACAAACAAACAAAAAGATCCATCCATGGCTATAGGTTAAGGCAGGGGTGGGCAAATTGCGGCCCAGGGGCCACATGCGGCCCGCCACAGAGTTTTTTGCGGCCCGCCAAGACAGTTGGCCACTGTCAGCACCTGAGGAGCTGCAGCTTGAACTTATTGACATGCAGTCAGATCACACTGTGAAAGAAATGTTTAATGCTGTGACATTAGTTGACTTTTACAAATCTTTGTCTGCTGAAAAATTGCCATGTATGAAGAAATTTGCTGGAAAAATGTTCTCTATATTTGGGTCTACATATATTTTTGAGCAAAGTTTTTCTTGCATGAAGATCAACAAGAGTAAATATAGATATTAACAGACATTTGACAGACATTAACTTGCAGGCTGTGATGAGAATCTCAACAAGCCATCTCACTCCTGATTTTAAAAAAATTGTAGAAAAGTGTGATAGGGTACATTTGTCTCATTAAACTGATTCTAAAATTAAATGTGCTTGCAGCTATAGATGATATGAAATTAGCACAATAAATAAATTGCATAATAAAACTACCACTATTTTATTTAATTTATATTTATTGATTTTTATGATACAATTTATACCTTTTCTGATATGCAAAGTTAACTAATGAATGCAATCGTTTTAAAAGGTGCGGCCCTCTGCTAACCTCCGCTCCCACAAAACGGCCCCCGAGCCAAAACAATTGCTCACCCCTGGGTTAAGGGCATCCATGTTTCGAGGCAGCATACTTCTGAATGCCAGTTGTAACTAAAGGGGAAGAACTGGGCCTCTGTGTCCTCACTTGTGGAACATTCAGAAGTAGAAGAAGAGATCGGATTTATACCCTGCCCTTCACTCGGAGTCTCAGAGCAGTTTACAATCTCCTTTCCCTTCCCCTCCCCACAGCAGACACCTTGTGAGGTAGGAGGGGCTCTTTCGAGGACTGCCCTTGAGAGAACAGCTCTGAGAGAACTTGTGACTGACCCAAGGTCACACAAGCAGGTGCATGTGGAGGAGTGGGGAATGAAACCCCGTTCTCCAAATTAGATTCCCTGCTCTTAACCAGTACACCAAACTTAACCGCTACATCAAACAGGTGCCCCCTCTGTCAATAGTAATGGTGGACTACAACCATTTGTCTGATTCAGCAGGCTTTTTTGCCTATATCTTGCTGTTGTTGCTTAAGTTAACCGCAGAAGCGCCTGAGAAGCAGGTGGTCAGTTTTGAAGGGCCGGTCCCGCCTCATCTCAATCTCTCTTTCGGACCTTTTCTTTTAAAAAAACCCTGAACCTGTGAATTCAGATATGTGTGAGTAACATTATGTCCAAACACAGTCCCCTGGGACATCCCATAAGTTGTATTATTATTACTATTATTATTATTAACGAAAAGATTCTTTCTGACAGATGTTTCATCTCAGCCTGGATTCGCCTAATTTGCTGTCAGTTTTACTTTGCAGCAGCTGAGGGATGTGCCATGGAAATGATTCTATTCTTATCAACGTCTTTTTTTCAGCTGCTTCCCAAATACCTATGGACGTCATATTCGTCAGCTGGAGGTAAGTAACAGGCGAGGAGACATTGTTGACAGGCTTTTGGTCACATGTGAAGCTGCCTTAGAATGAATCAAGACTGGTATTGTCTACTCAGACTGGCTCAACAGTTTCTCAGGCATGGGTCTTTCACATCACCTACTTCCTGTTCTTTTTAACTGGAGATGACAAGGACTGAACCTGGGACCTTCTGAACGCAAAGCAGGGGATCTTTCACTGAACCACAGCTCATTGTGCTACTTTATCTTGGAAAAGGAGGAGGAGGAGGTTGGATTTATACCCTACCCTTCACTACCTGAAGGAGTCTCAGAGCAGCTTACAATCTCCTTTCCCTTCCCCTCCCCTCCCCTCCCCACAACAGACACCCTGTGAGGTAGGTGGGGCTGAGAGGGCTCTCCCGAGAACTGCCCTTAAGAGAACAGCTTGGAGTCTCAGGCCAAATCTACATCTGACTTTCCCGCTGGAATCATTCTAGTTTCCAAAAAAAAAAAAGTCTATTCCTGTTTCTAGTTTCAAACCATACTTGTTCTAGTTTAAAAACTTACTGTTTACATTCGTTAATTGCCCTCCTGTGGCCAAGCTAGCATTTTACTGCTTTAAACAGATCCTGTTGCTTGGTACTCTTCAGACCCAGGGAGTGAAATTTGAAACCAGCGTGAAATGAGCGCAGGAAAAGACAGCAGTCAAACTACTTCAGAGGGGAGGTATAAATTGGGCCCCAGAGCAGCTTACAATCTCCTTCCCTTTCCCCTCCCCACAACAGACACCCTGTGAGGTAGGTGGGGCTGAGAGGGCTCTCCCGAGAACTGCCCTTGAGAGAACATCTCTGAATGAACTTGTGACTGACCCAAGGTCCCACCAGTACCTGCCTGCAGAGGAGCGGGGAATCAAACCCAGTTCTCCCAGATTAGAGGCCATGCTCTGAACCACTACACCAAAGTGGTTAGAATCACAGTTTTCTCTGACTCTTTCCAAATTCATCCTATAAAATTAATCTCTAATATCAAACTATGACATTTTTCTCCTGCTCAGCTTCTTAAAGAGACCTGTGTTTTCCAATTTAGCTGTAGTTGTTTTAGGAATTAATTATATTACCTGGTTTTAATTGTTCATGCACTTTGTTGTTACCCGCCCTGATCCCATTTTGGGAAGGGTGGGATATAAATTTAACTAATGAATACATAATAAATTGATTCATACTGAAGATAAATTTTATCTGTGGCTCGCTGTTGCTTTAATTTGCCTACCCATTCCCCCAAATGAAGATGCTACACAACTGAGAGTGAATTTCAGTTCAGGTCCCCTAACTGGATGTGGGAGGGAATCTCTCTTTGCATGGTGACCCCAACAAGGGGCTTTCAAGGCAAGTGAGAAGCAGAGTTGCCTGGCTATTGCCTTTCTCTGCACAGTCGATGGTCTCCCTTCCAAGTACTGACCCTGCTTAGCTTCCAACTTATGGCAATGCCAGCAAGGGACTTTCAAGGCAAGTGAGAAGCAGAGCAGGTTTGTCATTGCCTTCCTCTGCAGAGTCTTCCTTGGTGGTCTCCCATCCGAGATTTATGGTGACCCCAGCAAGGGGCTTCCCGGGCAAGTGAGAAGCAGAGGTGATTGGCCATTGCCTTCCTCTGCAGAGTCTTCCTTGGTGGTCTCCCGCCCAAGGCTTAAGGTGACTCCAGCAAGGGGCTTTGAAGGCAAGTGAGAAGCAGAAGTGGTTGGCCATTGCCTTCCTCTGCAGAGTCTTCCTTGGTGGTCTCCCATCCAAGGCTTAAGGTGGCTTTCAAGGCAAGGGAGAAGCAGAGGTGGTTGGCCATTGCCTTCCTCTGCAGAGCCTTCCTCGGTGGTCTCCCATCCAAGACTTATAGTGACCCCAGGAGGGGCTTTCAAGGCAAGTGAGAAGCAGAGGTGGCTGGTCCTTGCCTTCCTCTGCAGAGTCTCCCATCCAAGGCTTAAGGTGGTAGTCTCCCATCCAAGGCTTAAGGTGGCTTTCAAGGCAAGTGAGAAACAGAGGTGGTTGGCCATTGCCTTCCTCTGCCAAGCCTTTTTTGGTGGTCTCTCATCCAAGACTTATGGTGACCCCAGCAAGGGGCTTTCAAGGCAAGTGAGAAGCAGAGGTGGTTGGCCATTGCCTTCCTCTGCAAAGCCTTCCTTGGTGGTCTCCCATCCAAGACTTATGGTGACCCCAGCAAGGAGCTTTCAAGGCAAGTGAGAAGCAGAGGGGGGTTGGCACTGAAAGCCTGATAGCCTGCTGATTAATCAGATGCCTCGTAGCCACAGGCAACCAGGATGTGAGCTTGATGAAGGCTTGAGTCCAGTTGAGTGTTTTGGTGGACACAGCCATACCTACCTGCAGAGAACGCTTTAACTTTGAGCGTGTTGATACAATAACACCCCTCTGGAGGCTAGCGGTACTCCCCAGGAACTTTAACATTTAAAGACTCACGGCACAATCTCTTCTCCTCCTCCACGGCCACTCTGTCTCCTTCTTCCCCGAGCTAAAAATACCCCAGAAATTCCAAAAGGAAATATTCCATTTTCCCCAAAATTTCAGGAAGTTTTTGATTTTTTGACGGGAGTATTCCCAACCTGAACAGAAACAGGCAATTTTGGGATTTGTTTTGGTTTGGGAATATCTAAAGGCACACCACTATTTAAGAACATAAGAGAAGCCAATGTTGGATCAGGCCAGTGGCCCATCCAGTCCAGCACTCTGTCACACAGTGGCCAAAAATACCAGGTGCCATCAGGAGGTCCACCAGTGGGGCCAGGACACTAGAAGCCCTCCCACTGTGCCCCCCCCCCCCTCAAGCACCAAGAATACAGAGCATCACTTATCCCAGACTGAGAGTTCCTATCTGTATCTTGTGGCTAATAGCCACGGATGGACCTCTGCTCCAGATGTTTAACCAATTCCCTCTTGAAGCTGTCCATGCTTGTAGCTGCCACCACCTCCTGTGGCAGCGAATTCCACGTGTTAATCACTCTCTGGGTGAACAACTACTTGCTCTTGCAGACTCTCTCAATCCTCAGTTGTGCGGCCCAAATTTTGTTCTATCCAGTAAACAAGGTTTTGGAGGTTTTTTGAGCTAGGAACATCATGGACTGAGGCCAGGACTGCCTGAACGGTGGGTATCTGGCCCTAGCAGTGCTAGGCAAGGGAATATCTGTGTGCAGCATATGCCAGCCCCTGCGATTGGCTGGAAATATCTCGAAATGTTGGGTTTGCCGGGTGTGTTACAAATATT
This sequence comes from Lepidodactylus listeri, assembly GCA_029233225.1. Lineage (NCBI taxonomy): Eukaryota > Metazoa > Chordata > Lepidosauria > Squamata > Gekkonidae > Lepidodactylus > Lepidodactylus listeri. The sequence continues at coordinate 11,283,867 of JARCFY010000006.1, read as the reverse complement.
AGGAGCCTGTCTCTTGGCTGAATCCAGCAAGCTAATTATATTCTTCTGCACTGGCAAAAATCGTGTTTCTGAGAACCTCGGCCTGCTTCTTTCCAAGACGGATATTTTGTAAGCAGGGGCCCCACTAATGGGTGTCAGGTGCCGCTCTAAATGCAGGGACTGATTTGTTGGGAATCACATTAAATACTCACATCCGCTCACAGATGAGATCTGCAATGGCCTCATTTCCATCACGAGCAGATGGAGAGTTTAACACGCACTCCCTGCTTTCCGCTTAGCCTCGCTTTTCTGGAAGCTCTCGCACTTGTGCCCGAGATGCCTGTCTATCCCCCAGTAAGGCTGCCTGGGGAAGAAAATAGGGCTGATTCAGGAAGCAGCGACAGAAAGAGGAGGAGGAAGAGGAGGAAGATAAGTTTATACCCTTCTTCACTTCCCAAAGGAATCTCAGAGCGGCTTACGATCTAATTTCTCTTCTCCTCCCCACAACAGACACCCTGGGAGGTAGGTGGGGCTGAGAGAGAGAGAGCTCTCCCAAGAACTGCCCCTGAGAGAACAGCTCCAAAAGAACTTGTGACTGGCCCAAGGTCACCCAGCTGGCTGCATATGAAGGAGTGGGGAACCTAACCTTTTTCTCCCAGATTAGAGGCCACGCTCCTAAACCCTACACCACACTCCTAGCCACTACAGCGAAAGAGTAATCTTCTGTTCATCTTCTAGTCTGGTGTAGTGGTTAAGAGTGCGGACTCTAATCTGGGAGAACTGGGTTCGATTCCCCACTCCTCCACATGAAGCCTGCTGGGTGACCTTGGGCCAGGCACCGTTCTCTCAGAACTCTCTCCGCCCCACCTACCTCACAAGGTGCCTGTTGTGGGGAGAGGAAGGGAAGGAGATTGTAAGCTACTTTGAGACTTCTTAAGGTTGGGGAAAGTGGAGTATAAAAGCATAGTTGTCATCATCGTCTTCTTCCTCCTCCTCCTCTTCCTCCTCCTCAGTGTTGTGAGCAGGAGGTGGATATGGATTCTCCTGTGAGGAGAAAGAGGGTATGTTGCTCTATGATGTGAGAAGTTAACTGGGGAGCCAGTTTGGTGTAGTGGTTAAGTGCGCGGACTCTAATCTGGGAGAACCGGGTTTGATTCCCCACTCCTCCACTTGCACCTGGCTGGATGACCTTGGGCAAGCCATAGCTCTGTACCAGCTGTTCTCTCAAGGACGGCTTGGGAAAGAGTTCTCTCAGCCCCACCTACCTCACAGGGTGTCTGTTGTGGGGAGGGGAAGGGAAAAGGAGTTTGTAAGCCACTCTGAGACTCCGAGTGAGTGAAGGGCGGGGTATAAATCTAATCTCTTCTTCTTCTTAAAAGTATCTCAAGGTTTCCTGGTGAGACCTCCTCCCAGCAAACTCTTGAGAGAGAATGCTCAGTATATGGCAGGGGAGCAAGAATAAGCCAGGGATGAATAAGCCAAGCACGAGTAAACCAACTATGACCTCAGATAGATCCAGAGACGGCTCTGAAGAACTCAGGCAAAGGCAAAACAAAAGCAGGTGATATTTCACATCCTCCCCTCTGGTCCGCAGCTCAGCTACATGACAAAGCCAGTCTGGAGACCCATCCTACATTGGCAGCCGTTCCCCCCCTCCAGCTGTTCTCCCTGTTCGGAAAGAAGCCAAGCCGAAATGACGAATCACGCAGAGACACGACAGGCAGCCTCCTCTGTGAGTAGCTGCTCTGAGGTCATAGACAGAGAGATCGTAGAAACCTTTACTTGTTTGGTTTCGTTAAACTCTCTGGGTTCGTTTCCCCTGCACCCCCTCCCTCCGATAAAGCGCGAATTATACCAAACATACCTTTTTTTTTTATTATTCTGTTGATGAGGAGAAGGTCAGAAGGGATAATTACCTGTGCTTGGAAGGGTTGCGGGAGATTGATGGGCCTTGCAAGATCATTCTGGGGAGGAGCAAATGTCCGGAGGAACGAGCGCCAATGAGTTCTCCACCATACTTGCCGGCGAACGAAACATTAGCGCTAATAATGAGATGTGCGGCTCTAATGCCTCTGACAAGCTGTCCCCAGAACGCTGCCAGGATTCTTCTGCTGGCACCTTTTGTGCAATAGACGAGGCCATCTTCCGTGGAATGTCCACCCAGGCATTCCTTATCCTCTTAACTGTATCCCGTTGCCAAATCGGTTGAAGCCGGATCATCCGCTGATGGGACAGAATGTAGCTTGCGTGTTTGGATAGCCTGCCAAAGTATCGGAAGGGAGAGCCGGTTTGGTGTACTGGTTCAGAGCACGGACTCGAATCTGGGAGAACTGGGTTCGATTCCCCGCTCCTCCTCCGCAGGCAGGTGCTGGTGGGACCTTGGGTCAGTCACACGTTCTTTCAGAGCTGTTCTCTGAAGGGGCAGTCCTTGGGAGAGCCCTCTCAGCCCCACCTACGTCACAGGGTGTCTGTTGTGGGGAAGGGAACGGGAAGGAAATTGTAAGGTGCTCTGGTAAAGTTAACATTTTTCCCACCATAGAGAACGATGGAGGGGATGGGACAACCTGTTTGGGGGCCCATAGAATTGGACCCCGTGGTCCAATCTTCTTGAAACTTGGTGGGTATTTCGAAGAGAGGCCCCAGCAGCTGCCCTGCAAGTTTGGAGCCTCTCCCTCAAACCCCCTTTCCTCCAGCCCCTCCTATACCCTATGAGTTTTTGCCATTGATTTCAATGGCCCATAGGGTATAATGGGGCTGAAACTGACATTCCCTTTCTGACACACTTCCAGTGATGTCAAGGGACGTGGCATATGCTAATGAGTTATGCTAATGAGTTATGCTAATGAGCTCCTGCACTCTGCGAAAGGACCCCTGCCTTTCAGTGGTGCCCCTCCACAGACTCTGATGCATTCCAGCACATTTATTCTTTTCTCCCCACTCAGTTGGGGCTTCAAGTGGCTTGGAACGTCATTCTCCTCTCTTCCATTGTGTCACAACAACAACAATCCTGTGAGTAGGCTAGGGTGAGAACTTGTGTTTTCCAGGCAAGAGACGTCCAGAGGTGGTTTGCCATTGCCTGCCTCTGCATCACAACCCTGGATTTCCTTGGCGGTCTCCCATTCAAATACTAACCATGGCTGACCCTGCATTGAGCAGGGGGTTGGACTAGGTATGGCCCCTTCCAACACTGTGATCCTGTGATTCTATGACTTATTTACTCAATGATTAATCAAAGTGTGGGATTTCTTCTCAGTGGACCACTAGTATAGATGACTTTAAGAAAGTATTGGACAGATTCATGACGGCATTGTCCATCGGTGATTACCAGTTATGGTGACTAAAGGGAATTTCCATATTCAGAGACCGTGGATATCTGAATACCAGCAGAAGCAGGCAATAGCACTTCACATAGTAAAACCCAGTTGGAAAATGCTCTGAAAGTGGATCGAAGAAGAATAATTATTTATATCCCACCCTTCACTTGGAGTCTCAGAGTGGTTTACAGACTCCTTTCCCCTCCCCTCCCCACAACAGACACCCTGTGAGGTAGGTGGGGCTGAGAGAGCTCTCTCAAGAACTACCCTTGAGAGAACAGCTCTGAAAGAACTTATGACTGACCCAAGGTCACACCAGCAGCTGTGTGTGGAGGAGTGGGGAATCTGATGTTATCTTATGTTCTTCTGATGTTTCTTCAGATAAACACCTTCCCTCTCACAGCCCTCCACAGTCTGAAACGGTGCAGCAGAGGCCTAGAGTTACTACGTGGGCCCCAAACGCTCCGATCTGCTGCATTATTTATCTGACACAGGCGATCTGTTTGGCGGCAGCGGTTTCGGGAACAGAGCCAACATGCTCAGGGTGTTTTCAAGATACAACGCACCCTTCTTCGAGCTTTGTCGCAACTGCTTTTGCTCGTCTCAGAAAAGAGGGCGATTTGATGAGCCTTGGCAGTGCTTTGTTTTGTTGAGTCCCTGACATGCCAAGAAGATGTCCCCCTGCTTAGACGTCGGTCCTTCTCCACGCCGCGTTTGCATCGTGATTGCCTCTGAGGGCTTTGCCATCATCTCCAGTAGGGTAAATCGACTGGACGTGGCCTCCCCAAACTTCAAGGAGAAGCTTTCTTTTTCTTTGTGTGGTAAGAATAACAGCTGAAGCATCCCCTGCCTACCTGGAGGGATGGCTCTTGTTTTGGAGGGAAAAGGAACATTTAGCCAGGTTTAGAAATGTAATATTTCCAGAAACGTTGCAATCAATGGCGGAAGGAAAGGAGAGTTGGGGAAAATTGAAATATATGCAGGACCTCATTTAGGACTTTGTTTGTGTGGTGAGATAACATCTGCCTACCTGGAAGGATGGTTCTTCATTTGAAGGGAAAAGGAACATTTAGCCAAGTGAAGGAGGAGGAGGAGATTGAATTTATATCTCACCCTTCACTACCTGAAGGAGTCTCAGAATGGCTTACAATCTCCTTTCCCTTCCCCTCCCCAGAACAGACACCCTGTGAGGCAGGTGGGGCTGAGAGAGCTCTTTCTGCCCTTGAGAGAACAGCTGTGAAAGAACTTATGACTGACTGATTAGCTTCTACCATAGAGTTTTCGCCCCAAAGCCAGAGTGTTGCCCCAACGTCTCCCCTGTGCCTGCATCACTTCCAGGTCAAGTTGAAGTCACATGGGCATGTTGCTGGAATGTCCCATGTTCCTCCCTTTTTGGGGGAGGGGATAAGTCTCCGCTCCGGCCAGCTGATCACGGTGGAGAGGTGGGTCCTGGCAGCGGGGAACCCTGCCCTCACCAGGGGTTCTGGCATCTCTACCAGGGTTTTCCGAAGCTGAATTTGGCAACCCTAATGTGGAAGGAAACAGAATTCTCCACAGAGATACAATCTTATTCATGGGATACGTGTTGCAGAGTTCTGGAAGTACATCCTTAAGAAAACTGCGTTGGGTCTGCTCTTCTTGGCAATTTCATTGTATCATACAACCTTCAGACTCAGGTGTTTCCGCCTGTCTGGCTGACAGGCATCCAGCCCTGGATACGTAAGACCGTGTCCCCATTAAGTCTGGCATTTCCCTGCCGCTTCAATCAGACAGAATAAAGTGTCCCCTCGCCATGGCTTGAACTCCTGGTATTTGCATCCTGCCGCGTTCAAAGCCGCTTCCGCGTCGCACGGCTTCAACGGAGGCCTGTTTAGCGGCAGCCCTGTCGGGAAGTACAGTGGATGGAATCCATTGCTCTATTTTTAGAACCCGCCTGGCTTTTAATGGGATCTTTCTTTTCTTCAGTGGGCAGAACTACAGGCCCGGAACCCTTTGAAAGATGCAGGCGGTGCGGTGAAGCCAGGTACGCCTTGCGGCTAACTAGGATAAGTGTATGTGTAGAACTCGGCCCGCTGTTCTTGTTCGGGTCAACGAGCACACAGAAATCCTGAACTGTGCTCTTCTGTGTCTTTTCCAGCTGCATTGGTGATGCAGAAATAACTCAAAAATCAGGTTGTCAGCCTCCAGGGGGTGGCTGGAGATCTCTTGGGGAGTGCAGCTGATCTCCAGGCTAGAGAGATCAATTTCGCTGAAAGAAATGGCAACTTTGGAAGGTGGATTCTATGGCATTACACCCTGTGGAATTCCCTCCTCTTCCCAAACTCTGCCCTCCCTAGACTCCACCTTCCAAAGTCTCCAGGAATTTCCTAACTTGGAGCTGGCAACTTTACTCAGCAGTCACTCTCAAAGCCTGTGACCTGTAATTAGGGTTCCCAGTCTCCAGGTGGGGACTGGAGATCTCCCACTTTTACAATTGATCTCCAGCTGACAGAGATCAGCTCCCCTGGAGAAAATGGCTGCTTTGGAGGGTAGGCTCTATGGCATTGTACCATGCTGAGGCCCCTCCCCAAACCCTGCCCTCTCCTGGCTCCACCTCCAAAGTCTCCAGGTATTTTCCAATCCAGACCTGGCAACCTTACCTATAATTTCAGGTGAGTGCATTAACATTGGTCCTGTGAGGCTATAGTTGCCGTGCCTCAGGGCCAAACTTTCAGGAAGAATTCGGAGCAGGGCCTGGTGGGTGCTGTCTCACTGGCATGCTTACATCACTTCTGGTAAAAACAGGAAGTGACACGGGGGATACTTTAACATTTCACAAAAAGTTCTGGTTTTACCATGGAGTTTTTTGCAAACTGCTAGACTGTCTTCACTTCTGGTTTGATTGGAAGTAGAATGAGAAGAGAAAAGGAGATTGGATTTATACCCTGCCCTTCACTACTAGTCTCAGAGCAGCTTACAATCCCCTTTCCCTTCCTCTGCCCACAACAGACACCCTGTGAGGTAGGTGGGGCTGAGAGAGCTTTGTCAGAAACTGCTCTTGAGAGAACAGCTCTGAGAGAACTGTGGTTTGCCCCAGGTCACCCAGCTGGCTGCATGTGGAGGACCCCTGTGTCTTAGGTGACCCCTGTGAAAGGGTTGTTCGACCCCCAGGTTGAGAACCGCTGCGTTAGGAAGTTCCTCCTGATATTTAGCCGGTATTGACTCCCTTGTAATTTCCACCCATCTGATTTGGTCTTGCAATCCAGAGCAAGAGAAAATATATCTGCTCCATCTTAAACAGGACAGCCCTTCAAATATTTGAAGACTGCAATCATGTCCCCTCTAAAAGCCTTCACTTTCCCAGGCTAAACATACCCAACTCTTTCAGCCTTTCCTCATAAGACTTGGATTCCAACCCTCTCGCCATCCTGGTTGCCCTCTTCTGGACACGCTCGAGCTGGTCAACATCCTTCCTAAAATGTGATACCCAAAACTGGGCACAGTACTCCAGGTGAGGCCTAACCATAGCAGAATAGAGCGGAACTACCACCTGCTGGGATCTGGACACAATGCTTCTGTTAATGCACTTTGATCTCTAAAGCTAATTTTGCCTAGATTTCCCCTGATCAACCTAGTAGCCTGAATCACACACAGAGGATCACAGACTTCTCACCATATGAAACAGGCATAAACTTCTTCTGAGCCTGTCCCTCTTCCAGGGGCTGCACAGATTGCTTCTGTTTCGTAATCTGAAGGCGAGGTAATGCTCTGAGCTTTATTAGAGAGTTATTTTTCCCCCGAACTTCTGCCAATTTCCCCATTGCTCTTATCACCCCATTGCAAGCCAGCCTGTGCTAGACCTCCAAACTCTCCTTTGATTTCGGCCTTACTGGCATTAATTTAATTATCAGCTTAAACTGCCAAAGCCCTTCTAGCATAAGGAAATGTGGCACACTGAGCTAAAGAGGCAAACACTTTTTCTTTACAGGAACGGACAAGAGACACCTGGCTGTATATCATTTCCATTTGGGATACAGCACACTTAATTACCGTTGGAGAAAGATTGTCTGCAAAAATCCCTTGAAGTGGCTTATAATTTAAAAAGAAGAGAAGAAGAGTTGAGTTTTATACCCCGCTTTTCTCTACTCTGAAGAGTCTCAAAGCGGCTGACAATCGCCTTTCCCTTCCTCTCCCCACAAATGGCACCTTGTGAGGTAGGTGAGGCTGAGAGAGAGCTCTGAGAGCACCGTGACTGGCCCAGGGTCACCCGGCAGGCTTCATGTAGTGGAAGAGGAGGAAGAAAAAGAGTTGGTTTTTATATCCTGCTCTTCTCTGCCCTGAGTACCAAAGCGGCTTACAATCACCTTCCCTTTGTAGGACAAGGAAAAAGGAATGTGATTTTTGAATGTGATTTCTGACACTTTCTCCTTGTTTTTATACACACACACACACAGGACTTTTTTTGTAGAAAAAGCCCAGCAGGAACTCATTAGCATAATAGGCCACACCCAATAGCAGAAACTCATTAGCATATTAGGCCACACCCCTGAGAGCGCAGCTCCCTCCCAGGATCAGCTTCCCCCGGTGCCCCGCAGCTTGCAGGGTGCACGGGGAACCCAAGGGAAGGAAGGCAGTTTCTGGATCGGCTGTGGGGCACCTGGGAAACCTGAGGAGGGGGAAGGTAGTTAAAACGGCCTTCCCTTCCTGGATCAGCTTGGCTTTCCCAGGTGCCCCGCGGCTTGCGAGGCACCTGGGGAACCCAAGGAGGGGGAGGCTGTAGGCATGGCCAACTCAGAAGCCAGCCGGAACTCTGTTCCTGTGCGTTCCTGCCCAAAAATAGCCCTGTAAACACACACACAAACACACACACACACACACATACAGAGCTGCCACTGTGCCTTCAAAAGTTTAATCCTGGTATGTAACCGAGAAGCTTCTGATCAGAGGAACTTATAGCAGAACATATATATTTTATAATGGCACCTTTTCTATAGGAAGCCTCTGTAGAGGGAATTAGGATGCAATAAGAATGGAATGCTATTTAGAAGCTGCAAGGCCGCCAAGAGCAAGGTCTAATGTAATCCATAACCCCTCATCAGCTGGCATCAGTCCTTGGCATCTCCAGTTAGAAGGACTAGGTAAGAGGTGATGTGAAAGACCTTTGCCCGAGACCCTGGAGAGCTGTAAAGAAGGGCTGTGGCTCAGTGGAAGAGCCTCTGCGTGGCATGCAGAAGGTCCCAGGTTCAATTCTTGGCATCTCCAGTTAAAAGGACCAGGTAAGAGGTGATGTGAAAGACCTCTACCTGAGACCCTGGAGAGCTGCTGCCAGTCTGAGTAGACAACACTGACTGTGATGGACTGATGGTCTGATTCAGTACAAGGCAGCTTCATGTGATGAGTAACGTTTCTGGTTGCTTTCAAGACATTTCTGAAAGTCTTGGAGACGAAACACAAGTGTGCAAATGTTACCGGGATTCTGGTGGCAACTAGTCAGGAGACACAAGTTCTAGAACTGGGGTACACAGCGGTTGCTCACTGCTGCCCCTTGTGGTGGTGAGCAATCAGAAGCTGTGATCAGGCGCAGAAAGTTTCTGGCATATGTTGGGCTCTGGAGAGATTTCAGCCAGCCAGGAGGAGGTCTATTTGTTTCCCTAAGCCTGATAAGGCCATAAATTCTTCCAGGGCAAGCTGGGGTTTTGCTCGGGCACTGAGCAGAAATGGATTTCAACTTAGGTGGGTCTGATTTATTGGTTTGGGGACTTTGGTACTTAATCTTATGCTGGTGTTAGGTTTATAGGCTATAATAGAAATATTACATTTCAGGTGATTAGACCCAGCCAGATTTTTCACTCATTCCCATCCAGTTTCTCTTTAAGGGTGCCAACTGTGGCTTGGGAAATTCCTGGAGATTCCAAGGTGGTATCTAGGGAGGGTGGAGTTTGGTGAGGGAAGGGAGCTTGTTGGGGATATAACGCCATAACATGCCACCTTCTGGAATTGGCATTTTCTCCAGGGAAACGGATCTCTGTAGTCTGGAGATCAGTTGTAACTCTGGGAGAACTCCTGGCCTCACCTGGATATTGGCAACCCTAAATCCCACTCCTTACTACAGCCTTCCCCCCTCCACCTAGCTTTTGTCCATGCTGGCCCCGTGATCTTCTGCATAGCCTTCTTGGGTGGTCAGACGACAGACCTCCTTCCTTTTGCAACTTGGTGCAGTGGTTAAGAGCCCGGACTCTAATCTGGGAGAACCGGGTTTGATTCCCCACCCCTCCACATGCAGCTGCTGGCGTGACCTTGGGTCAGTCATAGGTTCTTTCAGAGCTGTTCTCTCAAGGGCAGTCCTTGAGAGAGCTCTCTCAGCCCCACCTACCTCACAGGGTGTCCGTTGTGGGGAGGGGAAGAGAAAGGAGATTGTAAACTGCTCTTCCTCTTCTTCTTCTTCTTCCAGCTGAAAATCAATCCAGGTTTTAAAAAATGTCATTTTCATCAACATTTTTGTTTGTGATTTTTGGTACATTGGATCAGTCTGGATCATACTGGACTGTTAGCAGTGGCCTCATGTCTTTGGTGGGGGACTCCCTTCTTCTTGACTTAGAATGCTGTTTCTGGAAGGGGGCATGCAAAGTACTGGAGTCGGAGACGCGTTGTCGTGAAATCAGCAAGCATGTTTATTAGCGGGTCAGATGAAGCATGACAACCTGGGCTCAGGGGCCCTCTTTTATTCTGGTCGGAGCAACACCTCCGACCTCGCCCAAGTGTCCCGATAGGACCTTAAGGTTGCAGTTACAGATCATAGGTTTCCTAGAGGATCCTAGACGCTAGATTGGTGGTGAGTTACAATCCAGCCAGCTATTGTCTATCCTGACCCAAGCTCAGGTAGCTGGCCTGGCCATGTGCGTTGGGTCACGTGGTGGTCGCCATTACGTGGAGCACATGGCAACCATCATTGCATACATTACAGGGCAGTTGGCTTTGTACCTGCCTTCGGTGGAAGTTTGGCTTGTGTGATCTCCGTTGCATCCTTAGGCTAGAGTTGCCGAGCATCCTCTGGCCACCAGCAGGGGACAGGTGGTGGTGGGGACTTACCTGCACCAAACAGAGGCCTAAGCCAGCATCACCAGAAGCACAGCAACATCACTTCTGGTGCATGCTGGGAATGACCTCTTTATATTGCCAGCGACACAAGGATGCTGTGGTAGTTTGGGCAAAAACTCTATGGTAGAAGACATTTTGTACCACAGAGAGAGTTGTGCCAGGTCCCGACCTGTTGCTGGCAGGAGGTTCCAGCCTGCTGTTTGGGATATCTTGGTGTTGCAGGGGGAAACTCTAGATTTGAGACAAAAACTCTATGGTTACCATAGAGTTTTTCCCCCAGATGTTAGAGTGTTCTCTCTGCAATGTGCCCTGCGTGATGACATCATCTCTGGGTCATCATCACAATGGCCACATTGGTGCAGATGGGGCTGCTCGGGGGAGCAGGGCTCCCCCCACCAGCCAGCTGAGTGGCGGAAGATTGGGGGCCCCAAAAGTGGGGAGACCCCCGCCCCCATCTGAAGGTCAGCAACCCTAAACTTGGAAGAGGAAGAGGAGGAGGAGAAGAAGAGGAGATTGGATTTATACCCTGCCCTACATTACCCAAAGGAGTCTCAGAGGGGCTTACAATCTCCTTTCCCTTCCCCTCCCCACAACAGACACCCTGTGAGGTAGGTGGGGCTGAGAGAGCTCTCCTGAGAACTACCTGTGAGAGAACAACTCCAAAAGAACTTATGACTGACCCAAGGTCACGCCAGCAGCTGCATGTGGAGGAGTGGGGAATCAAACCCGGTTCTCCCAGATCCGCGCTCCTCACCACGACACCAAACTGGCTGAATACCAGAGCTTTGCCCAAATACCAGGGTGTCCCAGCAACGTGATGCATGCCAGAAGGGACTCTGCCGCATTGCTGACACCTTTTGCTGCCATTAAGTCCCCCCCCCCCCCCCCACCAGCTGATCAGCAGCAGGGGCCTTGCAGCCCTAGCCATAGTGCAGGATTATCCCTTCAGGCTCCAGTTCCAAGGACTCAAACTCTCTCCCATCCCCGCCCTGCAAGACTGTCACTAGGTCAGCTCTTTGATATCGTGCTACAAATTAGTTGCACAAGATCGCTGGTTGTTATGTACATCTCGCAGCAGAGTTTCTCCCAGGAGCAACTGCATCCCAAGTACGGCGATCGTCTGGTATTGTTAATGTAGGGGGAAGTTGTCCACAGGCAGCAATAAACCGCAAATGAGAGAAGGGGGGTGGTGGGAACCAGAGGCAAACATGAATATTTTTTTCCGACGGACAGAGATGCTCATGTTCAGCTAAACCATTTATTAAATCACTGCCTCCAGCCTTGAGTCTCGGTGTGTGTGTTTATTCGTTCTCTCTCCCTGGCCTTTTTATTCATTCATTTGTTTGTTTTCCCTCGCTGAGTAAAAATAGGAGTGTTTGCAAATAATCTATATCTGCCCCGGAACGATGGTGTTGCAGTGCCTAATGTTTTGATTCTGGAAGTCCTTATTGCACATTATGGCTTCTTGTTGATCCAAGTCCAACCAACAAAATCCAAGCACACCAGCCAAATTTCCAGGGTGTAAGCTTTTGAGAGTCAAAGCTCCCTTCATCAGGGCCTTGACTAGCTTATATCCTGGACCAATGCTCCCTCTAAGCTGTGGAGTCTTCTGAGCAAAAATTCCACTTTGTGAGCGACTGGCATTAAAGTTGAGCGCGAGCGATTTGGCTGCTGCATAAATTAGTTTGCTCTGGAGCCATCCTTCCTGAGCGAAGACAAAAATGTGTGAGCCAGGGGCCAAAAAAACCCTGTGAGCTAGCTCACATTAACTCAGCTTAGAGGGAACACTGCCCTGGACATTTTGTTGTTCGTAAATGTTACTGGACTTGAACCTTGCCTTCCTTTCAATGGAGGGAGCGGGCCACCCCAGCACAATTCCAGAGAGTAGGGGGTATCATTATACACTATGGAGACAGTCCCCATAGGGTATAATGGAGCTGAATCTATTCGGCAATACTGGTCATTTCCCGAAACCCAGTCTCATACCAGTACTGGGATTCGGAAATATCGACATTTACTTATTACAGTTCCGCAGGGCCTGCAAGACGGAGCTCTTCCGCCAGGCTTTCAGCTAGGAGCTGCCACCGGGGGGGATAACATCAACCTGGTCCTTTCAGCCGAACGTGCGCTGCCTTCTGGTCACCATGAGAACCTTGATGCTGCCTGTTATAAGAAGAAGAAGAAGAAGAGATTGGATTTATACCCCACCCTCCACTCCCCAAGGGAGTCTCAGAGTGGCTTACAAACTCCTTTTCCCTTCCCCTCCCCACAACAGACACCCTGTGAGGTAGGTGGGGCTGAGAGAGCTCTTTCCCAAGCTGTCCTTGAGGGAACAGCTGGTACAGAGCTATGGCTTGCCCAAGGTCATCCAGCCAAGTGCAAGTGGAGGAGTGGGGAATCAAACCCGGTTCTCCCAGATTAGAGTCCGCGCACTTAACCACTACACCAAACTGGCTCTCTTATAATGCTTGCTTTATATTTGTGTATGTATTAATGTTGGTTTTATGTTAGTTTTATTTGTTGATTTGTAAACCACTTTGGTGGTATTTTATGGTTGTGAGCCACCTTGAGCCAGTTCGCCGGCAAGGCGGGATAAAAATGGAATAAACAAACAAACAAACAAATAAATAAATAAATACTGAATGAAAATAAATTTTAAAAATAAAAATAAATTTTAAAAAAGAGGAAATATTGACATTTACTGATATTTCTCATGTTTGGTATATCCATTTTTTGTGTGTGGACACACCTAGTAAAATCTCTTACACAATTACATAATTCAAGGTTGCTGTTGGAAGTAGTTCGATAATCAAAAACAATTTTCCTCTCTCTTCCTTTTGACAGAACTCCTTTTTTGGTCCTACACTGATTAACTTATTGTCTTCTTATTGTACCATCAAGCCTATACATACAACTATTGCTTGACCACTGAAGGCGGCCATTTTAGCTGAAAAGTGTCTGGTCACAATACATCCCACTTGTGTATGTTATACACTTTTATTCTGTATTGAAGCTACAATTGGGCCCATAATTTTTAACTAACTGAGAATAAATACATGTGTTTTTGATAACATTAAAGTTATAATTATAGTTTTTTAGCTACTGGCCCCTTACATTATATGTAACTAACATTTCAGGTACTTGATTCATTCGTTCGGGTCATGTCCACCCGCCCCCCTTTTTTTTCCTCTTATGTTTTCTCAGGCAAAAGCTCTCAAATAAGTTTCTTACTGTAATACTGATAGGGCCAGAGGAAAGGAAAACAAAGAGACAACCAAGCCACTCATACCACTGAAATGAACCTGTTTCTTAGTTGTCTAGCCTATGTGAGAGTCCTAGAGAGTCAGTCAACAACAAGTGTCCTTAAACAGGAAAGCTTTATTGAGAAAGGTCTGTTACAGTCATTTGCACTTCTTGTGTTAGTGATGGCAGGCACTATTGGAACCAGGACAATTTATACTGAATTCAAAGAGAGGACTGGTAGTGTAACGTAACCAATCATTAGGGCAGGAAAAAGGCGCTTAAAATACTGGTTAACAGTTCCCAGGGAAAAAGTGAGAAGACTACAGCCAGACAGTAAAAAGATACATTAGCTGGCACCGTCAGCCTCTCAAGGTTGGAGGAGAGTGATAAGCATGCCATGAGAATAATAACATAACATTCCACAGTATTGACGTCAGGGGTTCAACCATCCCACCTCCCTGGCAGGGGATGGCAGTATTAGCTGACAGTCTATTGAGTTGTTCCATGAAGGCTACAGTCCTCTTGTAATGGACCAAGAGAATGCCTGGTCTCACCTTGAGTCCAGGGCAGGCATTGCCCTCATTGAGGATTAGAAGGCTAAGAAGTTCCCAAAGCACCAGTTATTTTTAAAAAGCATATTAAAAATTTTGTGGGATGTGAAATTTAAGCCAGTTTGGTGTAGTGGTTAGGAGTGCGGACTCAAATCTGGGAGAACTGGGTTTGATCCCCCACTTCTCCACATGCAGCTGCTGGTGTGACTTTGGGTCAGTCACAAGTTCTCTCAAGAGCAGTCCTTGAAAGAGCTCTCTCAGCCTCATCTACCTCACAGGGTGACTTTTGTGAGGAGGGGAAGGGAAAGGAGATTGTAAGCCCTTCTGAGACTCCAAGTAAAGGGTGGGGTATAAATCCTCCTCTTCCATCTGGAGTCAGGGTCTCATCACAAATCTATACAGTCACTACTAAGAGATGCTTAAGATATGAAGGCCTCTTCAATCCCTGTCTATCGATTGCCATGTTGGAACTGGAAATGTTCACTGTGCTAGGGGAATAGATCCCTTATAGCCTACAGCGGCACCATCTCCCCACCCACCAGATCAATGCTTATGTATCACTGAGTATCTTGGGGGACACATTTGGGGGAAGTTACACCCTCCCTCCCAGCCAAGTCTTAGTAATACAAGCCAGGTCAGCTGTCTCATCCAGGATTGAATTTGCTCTTTTAGTTGCGACTTACCAGCATTTAATAGCAGGATCGTATAGCCTGGTGGGTTGTTGATAATGGTTGCCTACATCACTGCAGCTGGAAGAAAAGCCCAAAAGGGAAACAGCAAAGGGAATTTGCTGCTAGAGGCAATGGGAATAGAGAGCATTCAAAGGGGAGTGGATAAGATAATGGAGGATAGGCAGGGTTGCCATTCCCCTAGTAGGGGCAGGTGTTTACCCGCTTTCAGGGGGACCAATGTGCCAGCCCCGATCTGGCCAGTGGGGGGAACCCCGCACCCAAAGTGCCTCATCCATGCCAAAGTGCCCAGCGCAGACATCACCTGGAGGTGATCATCATGCAGGGCACATTTCAGGGGGATGCACTATCATTTGAGGGAAAACTCTATGGTTACTTGACTCTTAGAATATAAGGAATAACAAATGAAGAGGGGGGGGGAAACACAGGCACAAATGAAATCAGGAATATCTGTTTCTGCCCATTTTGGAAATTTCTATTCGGTCAAAAATTTCACGTTTTTGAGGAGAGCGTCATAAATTTGGATACTATTAAAGCATTTCAGAGGGATTAGTTATTGTAGATTTTCCGGGCTGTATGGCCATGGTCTTGGCATTGTAGTACCTGACATTTTGCCAGCAGCTGTGACTGGCATCCTCAGAGGTATCACACAGAAAGATGGAGTACCCTCTGTGTCAATGTGAGAAGACAAATGGTTGGCAGGTAATTTTATATCTACTCAGGAAGGTGGGGTAGGGCTAAGTAAGAGTTTCCCAGGCTGTGACATCCTAATGGAGGAGCTTTCCTGGGGAGGTTCTTTTGCATATGGGTTGGCTGTTGAAATTCTAATCTTATCTGTAGTGCTGTTGTAAGATGTAGAACGTTTTGTGTTTTTCAGGACTGGAAACCATGCCCTATTTATTTTTAAACTCTCTTCTTTCCAGCGTCTTATTCCAAGACACTGAAATGCTGGGCAACACTTCCAATTACCATGTCAGATTACACAGGAATGCCATTGAAATTCATAAACATAAAACACAATTTCAACAGGAAAGAAGAAAGTTTAAAAATAAATAGGGCATGGTTTCCAGTCCTGAACAACAAAATGCCCTATATCTTACCACATCACTACAGGTAAGATTAGAATTTCAGCAGCCAATCCACATGCAAAAGAACGTCCTCAGGAAAGCTTCTCCATTAGTATGCCACAAGTATGACTTAGCCCTACCCCACCTTCCTGAGTAGATATGAATTGCCTGCCTACCAAGACCATGGCCATACAGGGTGGAAAATCCACAACAACTAATGAACTCCAGCTGTGAAAGCCTTCGACAACTTATTTCGATCCTAGTAAGTGCCTATGAATCTATCTGGATCTTGACTAATCTGTTCAGGTTCAGACTGTGGAAAGCTTAACTCATGTAGATGTCACAGAAATCTTTTTCTGGTTCCGCTACTGAACAGGAAGATACATTCATTCATCTGTGCCATTTTTCATCCTTGTGGTGCCGCCCGCTTGTGCATATGAGACATTTCTGGGTAAATAGAGCTCAGGGAGAGTTCACTTGACTTTTTATAGTTTAATTTATTAGAATGTGATCCTAGCATAATTTGGACAAGAAAGGTCATTTCTCCACCTTGTATCCATTAACAAAGTACTACAGAACTCGAGAGGCGCATAATTATGCAGTTCGGTGAGAGGTTTATGAAATTTCATTAGGGAGGTATTTTACCAACCTTGACAGCTTTGGCTGTTAACGGGAATTATTTATTTAAAAATGTGCTGATAACCTCTCTTTAAGATACCAAAGGAAGTGGGGCAGGGGGAGAGGAGAAATACACTGCCTTAATGACAAATTGAAAACGACAGGAACATTTTGGCAATAACTTATCAGGAAGGCAGGGCGAGATGAAATATGCAAATATCTTAAGAGCCACAAATGTATAATGCAAAAGAGAAGGAAGCTCGCCCAATAAGCTCAAGGCAGCGGAGCACACAAATGATTCATTTGAAGTGGCTCTTTTTTTTTGCTCTGGTCCCAAAATGGGCAGAGGCAGCGGCTTATTTATTAATTTATTATTGGCATGCGGAAAGTCCAAAAATCAACCATGCTATCTGGTAATGTGGGGACTTGAACCCAGTTCTGGGGTCAGCGACTGCAGAATTCTGTTCTATGCCCCACCAGAGATATTGGCTTTCTTATAGGGATGTGGGTCCAAACTCCCTGATACCAAAACACCCTGCTCAATGTTGAGATAAAATTGTCAAAACACTTAAATACTCAGAGGTTGCAATGGATCTTTGCTTCACTGGAGAGGAGACATTTCTGTTTTTAAAAAGCTTTATTTCTAAGGGTAAAAGGTACACTGGAAAGCTACAAAATAACAAACATATCTGGACCTACATCTTTGCATCCTACTGCTACAAACACATGGTCACTCAACAATGGAGAATCCTCCTTCTTCTTGACCCCATAGAAGGAAATCATCTGAACACATTAACCAACCAGTGTTTACAAAACAGACCAGTTTTCCCAGCTTCACTAGCATTGGCTGTCTGCCAAGTTTCCCTTCCAGGTCAGTCTAAACAATACACTGAAGGTAAACAGATTAACTCTATAATGACTAGAATCTGGACCTTGCAACCCATATATTTCCAATACTCAAGAGCACACCTTGTTTCCAGGGATGTAATGTGAAATTCAGGGAGCAGTTGACTGAAGGATAAGAACCTAAGGGAAGCCATGTTGGATCAGGCCAGTGGCCCATCCAGTCCAACACTCTGCGTCACACAGTGGCCAACACCCAGGTGCCATCAGGAGGTCCAGCAGCGGGGCCAGAACTCCAGAAGCCCTCCCCTTGTTGCCCCCCAAGCACCAAGAATACAGAGCATCACTGCCTCAGACATAGTGTTCCCTCTATATCTTCTGTCTAATAACCACTGATGGTGGACCTCTGCTCCATATGTTTATCCAGTCCCCTCTTGAAGTTGTCTATGTGTGTAGCCACCACCACTTCTTGCAGCAATGAATTCCAGGATCTAAGGAAATCTAAAACGACAAGCAACTGCACTACAGTGTGAAAGCTGTCCTACTTCCAGTGATTTTGATTCTGGACTCCAGCCAGCCACCCTACCTGTTCCCCCTTTTGGGATGCCTCTCTCCTGAACTGCTGTGTGGATCCTTGACCTTGGGCCTGAACCTGGTACAGCTACTGCCACATTCCATGGCAGCAGTTTTCAGTTCTGTTTTGAAGTGGGAGCTGTCACACTGGTTTAGCTAGATCTTCCAGGTGGCTCAAAGAACTGATCCCAGCCTATTGGATCAATTGCAGAAGTTAGGGGTCCCGTTCCTTCCTGAGGGTGCCCCTCACAGTCGTTGCCTGCCACTACTCTAAGAATTTGCTTTAAAAAAAAAACCTGCAGCATTTACTTGCAGTAATAAAAGGAAGTGGCAGAGGGTACCTCTAGGAATCACCAGAAACTCTGTGTTTTCACTATGTAGCTGTCAGAGATCCCTAGAGCTACCTGTATCATTTTTTCTTTACCAGAAGTGATATGTCTCCACAGATGTTGCAGACCTCCCACAGCTTGCCAGGCACTGTCTGGCAATCCTAACAGAAGTGGAATGGGAAGAAGCCAACCGTGAGGGTAGGGTTGCCAGCTCTGTACTGGGAAACACCTGGAGATTTTGGGTGGTGGAGCCCTAGAGGGGCAGAATTTGGGGCATAATGACATAGAATCCAATTGCTGAAGCAGCCATTTTCTCAAGGGGAGCTGGTCTCTGTCGTCTGGAGATCAGCTGTAATAATGGGAGATCTCCAGCCACCACTTGGAGACTGGCAATCCTACACGGGGAAAGTAGTTGATGTGAAAAGAGTGGTGGTAAGCCAACATCTTTTACCGACATGCACCATTTTCCCAGCCTTGTCCCATTAGATGTTCATTTATAGATTATAGACCTTGGGACCAGAGGCCATAATGGCAACCATGCCAGATGCCATCTTATGATGCCTACACTTGGTTCATCTGACAAGACCCCACCAGGAGGCCAAATGGCCTCTCCTCCAAGCATTATTTATTGTGTGCTCCCTTTGTATTCTCTGTACCACAGGGTCTATTTCTACACTTGCTCTACTGTTCGGAACCCGCTTGCAAAACAGTTTTAAGTCTATTGCCCCCTCCCCAGTCGCCGCATCACTCTGGCTGCTCATATTTAACTTCTGGTTCACCCTTACCTCAAGATCTTGTTCACACACACTGCTACTCAGAAGTGTAACCCCCCATCCAGTATGTGTGTTCCTTATTTTTGTGACCCAGAGGTAGATGTAGATTCCATAAGGTTTTCAAGGCAAGAGGCAACCAGTGGTGGTTTGCCATTGCCTGCTCCTGCATAGTGACCCTGGCCTTCTTTGGTGGTCTCCCAACCAAATATTAACCAGGGATGACCGCAGTTAGCTTTGGAGATTTCACAAGATCCAGCTAGCTTGGGCCATCCTGGTCAGGATCTGGCCTGTACAGTCCCGTTGGCTCCCATCTAGATATTGAGCTTCATCAGGTTCTGGCCTCGCCCACGTGGCCAATTGGTGGTCACCTAGACATGGCCAATCATTTGGCACCTAGACTGTTGGTTGCCGACTTTTCCCTGAGGCATCTTGGAAATATTCCCTTCAGGTGAAGAACCCGTAGCCCACGGCAGTAATGCTGGTAATAAACAACAGCGCAAAAAGTAATTCACACCCTAATAATAGGCAGCGAAACCGACTATATGTAAAGCAATATCAGGCTAGTGGAAACACTGTGAGGATTCAATTTCAACAGTGTCAAGCCCTCTCGGAGTGTTATGAAGAGAGAATTTGTTTATGTCAGGTTGGTTGTCTGTCCACGGAACACGCCCACGTCGTTTCCCCAACCAAAGCACACATTTGTGTCATAGCAGGAGAGCAATAAAGGAAGCGAGTTGCAAAAACAGTTGACATTTATTTCTTCAGCCTCTCAAAGATTTTTGATCTGAAGAAAGTTTTGTGTGTATATATATATTTTCCCCTTCCCCAGATTCAGTGTCTGATGTTCCCTAGATTCCTGATGAATTCTGACATGTTTATTTCCTACTTCGGCAGTTTAACTTTAAAAAAATGTTATATATATATATATACACACACACTTACACACACACACACACAAAAAAACATATATATATATATATATATATATATATAATCAGAGGGTTCTCCAAGGTTGCTGGGAATTATGTTGTTTTTAGATGCAACATTTTGTTTCATGTTAATGTTTTGATGCTCATTTCATTACAGATTTTAAGAAAGCTAGTAAACATTTTTTTTAAAAAAAATATATGGCAACCAATGTTCCCTCTAAGCTACGGAGGCTTGTGAGCAAAACTTCTACTTTGTGAGCTACTGGCATTAAAGTTGTGAGCGAGCGATTTGGCTACTGCATAAATGAGTTTGCTCTGGAGCCATCCTCCCTGAGCGGAGACAGAAATGTGTGAGCCGGAAGCTAAAGAACTGTGAGCTAGCTCACACTAACTCAGCTTAGAGGGAACACTAAGCCATTGGCAACACACAAAATTTGCAATGCAGCCCGACTCCTTTAGGAAACTGTAACAACTTTACTGGGGTACTTCTGGATAGCCCGGATGTGGATGGCCCAGGCTAGACTAATCTTGTCAGATTTCAGAAGTTGAGCAGGGTCAGCCCTGGTCAGTATTTGGATAAGACACCCCCAAGGAAGTCCAGGGTTGCTACCCAAAGGCAGGCAGGGGCAAATTACCTCTGAAAGTCCTTGGAAACACTATGGGTTTGAAAACCCTATGGGGTCCCCATAAGTTGGCTGTGATGTGATCACACTTTCCATCATCATCCACTTCTGGGTAAAACACACACATCTGCCACACAGAAAGATAAGGGACGATATAGTCCAGAGATCCCACACACAGTGTCTGTGGTGTCATGACACAACAGCTTTTAGAAAGTGGGCAAGCCCAGCCGAGACTTTTGCCCAGCAAGGCTTCTGATTGGCTGCTGGAGATTTGATTGACTGTGCAGCAGGGGTCCGTTGGAGCGGGAGTGCACAGGAGCGCAGCTCCGGGAGTGAGGAGCCCAGGGGGCGGGCACATGACCAAGCCCCGCCCCCTCCTCGGCTTCCCCGAGCAGTGCAGAGGCGCAGCGCCCCGGGGAAAGCCCTGCTAGGGTCTTTATTGTTTTTAATGTTTTGTTTTAATATTGATAATTTTATCATTGTTCCTTTTATGACTGTGTGCTGCTTTTCCATTTTATCTGGGCACATGGCACATAAGTACTGGAGAAATGTCACCAACCCTTCAGCAGCTTCCACCCCATCAGTTTGGTGTAGTGGTCAGGAGTTGGACTCTAATCTGGGAGAACCGGGTTTGATTTCCCACTCCTCCACATGCAGCTGCTGGTGTGACCCTGGGCCAGTCACAAGTTCTCTCAGAGCTGTTCTCTCATGAGCAGTTCTCAAAAGACCTCTCTCAGCCCCACCTACCTCACAGAGTGTCTTGTTGTGGGGAGGGGAAGAGAAAGGGATGGGCGGTGCACATGTCCTGGGTATCTCAAGTCTACTTGAAACCTGGTGGTTTCAAGGGAGCAGGAAGAGAACGAGGGTGTGTTCTTTACGCTTATTTTTATTGCACAAAGTATTGGATGGGGAAGGGAATGGAGGAAGAGCAGGTCAGTTTCACTCACCTGTGGAGTGGAGCCTGAGTGGTGGGTATTGCCTTCTGACAAACTTCCGGTATGTTAGGGGGTGTGGCATATGCAAATGAGTTATGGTAATGAGCTCCTGCACCTCTTTTTCTACAAAATGACCCCTACTGTGCAGGTATTTAAAAACATTGACTTTGGCAGCAGCTGCCACTACAGGACAAGGATCTTCGCTGTGTGATTGAGAATGAGCCGCAGCAGCCATTTTGTTTTGTTCCCTTATTGTGTATCTTCCCTCTGTGTTTTTGCTTTGCTTTTGGAAGATGGCTGAATGGGAAAAAAACGGTTTTGCATTTTCTGAATCAGTCAAGGATAGGATTATCTCCAGTGTCTGTATCAGTCTTGACAAACCACTTTCCACAGAGGCCATTTTATGGCTGTCCTCACCATGCTTTGTCGGAATTCCAAAGGCTTCCACAGGCTCAGGAAAAAAATTGGGGAAACCCAAATATAGTCACTCAAAAAAATTTCATGAGTCTTAAATCCATCCCTGTGTTTTTTAAACTATTTGTTCAGGCTAAAGGACCTCAAGTGTTTCTCGGAGGTAAACATATGAAACATGAAGGAAATTTATATGGAGAGGCGAAGGGGCCTTCCAGCAGGATGGGAGCCGGCCACGTTCGAAGTTAAAAAAAAGCATGTGGCTGCCTTCAGAATTGGCCTCTGGTACTCCCCAAATTCTGCTGACTAGGTCACGAGTTTAATTATTTAGATTCTTTTTAGCTGTCAGCACAGATTTGGTAGGTACAGCACTCAGTTTCCCCTGAATTTATTTTCTTTTTCGCTTTTAGGCAATGCTGGCCCGGCGTTCTTTCATTTCCATTTCAAAATAGCCTCGTCCTGAGCTGTTTTCCAGTCAGGCGCCCGGAGGGTTTCCTCCATCCGCATCAAATTAAATTTATTTAAACTTTGAACATTAGGGAACCGCGGAAGTCAAAGTCATAAACAAGGGCAGAGGTGTCAACCAGACTCATCCTGTTGTGGCTAATGTGGTAGACTTGGCTGGTTGACCTAAAAAAAAGGCAAATGAAAATACGCACCTTGTGAATTCAATTAAAAGATGGCTGAATCATAGCTAAGTGGTCAGCTAAAAACTTGTTACGGGAATTAGCTACTTCTGCATTGTTCTCTATATATTTGTACTTCCCACAGCCATAGGTTGAAGGACGTTTCAAGGGTTTTCTTTTTCTCCAACAGAATTGATTTTTGTCCAGCAGAATGTCGCCACTAGCTGTAAAATGAGAAGAGCAGGTTTGCTGGAACAGACACAGGGCCCAGCTGGACCAGTATCTTGTTTCATCCAGTGGCCAACCAGAAGTCCCCAGAAGGCCTACAAGCTTGCTGTCATTCGTTTTACCTAGTAGGGATAATAGCTGGTGATGGACCTGTGAGTGTAAAGTGTTGTTAAGTCTCAGCTGACTTATGGTGACCCCAACAAAGGGCTTTCAAGGCAAGTAACAAGCAGAGGTGCCCTTTCTTACATGCCCAGGGAAATCTGATCACCACTTCAGAGTCCGGAAGCAATTTTTCTCCCGGCCAGATTGGCTGGAGATCCTGGAGGCTTTTTTGTCATCTTCTGGGTGTGGAACAGGGGTCACTGGGTGTGTGTGAGGGGAAGGTATTAGTGAATTCCCTGCATTGTGCAGGGGGTTGGACTCAATGACCCTGGAAGTCCCTTCCAACTCTATGATTCTATGGGAAGAAATGAAAAAGAAGGAGAAGAAGAGGAGGAGGAGGAGGAGGAGGAGATGGGATTTATACCCCGCCCTTCACTCAGAGTCTCAGAGCGGCTTACAAACTCCTTTCCCCTCCCCACAACAGACACCCTGTGCGGTAGGCGGGGCTGAGAGAGCTCTGCCACAAACTGTTCTTTCAAGAACAGCTCTGACAGAACTATGGCTTGCCCAAGGTCATCCAGCAGCTGCAAGTGGAGGAGTGGGGAATCAAACCTGGTTCTCCCAGATTAGAGTCCGCGCACATAACCACGACACCAAACTGCCATTCCCTTCCTCTGCAGAGTCCTCTTTGGTGGTCCCCCATCCAAGTACCAACCCTTCTTAGCTTCTGAAACCTGAGAAGATCAGACGATACCATGCAAGCCCACCCGCAACCCCTTGACACATAGCATTCATACAGTGCGTCCCAAACATTCAGAGTCCTTCTCATATTCTACCATAGTCATCCGTCCAACTGTATTATTATTTCTGTTGCAGAATGGGGTTGGGCAGAATTAATAGCACCTAGGTGAAGGTCATCAAACAAGTTCATGGTTTGGGTGATGTTTGAATCAGGCGTTTCCCCGCAGTGCAGCTCACACACTGTGCTACACCACACTTGCTGAAGAAGCCAGCTCTCTGAGGCTTCTGGCTGTGCTAATTATTCATGCTACCTCCACCTCCCAAAGGAACATTCCATGCCAGGAGGACACCAGGAACCACAATGATCCTGTGAGAGGCTTCCAAGATGACCAGGGGTCCGTTGGAGCGGGAGCGCACAGGAGCGCAGCTCCGGGAGTGAGGAGCCCAGGGCACATGACCAAGCCCCGCCCCCTCCTCGGCACATGACCAAGCCACGCCCCCTCCTCAGCTTCCCCGAGCAGTGCAGAGGCACAGCGCCCCAGAGAAAGCCCTGCTAGGGTCTTTATTGTTTTTAATGTTTTGTTTTAATATTGATAATTTTATCATTGTTCCTTTTATGACTGTGTGCTGCTTTTCCAGAGACTTGCTCAAGGTGGCATATAAATTTTCTAAGTATACCATTTTTTATCTGGGCACATGGCACATAAGTACTGGAGAAATTACACCAACCCTTCAGCAGCTTCCACCCCATCAGTTTGGTGTAATGGTCAGGAGTTGGACTCTAATCTGGGAGAACCGAGTTTGATTCTCCACTCCTCCACATGCAGCTGCTGGTGTGACCTTGGGCCAGTCACAAGTTCTCTCAGAGCTGTTCTCTCATGAGCAGTTCTCAAAAGACCTCTCTCAGCCCCACCTACCTCACAGGGTGTCTTGTTGTGGGGAGGGGAAGGGGAAGGGATGGGTGGTGCACATGTCCTGGGTATCTCAAGTCTACTTGAAACCTGGTGGTTTCAAGGGAGCAGGAAGAGAATGAGGGTGTGTTCTTTACACTTATTTTTATTGCACAAAGTATTGGATGGGGAAGGGAATGGAGGAAGAGCAGGTCAGTTTCACTCACCTGTGGAGTGGAGCCTGAGGGGTGGGTGTTGCCTTCT
This sequence comes from Lepidodactylus listeri, assembly GCA_029233225.1. Classification (NCBI taxonomy): domain Eukaryota; kingdom Metazoa; phylum Chordata; class Lepidosauria; order Squamata; family Gekkonidae; genus Lepidodactylus; species Lepidodactylus listeri. The sequence continues at coordinate 11,259,062 of JARCFY010000006.1, read as the reverse complement.
GACACACTTCCAGTATGTTAGGGGGTGTGGCATATGCAAATGAGTTATGCAAATGAGTTATGCAAATGAGTTATGCAAATGAGCTCCTGCACCTCTTTTTCTACAAAATGACCCCTGAAGATGACTATAGACAGGGCTCATTTTGTAGCAGGAGCGCCTCTGCATATTAGGCCACACTCCCCTGATGTAGCCAATCCTCCAAGAGCTTACAGTAGCCCCTGTAAGAAGAGCTCTGTAAGCTCTCGGAGGATTGGCTACATTAGGGGTGTGTGGCCTAATATTGCAAAGGAGCTCCTGCTACGAAATGAGCCCTGACTATAGATCAATCTTTTTGAGAACACTGGGAAATGTGTCTCCGTTTCTCATAGATGGTTTGCGATTGCAAGAGGAAATGTTTTTTTCTTTTTCTTTTCTTTTTTGCAGGCGAGTTTGACATCCATTAGCAGATGGAGGCCAACACGGTTGTTTGTTCTCTTCTCCTCTAGAAAAGAGGAAACAAGGCCATGTCGGGTCTTTGTTTTCTCTCTTGAAGAGGCTTAGTCGGAATTTGATTTGAAAAAGTAGTTCAGCACAGTGGTTGACAATGCCCACTCTTGCTTTCTCTTCGTGGGGAAGGGGGGGGGGAACTGTTCTTTTTTCTTCTTCCCCTTTTAATTAAAGACCGCGACAAGACGGAACGTTTAACTGCGTCGCGCCGCTCTGCATCCCACTTGGCTGATGAACAAAAGAACGAGCCCTTCCTAGATGGGAAAGGAGTTCTTTGGCAGTGATGTTACCCCCTCTGCCTCGTCACCTGTTTTGACAAGCCGTGTATTTTCTCTTGTGAGCTTGAGCAGAAAAAAAAATATTTGCTTATTGAGAGGGAGACTAAAGCTTTGGTCGATGGGTGCATGGCTAGAAGGAAGGTCTTTCCTTCTGGACTTATGCTTAGACGGTCTTCTCCTAAGAGGCTCCCCTAGAGCTGGTTTGGTGTAGTGGTTATGAGCATGGACTATAAACTGGGAGAACCGGGTCTGATCCCCCACTCTTCCACATGCAGCTGCTGGTGTGACCTAGGTTCAGTTACAAGTTCTTTCAGAGCTGTTCATTCAAAGAGCTGTTATCTCAGCCCCACCTACCTCACAGGGTGTCTGTTGTGGGGAAGGGAAAGGAAAGGAGATTGTAAGCCACTCTGAGACTCCTTTGGGCTGTGAAGGGCAGGGTATAAATCCAATTTCCTCCTCCTCCTCTTCTTCTGAATACAGGTAGAGGACAAGATGGAAAGGGTCAAGTGGCCCTTGGAAACAGAACTCTCTCAGATGGTCCAAGTCACAACTGACTTATGACAACCCTGTAGGGTTTCCATGGCAAAAGTCATTCAGAAATAGTTTGCCATTGCCTGCCTTCATGTCAAGGCCCTGGTATTCCTTGGAGGTCTCCCATCCAAATACTAGCCAGGGCCAACCCAGCTTAGCTTCCAAGATCTGATGAGATTGGGCTATCCAAGTCAGGGAGAGACAAACTCTCCCTGACAAATAGATAATGCACATTCAAAAGCATGCTGCCTGCTGTTTTGCTGCAGTTGAATTTATTTTCTCAGTTGCAGTCTGGAGCACAGTGTAGAACATTTTGTCAAGATTCTGAGCGGTGCTGGGAAGAGAACCGTAAGAGCTAAATTTAAAGGGGGAAATGACTGGCACCTTGGACGAAAGATCCGGTAGCAGGTGATGTGAACAATCTACTTGTTTGTTGAATGCATCATCAATTAATTTAGGGGAGGGGCTATGGATCAGTGGAAGAGCCTCCACTTTGCATGCTGTAAGTCCCCGGATCAATCCCCAGCATCTATTAAGGGTTCCCATATAGAGGTCTCCTAGACAACCCACATCTACTTTGGGATACTTCAGTGTGGGATGCACCCTGAATACCTGCCGAAGGGGGCTTACAATGTTATCCTGACCTGTGGAGACCTTTCCACCAGTAGGAGCTCTCCACTGCTATGAAAATGGCATAAAACACAAAGCTTAAGAAAGAATCATAAGAACATAAGAGAAGCCAATGTTGGATCAGGCCAGTGGCCCATTCAGTCCAACACTCTGTGTCACACAAAGGCCAAAACCCAGGTCCCATCAGGAGGTCCACCAGCAGGACCAGAACTCCAGAAGCCCTCCCACTGTTGCCCCCCAAGCACCAAGAGTATAGAGCATCACTGCCTCAGACATAAGAACATAAGAGAAGCCATGCTGGATCAGGCCAATGGACCATCCAATTCAACACTCTGTGTCACGCAGTGGCCAAAACCCAGGGCCCGTCAGGAGGTCCACCAGCAGGGCCAGAATCATCCATCATGGCAATGAAAGTAAGATAGTGACAACCAAAATGAAAACGGCTGAATCAGTTCCCTGCACTAAGGACTTCTGAATTTGTACATAACTAGGTTTATGTAAAAAATTGGAATAATGATGAGTTTTGGTAGTGAAAGAGAATGATGGCAGATAGGGTCAGCATTATGCAGGGGTTTTCCTCATTATATAAGGGCATGAGATCAAGATGCGGCTATAGCTCAGCAGCCTTGGGTATCTCCAGCAGTAGGTTTTCAGGTGTTTAGGAAGTTCCTTTCTGAGACCATAGAAAACCACTGCCACTCATAGGGGACAATACCAGGGCTATTTTGGGGGCAGGAACGCACAGGAACGGAGTTCCGGCTGGCTCCTGGGTTGGCCACACCCAGCAGGAATTCATTAGCATAATAGGCCACACCCAACAGCAGAAACTCATTAGGATTGGCTACATTAGAGGTATGTGGCCTATCATGCAAATGAATTCCTGCTACAAAAAGAGCCCTGGGTTTTGACAACAAACAAGGTAAACAGAATAAGAAGCAAAAGGTGGGTGTGGCTGGATGACCACGCTTCTGGTAACGTGGGGTGTGGCCTAATATGCTAATAAGTTGTGCTGTCAGTGGTGTGGCCTATTATACTAATGAGTTCCTGCTGGGCTTTTTCTACAAAAAAAGCCCTGGACAATACTAATTTGATAGACCAGTGATTCCATAGAATCATAGAGTTGGAAGGGGCCATACAGGCCATCTAGTCCACTCCTCTGACCAGTTCAGGATCAGCCTTCCTAGAGCATCCCTGACAAGTGTTTGTCCAGCTGCTGTGTAAAGACTGCCGCTGAAGGGGAGCTCATCACCTTCCTGGGCAGCTGATTCCACTGTTGCACAGGTCTTACTGTAGAATCATAGAATCATGAAGTGGGAAGGGACCTCCAGGGTCATCTAGTCCAACCCCCTGCACAATGCAGGAAATTCACAAATACCTCCCCCACAAACACCCCCAGTGACTTCTGTTCCATGCCTAGAAGATGACAAAAAAACGCCAAAACCCCTCCAGGATCTGGTTCGGAGGAAAATTGCTTCCTGACCCGAAAGTGGTGATCAGCATTTGCCTGGGTGCGTAAGAAAGTTCTTCCTAGTATCCATCCGGTACCTTCCCACTCTTAGGCTGATTTTACATCTGACTTTCCCGCTGGAATCATTCTAGTTCCAAAAAAACCTGCCCATACCTCTGTGCGGTGTGAAACCGTGCTGCCACTGAAATGTCCACATCTACTAAGTGCCCTCCTGTGGTCAAGCTAGTATTATACCGCTTTATTCTGCTTTAAACAATTGTGGTTTCTTAGTGCACTTAAACCCCCTGGAGTGAAATTTCACACCACTGTGAAATCAGCACAGGAAAAGACAGTAGTCAAACTACTTTAGAGGGAAGGTGTAAAATCAGCCTTAATCTAAACCTGTTCTTGCGAGTCCTCTCCTCTGCTGCCAACAGGAACAGCTCCCCGCCCTCCTCTGAGTGAGAGCCCTTCAGAGACTTCAAGAGAGCCGTCCTGTCCCCACTCAGCCTCCTCTTCTCCAGACTGAACATTCCCAAGTCCCTCAGCCTTTCCTTGTAGGGCTTCTTGGTCTCCAGGCCCCCAATCATCCTCGTCGCTCTCCTCTGCACCCACTCCATTCTGTCCACATCCTTTTTGAAGTGAGGCCTCCAGAATGACACAAAATACTCCAGGTGTGGCCTGACCAGTGCAGTGTACAGAGGAACTGTGACATCCATCAATGTGTGGAGACTCCTGGAAATATAGCTTGAGCAGGGGCCCGTATCTTCAACCTTGGACTAGGGGGCCCGTATCTTCAACCTTCATTTGGGGATACTGTTCTATTAATAAACCAGCCGCCAGTCATTGTGAGAAGTCCAGGTTGGAGCGCTTTGTCTGAAGTTACAATAATGCCCCAGAACGAAAATCCTCAAGGCCTGCAGATTAAAAGCTGCCCCCACCATTTAAAATCAGCCCCGGCCAATTAAAACAATGCTTTAGTTGATTAATTCCCCCCATTCAATCATACAGTCTTGCTGGGGGCAAACGATTTAGGCCAAGTTGGACATTCGTTTCTGTGTCGTTTGATAGCTGTTCTCCCGGCTTCCTTCCTCCACGCGTCCGAGTCGTCCATTTCTCTGTTTCCTGATAATTTCGTGGCAGAGTCCAATTCGGAAATCTGATTGCGGAAGATCTAATCAAACTAGAAAGAATCAGCAAGGGAGGGAAGGGGGGCTGGGAGTTGAGGAAAGACGGTGGACAGGATTACATTCGTTTTTATCGGCTCCCCGGCAGCTGGAGCTGTTTCAATGAAGATAAATGAAGAACTCCATCATCTCTCTTTGTAGACTTATTTAACCAACAGACTCTCTGCCGTACGATTTGTGATGGCTTTACACCGTGGAAACTAAGTGAGATATATCTCGCCTGCCAAATCCCAGTATTCCTATGGGTTTCAGATTTAGTACAATAGAATCACTTTCATTATCTTTGTGTTAGAGATAATGGATAATAAACCATCCTACAGGACCCTGAGGAGATCTTTGTAGATCCCCGAAACATGGCAACTACGCAGGATACAGTTCCAACCTTCTCCCTTTTCTCCCATCCTGAAAGTGCCTTTGAATCAAAGTAAAAGCAGTTTAAGGGTGTGTTTTTAAATAATAATAATAATTAAGCTATACTTCTCTGCCCTTGACATGTGTCTGCTGAATGTAGAGATCTTGGGAAAGCCTCACTGTAGTCAGACTCCATTATAGAAGAAGGAGGAGGAGATTGGATTTATCCCCCGCCCTTCACTACCCAAAGGAGTCTCAGAGTGGCTTACAAACTCCTTTCCCTTCCCCTTCCCCTCCCCACAACAGACACCCTGTGGGCAGGGCCGGTGCTACCATTAGGCCAACCTAGGTGGCTGCCTGGGGCGGAGACCTCAGAGAGGCACAGAACTGACAGTCTGCATTACTGTGCAGGAGACCCGCCGCCAGGCCCAGCACCAGCAATTTCAAATTTTGTGGTTTTCAGTCTTTCTAAAATGCATTTATGTTTGAAAATTGGTGGGCTCATGGGGGGGGGGGGGCGCCAGAAGGTAGCCTCGCCTAGTGTGCAAAAAAACCTGGCACCAGGCCTGCCTGTGGGGTAGGTGCAGCTGAAAGAGTTCTTTTGAGAACTGCTCATGAGAGAATAGCTCTGAAAAAACACCTTTATTATGCTGTATGTTAATTTGCTGCTCATCTTCTACCTATATGCATGAATTGGTGACTTCCACTTCAGTGTATCAGAAGAATTATGTGCATACACGAAAGCTTATACCTTGAATAAAACTCTGTTGGTCTTAAAGGTGCCACTGGACTCGAACTTCGTTCAGTAGAAGATAGTGTTGATCACGCAAGAACGGGGAGAGGGAGAGGAGGAGGAAGAAGAGGAGGAAGAGATTGGATCTATACCCCACCCTTCACTCAGAGTCTCAGAGCGGCTTACAAACTCCTTTCCCTTCCCCTCCCCACAACAGACACCCTGTGAGCAATACTCCCTCTAAACTGTGGAGTCTTGTGAGCCCAAAATTCTACTTAGTGAGCTAATGGCATTAAAGCTGCGAGTGAGCGATTTGGCTACTGCATAAATCAGTTTGCGCTGGAGCCCTCCTTCCTGAGCTAAGATCAAAAGGTGTGAGCCAGAGGCTAAAAACCTGTGAGCTAGCTCACACTAACTCAGCTTAGAGGGAACACTGCCTGTGAGGTAGGTGGGGCTGAGAGAGCTACGCCAGCTTGGTGTAGTGGTTAAGTGTGCGGACTTTAATCTGGGAGAACCGGGTTTGGTTCCCCACTTCTCCACTTGCACCTGCTGGATGACCTTGGGCACGCCATAGCTCTGTCCCAGCTGTTCTTAAAAAAGAGCAGTTTCTATCAGAGCTCTCTCAGCCCCACCTACCTCACAGGGTGTTTGTTGTGGGGAGGGGAAGGGAAAGGTGTTTGCAAGCCAGTTGGAGACTCCTTTGGGTAGTGGAGGGTGGGGTATAAATCCAATCTCTTAGTCTCTTCTTCTTCTTCAAGAACTGCTCTTGAACGAACAGCTGTGAGAGAACTGTGACAGACCCAAGGTCACAGCAGCAGCTGCATGGGAGGAGTGGAGAATGAAACTTGGTTCTCCCGGATCAGAGTGCATTCTCAACCACAACACCAAACCTGCTCCCTTAGCCACTACACCAAGGTTAAATGCCACTTCTTTGGAGGAACTTCATGGTTGGATATATGCCAATGCCCTAGGGTTGCCAATTCCATTTTGGGGAAAAAACTGAAGATTTTGGAGGTGGAGACTAGAGAGTGTGGGGTTTGTGGGGAAGAGGGACCTCAACAAGGTATAATGCCATATAGCCCTCTCTCCAAAGCTGCCATTTTTTTCTCCAGAGGAACTGATCTTTGTCCTCTGGAGATCAAATGGCAACCTTCCAGTGGTTCTCCGTCTTCACTGTGGCTTAGACATGCATGGAAATGACAACATTCTTAACTACTACACCAGTTTGGTGTAGTGGTTAAGAGTGTGGACTCTAATCTGGGAGAACCGGGTTTGATTCCCCACTCCTCCACATGCAGCCGCTGGTATGACCTGGGGCCAGTCTCAAGTTCTCTCAGAGCTGGTCTCTCAAGGGCAGCTCTCGAAAGAGCTCTTTCAACCCCACCGACCTCACAGCGTGTCTGTTGTGGGGAGAGGAAGGGGATTGTCAGCCACTCGGAAACTCCTTTGGATAGTGAAAGGCGGGGTGTAAATCCAATCTCTTCTCTCTCTTCTATAGAAATCTCCTAGCCTTTTTTTAAACCACCTTGCAACAGCCGCTCTCAAATTAAGACATTACCTTTTATTTGCAAAGTGGCCTCATCTTCGTCTTACTGAAGCACTTAGATCGAAAGCACAGAGTGTAACGATATCATCAGCATCATCCCACGAGCATCTGTACTGCGCCCAAATAGAAAGAAAGGTAAATCCTTAGGAGCCGGGGAGCATTTGCTTCCCTTTCTTGATTATGGCTGTTGAGAAAAGCAAGTCTCCAGATGTTCAATGGGAAAGCCTTTCTAAGCCACCAAAGAGGTTCGACGAGAATGAGATGCCTTCAGTGCAAACGGCTCGCAAGTGTAACTCACGATCTCATTACAAAATGCCCAGCGGAGGGGATGAGAAATTAATCCAAAAAGAGACGTTAATTAGGAACGCATACAAGGTGGTGCGCCTTGCTGTATGAAGGGGGGGGGGGCACCCGGCACATAATAAGCTGGTGGGAGTCTGTAATAACTTACTGTAAAGGAGTCGTCTACCCCAAGGGCTTAATTGTATATCTCAAGCTGGTGATGCTCTTGCGGTAAAAGACCTAGGGTGATTTCGCACTTGCCATTTGCCTCTCATTCTCTCCAGGTTTTTTTCCTCCAGAGTATATTCTTCATATTTACACTTGGAACCGAAGCCCCTCATCTGCCCCGCAGTGTCCATCTCGCACATACCGACTGCCGCATGGCTTCCATTCCCCCCTCCCATCTCCCCACTCGCTCCTCCCCCTTCCCTCCTCCCTCATTTTTTTAAAAAAACGCATGCGCAATTGTGTTATTTCATTTAAATGCAATGAGGCTTCCATTCCCCCCTCCCATCTCCCCACTCGCTCCTCCCCCTTCCCTCCTCCCTCATTTCTTAAAAAACGCATGCGCGATTGTGTTATTTTGTTTAAATGCAATGAGGCTTCCATTCCCCCCTCCCATCTCCCCACTCGCTCCTCCCCCTTCCTTCCTCCCTCATTTCTTAAAAAACGCATGCGCGATTGTGTTATTTTGTTTAAATGCAATGAGGCTTCCATTCCCCCCTCCCATCTCCCCACTCGCTCCTCCCCCTTCCTTCCTCCCTCATTTCTTAAAAAACGCATGCGCGATTGTGTTATTTCGTTTAAATGCAATGAGGCTTCCATTCCCTCCTCCCATCTCCCCACTCGCTCCTCCCCCTTCCCTCCTCCCTCATTTCTTAAAAAACGCATGCGCGATTGTGTTATTTCGTTTAAATGCAATGAGGCTTCCATTCCCCCCTCCCATCTCCCCACTCGCTCCTCCCCCTTCCCTCCTCCCTCATTTCTTAAAAAACGCATGCGCGATTGTGTTATTTCGTTTAAATGCAATGAGGCTTCCATTCCCCCCCTCCCATCTCCCCACTCGCTCCTCCCCCTTCCCTCCTCCCTCATTTCTTAAAAAACGCAGGCGCGATTGTGTTATTTCGTTTAAATGCAATGAGGCTTTCAGTCCCCCCTCCCATCATCCCACTCGCTCCTCCCCCCTCCCTTCCTCTCTTGAATCTTTTTTTTTAAACGCAGGCACGATTGCGTTATTTCGTTATAATGCAATGACGGTGGACATGGATAGTGTGAGCAATGGTCATGCGAGTTGTAGAGGGAACACTATTTGCAACTGAAATTTAAACTATTTTGCTGTTGCGAGCGGATAGGCACCTAATGGTGTCTGGATTAAGATGTCCGTAGTTGCCTTCCTCTTCCCAGAATTCAATACTTCCCTCCTTCCTATTCAAATTTCCCCGCCGCTGCTGCTTGCCGCACAATGATTGGTCGACCATACAGCCTGGCGCTGTGATTGGTGGCGTGTCTGCTCTATCATCAAAATGTCGGGCACGTTGCTAGTGGGATCTCAGGCACAAAATGGTGGATAAAGCCTTTACAACCATGGTGCCCTATGTGCATTGCAATCTCATTATAACGAAATGTGGCCCATCTGAAAGATAAAATACTGGCGCCAGTAAGACGGTTTCCCCTTGTTTATTTGTATGCATTACTGCTTTACTTTACGGATCAAAAAAATCTTTTGCCATGCCGCTTGAAGCAACCCATTCATGCAGTTCCCTCCACTGAGCTTATTTTCTCTGCAATTTTATTTTAAAATTGTGTTATGAAACTTATGAAGGTTTTTTTGCTGGAAAAACTTCCTTGGCAGAGCTCCCCAGCCACGGAGCAGTATGTGGACTGACCTCCTGTCTCCCTCCTGCACACTCTGGCTGCCGTCCTCCATCCATCCTGCTGCCAGCTGCTGGAGCAGCAGCAGCAGCACTCGGGGCACTGGATGCTGGATGCAAGCGCGAGCCGGGGGGGGGGAGTTGCAGTTCCTTCAGGGCTTCTTCTCCAGTGGTGGTAGTGGCGGTGGCGGCAGCTGAGGAGGAGCGGCAGCAATGGCTGCCCAGTCTCCTCGCTCCACACACTGAATTGGAGCCCCGAAGAAAAAGTCCCCCCCATAATAAATAAATGTGAGTGTATGTGTATTGTACAAAAAAACCCACAATGGTGCGGTCTTCCCTTGCTGCATCACTATTTTGATATAATTAAATAAGGGGTTCTTTTTTTAAAAAAAGGGGGGGAGACAGTCTAGCCTCAGGCCCGGAGGAGTGCACCCAGAGAGCGGGGCGAAAGAGTCATGTCCCTGGCCTTGCTGCCGCTCCTCCACGGGTTTCTGGAGGGAAGCGCCCCCGCCTGCTCTGCAGGGGCTGCGGCTGGGGCACCCCAAACACAGGGCAGCGGTCATCCGCGAGCCCGGGGGCTCTCAGGCCAATGGCGCCCAGCTCCTGCTACTGAAAAGCCCAGCAAATCCTCCTCACCGACACAGCCCCTGTGGTGGGTTCTTGTCTTGCTGCCTCATCATTTCAATATAACATTAGAAGGGCTCATTTTTTAAAAAAAATGAAGAAACGCCCACCATGGGGCAGGCCAGATGGAGGGCGGGCAAGTGGGTGTGTTTTCATCTCGGCTTCTCCACCACAGCAAACAGGAAAATCTTCTAAAAACAGGATTTTCTTGCTCCGGGGAAGCTCTGGAGCAGTGCCGCGATACTCCTGATCAAACCGTGAGCCCGGAGCAACTGGTGGGAAATCGACCAGAAGCTCTTGAGCAAGCATCAGGGCAAACCCAGGGCAAGCGCTAGTGCGAAATCACCCCTAGAGTCACACAAACAAATGCTCAGACCAGGAGTTAATGAATCACAGAGTTGAAAGGAGCCATACAGGCCACCTAGTCCCACCCCCTGCTCCATGCAGGATCAGCCTAGAGCATCCCTGACAAGTGTTGGTCCAGACACTGCTTGAAGACGGGCAGGGAGGGGGAAGCTCACCACCTCCCTAGGCAGCGGGTTCCACTGTTGAACTACTCTTACTGTCAAAAAGATCCAGTCGATACCTTCCTGCCCTGAATTTAAACCCATTATTATTGTCAGTCCTCTCCTCTGCTGCCCACAGGAACAGCTCCCTGCCCTCCTCTAAGGCTGTTTTTACATCTGACTTTCCCGCTGGAATCATTCTAGTTCCAAAAAAACCTGCCCATACTTCTGTGCGGTGTGAAACCGTGCTGCCACTGAAATGTCCATATCTACTAATTGCCCTCCTGTGGTCAAGCTAGTATTCAACCGGCTTTATTCTGCTTTAAACAATTGCTGTTGATTAGTGCACTTAGACCCCCTGGAGTGAAATTTCACACCACTGTGAAATCAGCACAGGAAAAGACAGCAGTCAAACTACTTTAGAGGGGAGGTGTAAAATGACCCTTAGTGACAGCCCTTCAAAGACTTCAAGAGAGCCATCCTGTCCCCCCTCAACCTCCTCTTCTCCAGACTGAACATTCCCAGGTCCCCCAGCCTTTCCTCCTAGGGCTTGGTCTCCAGGCCAGGGAGCCTGGCTGGCAGTGGAAAGTGCTGGGCCTACAACTCCCAGGGATCCCCTGCATGTGTTTTGGCCAAACGGGCCAATAGGAGGGAAGAGAGCATTGCAACAAAAGAGCTGGGACCGGTTGGGAGTTCTTCTTTTCCCCAGAGAGCAGGGCCAGAGGAAAGGCTGCTGCAGGGAAGAGGCCCTCACCCTAGACTCAGGCCTAACGAAGACAGAGGGCTAATCTGCCTGGTCCTCATGCCTTTTATTCGGCCAATAAGGGGAGGTCTGGGCCTTTCCAAGGGAGCCTATATCCAGAGTGGTGGCAGCGTCAGGTGACACCCCACCCGAGTCATGACAGGTCCCCAATCATCCTCGTCGCTCTCCTCTGCACCCGCTCCATTCTGTCCACATCCTTTTGGAAGTGAGGCCTCCAGAACAGCACACGGTACTCCAGGTGCGACCTGACCAATGCAGTGTACAGCAGGACGATGACATCTTGCAATTTGGATGTTATGCCTCTGCTGATACGCCCTGAGATCGCATTAGACTTTTGTGTCACTGCATCACACTGGCTGCTGATATTTAACTTACGGTCCACCCTTACCCCAAGATCTTGTTCACACACACACTGCTACCCAGAAGCGTAAAACATTCAAAGGGTATGACAAGACTGCACCACTTCAGAAGTCACATGGTGGGTATAGTGGTATTGACTTTCCTAGCGTTCCATACTAGGAAGTGCTAGAATTCAGCCTCTTAGTGAGAGCTTTCAAGAATCAGAACTACCTTTGTCAGATATCTTTCCTCTTTAAAACTCATATCTCCAAAATGCTGTTGGTCTCTAAGGTGCTACTGGACTTGAATCTCACGGTTCTACTGTGCAGACCAAAATGGCCACCCTCTAAAATGTAGCAAGAGCCAGTTTGGTGGAGTGGTTCAGAGTGGCGGACTCTAATCTGGAGGACCGGGTTTGATTCCCAACTCTTCCACATGCAGCCAACTGGGTGACCTTCGGTCAGTTCGGTTTAGCGGTGTAGTGCGCGGACTCTAATCTGGGAGAACCGGGTTTGATTCCCCACTCCTCCACTTGCACCTGCTGGATGACCTTGGGCAAGCCATAGCTCTGACACAGCTGTTCCCTCAAGGACAGTTGTCTCAGTGCTCTCTCAGCCCCTCCTACCCCACAGGGGTTCTGTTGTGGGGAGGGGAAGGGAAAGGAGTTTGTAAGCCACTCTGAGACTCCAAGTGAAGGGCGGGGTATAAATCCAATCTCTTCTTCTCACAGAGCTGTCCTCTCAAGAGCAGTTCTCTCAAGAGCTCTCTCAGCCCCACCTACCACACAGGCAATGTTCCCTTTAAGCTGAGTTAGTGTGAGCTTGCTAACAGGTTTTTTTAGCCTCCGGCTCACACATTTTTGTCTTAGCTCAGGAAGGAGGGCTCCAGAGCAAATTAATATATGCCGTAGCCAAATGGCTCACTCACAACTTTAATGCCAGTGGCTCACAAAGTAGAATTTTTGCTCACAGGACTCCACAGCTTAGAGGGAGCACTGCAGGATGTCTGTTGAAGGGAGGGGAAGAGAAGGAGATTGTAAGCCACTCTGAGACTCCGAGTGAACAGCGGAATTTTCTTCTTCTCCTTCTCCTTTCCTTCTTGTGCTTCCTCTTCTACGGCTTCTTCTTCCCCTTCCCGGCCTTGCAGAACACTTCCTAGGGAGTTACATTCCAGTTTTGGGTCCTGAACCGTAGTTTCATAACCATTGTCTGGACCAAACAAAACATGGCATGTGTGGGGAAATCTCTATATATTTATTCACATAGATTCCCTTAAGGTGATCTCCTGTTGATCCATTTTTCTTCCAGCCCACCTAGTCTCAAAGATGGCAGGAGGATGAAGTAAAGTGAGATAAGAGTGGGCACCTGGGCAGAGCTCTGACCTGGATAGGCTAGGCTGGCCTGATCTCGTCAGATCTCAGAAGCTAAGCAGGGCTGGCCCTGGTTAGTACTTGGATGGGAGACCACCAAGGAAGCCCAGGGCTGATATGCAAAGGAAGGTAATTTCAAAGCCCCTTTGAACATCTCTTTATTTGAAAACTCTGCGGGGTCTCCCCACATGCAGCTGCTAGTGTGACCTTGGGTCAGTCACAAGTTGTTTCAGAGCTGTTCTCTCATGAGCAGTTCTTAAGAGAGCTCTCTCTCGTGAGAGAGTGATGAGAGCAGAAAGAGAGAGTGATGGAGGGGGGGGGGAGAAAGGGAGAGAAAGAGTGATGAGGTGGGGAGGTAGAAAAACAAAGAGAATGGTGAAGGGTCCAAAAGAGAGAGGAACATACATGGAGGAGAGAGAGAGAGAGAGAGAGAGAGAGAGTAAGAAAGGGAGAGCAAAAGGAAAAAGAGTGTGAGAGAGGTAGCTGGAAAAAGGAGGAAGCAAAGGTATGAGGAATGGGATAACCATCCCACAAGTTTCTTGCAGGTTTCCACTTGTCTATATACTAATAGCCAAGGCGTCCCGTCTGTGTGGATATCTAAATAAATAAATCCACATGGAAGGGGCACTTGGGTGGGCAAGGAGATTTTTCTGCACACTTGGGGGACTCCCCAAATGTGCAGAAAAATCTAAAAAGTTAAAAAAAAAACTTTGGGGGATATTTAAATCCCCCCAAAAGTTAAAGAACGTTCCCTGTGCATGCGTAGGGAACGCTCTGGCCATTTTGGGGGGGGGGGGCTCAGCGGGCCTGGTGGCTGTGAGCCGCTCAGGTCTCTCCGTCGCCGGTACAGGGAGGATGGAGAAGGCTTGGTGGGCCTCGCTGCCGCCATTGCCGCTGGGGAGGAGACGGGAGAAGGCTTGGCGGGCTGGCAGTTGTGAGCCGCTTAGGCCTCGCCGGTGTGGGGGGAGGAGGGGGAAGGATTGGCGGGCCTCGAGGTTTGTGATACTCCCTCCCAGGGGTCCTTTTGTAGAAAAAGAGCTGCATGAGCTCATTAGCATAACTCATTAGCATAACTCATTAGCATATGCCACGCCCCTCGACATCACCCGAAGTGTGTCAGAAAGGGAATGTCAGTTTCAGCCCTATTATATCCTATGGGCCATTGAAATCAATGGCAAAAACTCATAGGGTATATGAGGGGCTGGAGGAAAGGGGGTTTGAGAGAGAGGCTCCAAACTTGCAGGGTAGCTGCTGGGGCCTCTCCTCGAAATACCCACCACATTTCAAGAAGATTGGACCAAGGGGGCCAATTCTATGGGCCCCAAAACAGGTTGTCCCATCCCCTCCATTGTTCTCTATGGTGGGAAAAAATGTTACCTTTTTTTCTACCATAGAGAACAATGGAGGGAATGGGGGCAACCTGTTTGGGGGCCTGTAGAATTGGACCCCCTGGTCCAATCGTCTTGAAACTTGGTGGGTATTTGGGGGAGAGGTCCCAGCAGCTACCCTGCAAGTTTGGAGCCTCTCCTTCAAACCCCCTTTCCTCCAGTCGCTTTTAAATTTGCCGCCGAAATTCGGCGGCAATTCGGCAGCAGGCTGAATCAGATCAGAGAATCTGATTCAGCCCATGGCTGCCCTAGAGGCCACTCGTGAGCTGGCGGAGCTTTGCTCTGCCTCGCTCCGGCCCCAACGGACCCCTGCTCCCTCCCCTGGCGAGTATTGCGGGTCCCCCTTCTTGTGTTTATCTAATTCCCTCTAGAAGTTGTCCATGCTTGTAGCCGCCACCACCTCCTGTGTCAGTGAATTCCATGCGTTAATCACTCTTTGGGTGAAGAAGTGCTTCCTTTTATCTGTTCCTTTTATCTGTTTATCTCCCGCTTTACATTTATATAGGAGGCTATGTGGTTCAGAATCATTTGCTGTTTCAGGTCCAAAGGTAAAATCGACAAACAGCTGAGGTAGAGCAACCAAGCAACAAATCAAAAGCACTTTGACCAGTGTGAATTGGCGTCTTGTCCTTTTTCCAGGCACGGATTTGTATTTGAAAGCTCAGGGATGACAGCCAAGGGAAAGGAGAAATTCATTCGGGTTTGTAAATGATCAAATGCTATTGATTTTTTATTTCCCGCTGCCTTTTCCTTTCATCTCGCACTTCCCCAGCAGACAAATCACACCTCTTTTTACCCATCTCTGATATAATGACAATCAGTCTACAAGAGAAATGAGCTGATGACAGGTGGTGGGATAAATATTTCCAAATAAATGTAAACTGGTGGTGCTGGTGGGGAATAAAAGGTTCAATTAAATCAACAGAGGCTTACTTCTGGAAGAGACACTTTGATGAGTTCTAGCAATCTTGAATGCCGTAATCGTTTTGACACACTGTGCAAATGCCTGGAACTGTTAGATGTCTTTTTAAAAATAATTACTGGGGAAACATTTGGAGTGGGCTAGACAGGGCAAGTCCCTGACCTGGTTAGCACAGGCTAGCCCAGTCTCATCAGCTCTCCAAAGTTAAGCAGGGTCAGCCCTGGTTAGAACTTAGATGGGAGACCACCAAGGAAAGCTCTGCAGAAGAAGGCCATGGCAAACCACATCTGCTTCTCCCTTCCCTTGAAAGCCCCTTACTGGGGTCACCATAAGTCTTGGATGGGAGACCACCAAGGAAGATTTTGCTGATAAAGAAGGCAATGGCAACCCCCCTCTTCTTCTCACTTGCCTTCAAAGCCCCTTGCTGGGGCCATCATAAGTCTTGGATGGGAGACCACCAAGGAAGATTCTGCTGATGAAGAAGGCAATGGCAACCCCCTCTTCTTCTCAATTGCCTTCAAAGCCCCTTGCTGGGGGTTGCCATAAGTCTTGGATGGGAGACCACCAAGGAAGGCTCTGCAGAGGAAGGCAATGGCCAACCCCCTCTGTTTCTCACTTGTCTTGAAAGTCCCTTGCTGGGGTCACCATAAGTCTTGGATGGGAGACCACCAAGAGAAGATTCTGCTGATGAAGAAGGCAATGGCCAACCCCCTCTGTTTCTCACTTGCCTTGAAAGCCCCTTGCTTGGGCCATCATAAGTCTTGGATGGGAGACCACCAAGGAAGATTCTGCTGATGAAGAAGGCAATGGCAACCCCCCCTCTACTTCTCACTTGTCTTGAAAGCCCCTTGCAGGGGGTTGCCATAAGTCTTGGATGGGAGACCACCAAGGAAGATTCTGCTGATGAAGAAGGCAATGGCCTACCCCCTCTGCTTCTCACTTGCCTTGAAAGCCCCTTGCTGAGGTCTCCATAAGTTGGCTACAACTTGATAGCACTTTACATCCACACAAACATGGCAATCTCTGACCTGGATAGCACAGACTAACCGGATCTTCTCAGTTCTCAGAAGCGAAGCATAGTTGGCCGTGGTTATTACTCGCATGGGAGGCCAACCAGGAAGTCTAGGGTCGCTACTACACAAAGGCAGGCAATAGCAAACCACCTCTGTATATCTGTCACCTTGAATACCTTACTGGGTCACCATAAGTTGGCTGCAACTTTATAGCAAAAAAGGCATATCTCTCTCTCTCTCTCTCTCTCTCTCTCCCTCTCTCCCTCTCTCTCTCTCTCTCTAATCCATCCATCCATCCATCCATCCATCCATCTATCCATCTATCTATCTATTTATTGTCTATCTTCTATCATGCTTCCTTCCTTCCTTTTTTCTATCATCTATCTAGCCATTCATCTGTTCATCTCTCTCTCTCATCTATCATCTATATCCATCTTCCTTCCTTCCTTCCTTCCTTCCTTCCTTCCTTCCATCCATCCATCCATCCATCCATCTTTCATCTAGCTGTAGATATAGATATATCTCCTCTGAAACTTCTGCTTAGAACCTATTATTGGGTTGGTCAGAATGGATCTTCCTGAGTCTCCTTATCTTTATTTATGGATTATGTTTCATACAGATCCAGAGTTTCTTTTTCAAAAGGCTAACAAAATAAACCCTATGTACCAATAGCTCTAAAGTAAGCTTATGGAATGGGCTTCATGGAATCTCAACCCCTCCTCTGTAGAGAAGGTAGCTGCTGATGGAGGAGCAGGTAGCTGTTGGGACAGCATGGTCTTTTTGCACTCACATTCTCCTGTGGTGGAATGACTAACCAGTCACTGATTAGAGCTGCAAGGCTTGGCCTGGCCACCAATGGGAGCATGGAGGAAGAGATGGGGTGTGTTGGGCAACGGTGTGATGTCATTTTCAGGAAAACCCAGAAGTGACTCATACATCTCGATGGATGTTAACGATGGAGTCCCAGGTAGCAACCGCTGCGAGGTCGGCCTTTTATCATCTACGGCTGATCAAGCAGCTGGTCCCCTTCCTTGAACGCAATGAACTGGCAACAGTGATCCATGCATTGGTCACCTCAAGATTGGACTACTGTAACGCCCTCTACACGGGGCTGCCCTTGTGCCAAATCTGGAGGCTGCAGCTAGTGCAGAATGCTGCGGCGCGGCTGTTGTTGGGCCTCCCTAGGGGGGAGCATATACAGCCCGCCTTAAAGACTCTGCACTGGCTGCCAATAGCGTACCGGATAAGGTTCAAGGTGCTGGTACTTACCTATAAAGCCCTATATGGCCTGGGACCTGTCTACCTGAAGGACCGCCTCTCCCCATATGCTCCCCAGCGAGCACTACGGTCTGGGACCCAACACCGCCTAGCCATTCCCGGATTGAAAGAGGCACGACTGGCCACAACGCGGGCCAGGGCTTTTTCAGTGGCGGCCCCGTACTGGTGGAATGAGCTCCCGGAGAACATCAGGGCCCTGCGGGATTTGATGCAGTTCCGCAGGGCCTGTAAAACGGAGCTCTTCCACCAGGCCTTTGGGTAGGGGCCGCCCAAGGCAAACATCTTAGCCCTGGCCCAGTTCCATCTGCCAGCCCGTCTATTGGCATTGCCAACTGCCTGTTCGTTTGTTAGCACTATTATCTGCACTTAGAGATTTATGGGATTGTTATTTGGATCCTTCTATTGAATTGGAATGCTGCCGACCTTGTATAAATAGTATTTTAATGTTGATGTATGATTTTAATGTTGATGTATTATTTTAAATGATGTGAGCCGCTCTGAGTCTGCCTTGGTGGAGAGAGCGGGATATAAATTTAACAAATAAATAAATAAAAATAAAAATCTCTAGAGGCATGAGATCTCTCCATAGAGTTTTCAGCAATTCCTAGAGATGACTGATGTCACTTGAAGAGCCAGCATGGTGTGGTGGGTGAGAGTGGTGGACTCTAATCTGGAGAACTGGGGTTGATTCCCCACTCCTCCACATTAAGCCTGCTGGGTAATCTTGGGCCAGTCACAGTTCTCTCAGAACTCTCTCAGCCCCACTTACCTTACAAGGTGACTGTTGTGGGGAGAGGAAGGGAAGGTGATTGTAAGCAGCTTTGAGACTCCTTAAGATAGAGAAAAGCGGGGTATAAAAACCAATGCTTCTCTTCTTTGTCTTCTTCCTCCCTGTGAAGCCTGCCAGGTGATCTTGGGTCAGGCACAGTTCTCTGAGAACCCTCTCAGCCCCACCTACCTCACAAGGTGACTTGTGGGGCGAGGAAGTGAATGTGATTGTAAGCCATATGGTGACTCCTTAAGGTAGAGAAAAGCAGGGTATATTAACCTACTCTGCTTCTACTTCAGGGTTTCCCCAGAACTGACATAGCCTCCACTGATGGAGTCTGGGAAGGGAGGCACCGGGTGAAAGTGGTTTTGATCCTTCCTCCCTCCTTTCCACCCAGGCTGAAAACTTCATCTGATAAAAAGCCATACAACATGACTGAAAAGACAGATATGTATTATTTATTTAGAAAGAGTGTGTGGCCCCTCTCCGGAGACCTGCTCAAAGTGTCTCACAATGAGAAAGCCATATAATAAAAGGTACCAAGAAAAAAATCAATGCAAAAGTCATAAAATGACATAGAGCAGGCTAAAATGATACAAAACAGACAACGCTTTGTAGAGATCTTAAACTGTTTGTTTGTTTGTTTTTACTCACAAAACAGGCCATAAGAACAGCTTAAATAGATGGAACTCCTCAGTAGAAGTCCGGATACAAAAGAAAGATTTGGATCTGGAGTGTAAAGAAGAATCAGGTAGGTCCCAGGGGAATGTCAGGAAGTAACTGGTTGGCCCCTCTGTGTGAGACAGGATGCTGGAATAGATGGACCACTGGTCTGATCCAGCAGGGCTCTTCTGATATTCTTACCAGGGGAAGGCCTTGGATTCTGCCCTGTTGTTGGCTCTCCAGAGGAACTGGTTGGCCACTGTGTGAGACAAGATGCTGGGATACCCTGAACAACTTCATGTCATCTGCAAATTTAGCCACTTCACTGCTTACTCGCAACTCCAAATCATTAATAAACAAGTTAAAAAGCATCGGACCCAGTACTGATCCCTGCGGTACCCCACTGCTTACCTCCCTCGACTGAGAAAATTGCCCATTTATACTCACTTTTATTTATACTCACTTATATTTATTTATACCCATCCAGTCCAACACTCTGTGTCACATAGTGGCCAAAACCTAGGTGCCATCAAGAGGTCCACCAGTGGGGCCAGTACCCTTGGACACTCAATGAAATTGCTCAGCAGTTGGGTTAGAATGGATAAAATGAAGTACTTCTTCACCCAAAGAGTGATTAACACATGGAATTCATTGCCATGGGAAGTGGTGGCAGCTACAAGCATGGACGGCTTCAAGGGGAGATTGGAGAAACAGATGAAGCAGAGGTCCATCAGAGGCTATCAGGTACAAGCTATAGATAGGAACTCTCAGTCTGGGACAAGTGACGCTCTGTATTCTTGGTGCTTGACGTGGGGCAACAGTGGGAGGGCTTCTAGTGTCCTCGCCTCACTGCTGGACCTCCTGATGGCACCTGGTATTTTTGGCCACTGTGTGACAGAGTGTTGGACTGGACGGGCCGTTGGCCTGATCCAACATTGGCTTCTTTTGTGTTTTGGGAGCCAGTTTGGTGTAGTGGTTAAGTGTGCGGACTCTAATCTGGGAGAACTGGGTTTGATTCCCCACTCCTCTACTTGCACCTGGCTGGATGACCTTGGGCAAGCCATAGCTCTGTACCAGCTGTTCCCTCAAGGACAGCTTGGGAAATAGCTCTATTAGCCCCACCCACCTCACAGGGTGTTTGTTGTGGGGAGGGGAAGGGAAAGGAGTTTGTAAGCTGCTCTGAGACTCCAAGTGAGTGGAGGGCGGGGTATAAATCCAATCTCTTCTTCTTCTTCTTCTCATGAAAGACACTTTGGGGGAAGTCTCAACTGCCCTGTTTCTGTCCAGTTGCTTTCCAAGATCTTCAAAGAGTGGCTGAGAATACTGTGGGCCATTGCCGTTCATTCTTTGTCCCCTGAGAGGATTACATAATCTAAGAAGAAGAGGAGCCGGGATCATGAGATTCCTAGGGCTGCTCTTGACAGGGGCTGACGTGGAAGTCCGCTGCAGCTTGTTCTGGAGGGCCGGCCGTCTAGAGGGGACTTGCAAGTCAGGTCTCATTATCGCTGGCGGAATGTGAGATGAAGTCACGTACTGTGGTGTGAATAGAACCAGCCACCCCATCACAAACGGAGAAGGCGAACCATCTCCAGATCACTGTACTGCCTTCTGCCACCTTCGCCTTGGGACAACTCTGCACTTTACAGCATCTGTCAGGTTCTCCGGGCCTTCTGTGTCCCAGGGAAGCTGTTGACAGACGAGTCTGTGGGAAGAAGTGTAGTTTCTGAACATTCGAGGTGTTTTGTGCAAGCTGCATGGTTCTCCTCAATAATTTCTGACTTCTCCTAAAAATAAATATGACCTTTTTCTTCAGTTCCACAAGAACCATGGTTCACTCCCACACTCGTGCCTTCAGATCTGCATTGTTGGTAGACGGTAATGTTTCTGTATTGCAGAGTTTGAGAAGAGTTGTCAGGCTTTATCTTCTTCCTCGTAAGTCATCTGAAGACGTGACGTTGGCCTTTGGTTCACATGGGGTAGGAGCCCGCCACATGTGAATGGAAACTGTCCTGTACCCACATCGAAAATCTGTGTTGCCCCATTCACATGATACAGCAATCGCATCAATTGCCCTTCCGAAGCTTGAAAGCGGTGAACTTGGTTCACACATATTCTGTCTGTCTGTCTGTCTGTCTGTCTGTCTGTCCGTCCGTCCATCCATCCATCCATCCATCCATCCATCCATCCATCCATCCATCCAGGGGTCATTTTGAGCAGGAGCTTGGAGGAGCACAGCTCCAGGAGTTGGTGCCAGCCCCCCCCCATGGGGGGGAATGCCTGCTTGTGGCATGACTGCAGCAAAATGACTCCATCCCCTGAAAAGGTTCTTGTTCCTCCGACCAGCCGTTTGAAGGCTTCAGCCACCACTGAAGCTATCCTCCCAGAATAACGGTATTTCTGAGGCTTGGATTAGTAGCTGTCCCCTCTCTGCCAGCTCTTTCTCTCTCTCTCTCTCTCTCTCTGTCTCTGTCTCTCTCTCTCTTCTTTCTTTCTTGCCTTCTGACATACTTCTGGTGATGTCAGGGGGTGTGGCATATGCAAATAAGTTATGCTAATGAGTTATGCTAATGAGCTCCTGCACCTCTTTTTCTACAAAATGACCCCTCTATCTATCTATCTATCTATCTATCTATCTATCTATCTATCTATCTATCTATCTATCTGTCTGTCTGTCTGTCTGTCTGTCTGTCTGTCTGTCTGTCTGTCTGTCTAATTTATAGCCCGCTCTCCCTGCAAAGCAGGCTCAGCGTGGCTGACATTCCTTAGTACATAGTACATAGTGCATGAAGGAAATGACAGGCAGGCATAAAATTGTAAAATGGATGACAGCTCTTCAGACTTCAGGTGATAGATTCTAGCTTTTTCATGTATCTCTGTGTTAAAAGAAAACCTCAATGCAAATTAAAACAAGCATATAATAATGGAGATTTGCGATCTTTTGCTCCTGTTGTAAAGGTGTGTGTTCAGAATTGTAAGTCACCGAAAGTCATTTCCACTGACCAACCCAATTGGGATCACATTTCCAGACTCTTCCCTCCAACCATGTCATGTTAATACTTAACATAAGAACACAAGAGAAGCCATGTTGGATCAGGCCCATGGCCCATCCAGTCCAACACTCTGTGTGACACAGTGGCCAAAACCCAGATGCCATCAGGAGGTCCACCAGAAGAGCCAGAACTCCAGAAGCCCTCCCAGTGTGGCTCCCCAAGGACCTGTCTGCTATGCTGCCATTGTGGGGGGAGAAAGGATGGCGGCGACTGGGTGAATGCCTGTTATCTCTTGGGATTTTAGGTTTTGTTTCTCGCTGTGTGTCTTATCTCCTTGCCTAGCTCTGACCTTGGTGTCTAGTTGCTCTCATTCATCTGGGAACCTGTATTCATTAGTTTAGGCACGCTTGCTTCCTTTATATGATTGGCTCTCGTCCATCAGGGGTTTCTCTTTGAATTCTAAATAACTACCCCACTCCTGCCTGGAGAGTCATTCCTGACACAAAATGTATGAAAAGATGACCTGCCTTTACTGATCTCAATAAACTAGATCCTGATTAAGGAACATTGTTGGGACTGATTGCTGTGGGACTCTGACAGCACCAAGGATACAGAGCATCACTTGCCCCAGACAGAGTGTTCCATCTATACCTTGTGGATAATACCCACTGATGGACCTCTGCTCCATATGTCTATCCAATCCCCTCTTGAAGATATCTGTGCTTGTCCCCACCACTGTTTCCTGTGGCAGTGAATCCAACATGTTAATTACTCTTTGGGTGGAGAAGTACTTCCTTTTATTTGTTCTAAGACTACTGCTCATTACTTTCATGGAGTGCCCGCAAGTTCTTGTATTGTGAAAAAGGATGAAAAGGACTTCTCTCTCTTCCTTCCCTATCCCATGCTTAATTTTGTAAACCTCTATAATGTCACCCATCAATCACTACCCCAACCTCCTCAGGCTACACCCCCAAAACCTCCAGGTATTTCCCAACTCACAGCTGGCAACTCTACCCTTGCTGGGGTCTCCATAAGTCAGTCACAATTTGACAGCACTCACATACGCAACCCACCACCCAACATAAGGAGGAGGAGGAGTTGGAGTTGGATTTATACCCCACCCTTCACTCAGAGTGGCTTACAATCTCCTTCCCTTCCCCTCCCCAGGACAGACACCCTGCGAGGTAGGTGGAGCTGACAGAGCTCTTTCGAGGACTGCCCTTGAAAGAACAGCTCCAAGAGAACTTGTAACTGACCCACAGTCACACCAGCAGCTGCATGCAGAGGCGTGGGGAATCAAACCTGGTTCTCCCAGATTAGAGTCTGTGCTCTGAACCACTACACCAAACTGGCTCAAAGTTGGGGTGACACATTCAGAGGGTGCTGCTCTCACCCAAGGGACCACTCCTGCCTCACTGCAAAACTAGAGGAGAAAGGGCCCCCATTTTACAGCCCCTTAAGATTCATCTTTGCACAGTGAACCCAAAATGATTCATTTTTTTCTGTTATCTTTCCCCATCACAGGGGTCCTGACGTGAGCAAGGGGGTAGATAGGAGGGCCTGTTTTGAAACAAAAGAAAAAATATTAAGGGTTGCCAAACAGTGCACAAGACGCACATGAACCTTGTACCAGGTTGGTTAATTTTAGCATTTTATTTCCCATATACACCTAACAACTTGCTTCCCATAGCCATAAAGGTGCCGGCAGACTTGCTACAAGCATATTAAACACTTCAAGCAGCAGAATAAAATGTGCTAAGATGCATCTGGCATGGATTTTACTATTTCTTCTACCCATATGCTCCGTTCCAGTGAAAAGAAAAGAAAAGGAAAGTGACGAACCTATCCCATCTTCGGCTTGACATCAGAACAGGCAGATTAATCCACAATTAGACAATGCCGTAAAGTATTAATTAGGACCATTGCTGAGAGGTGGGAGCACTGAGTGACTCTCCTGAGTGGATCACATGCTTTGGCACAGATTCCAGCGTGGCAGAGTGGATAGAGTCTCGGATTGGGGACCTGAAAGAACCAGGCTCAAGTCTCCAGTTCTACCGTGGGTGCTCACAGGATGACCTAAGGCCTGTCACCAACTTTCAGCCTGGTCGACCTCACAGGGTTGTTGTGTGAAAACGAAGGAGGTGTCAGTGCCTGACATGAATCCGTTTGGTATGAAGCCTATTTGATCTGTGCCTAATGAGTTACTCTTCCTTTTTGTAAGCCTGTTTTATCTATGCCTTAATATACAAGTGCCTAATGAGCTCTTTCTTTCTGTAAGCCGTATGAGTTACTATACAAATGCAGAATGAATCACTATTCATTCGTATAAGTGTTTATCCGTTCCTAATCCTTTTCTGTTCTCAGGTCCCTGACCGGGAGTTAGCAACCATTAACCAACCCGCCCCGAAGGAATGCGGAGTCTCCCTCGCTGAGCGATTCACCCCCTTTTCGCTTTCCCCCCAGCTGGCTTTGCTTTGCCTACTAGTTTACGCGTGTGCGCACTGAGCGGTGTGCCTTCTGGTGTGTGTTATCTCCTCTCCTGTGTCCTTGGCCAGGGGAAGGAAAGGATCCTGGGAATTTTTTGTGTTTGCAGGTTTTGAGAAACTGGTTTTTGGACTCAGCAGCAACTGAATAACAACTGTAATCCATGAGAACGGTTTTGGAGGTTCCTGGGAACTAACTTTCCCGCGTCTTTCGTGGGAACTGGTAGTACTGGTAGTAGCGCGGCAAAATGCAGTGCACTGATTGGTGGCATATCTATAATCATGTATCAGTTTAGTATATCAGTGGATGTAACCTATAGCATTTCATTACTAACAGAACAAGTGTATGACTCCAGTGATCTTTCTACAAGTAAAAGACTTTTTACTCAAAAACCTGTTGTGGACTATATTCATTGGGACATTCTCACAGGAGGGGGGATTGATCTTCTAAAATCAACAAGGGATGTGGTGTTAAAAACCACAAACAGAACAACGCTGAAGATCCAAGAAGAGGAAATCAAGGTTCTAAAAGACATTCCATTTGAAATTCGAAAAAGAAGAAAAGCCTAGAGGAATATAACAACATGGTTACAGTCTGAGTCAATTACGTATCGTTGGAATATTCCAGAGGGACTGTCTTTCAGCTATAAAAGCAAGAATTACAAGATTGACTCTGTAGAACAAGCCAAAATATTTCTGGAAAAATGTAAGAAAAAGAAAGCGGAGAGGGAGTCAGATGACTCACTAGAGTCACAGGCATTCCGGCTGGCTTCTGAGTTGGCCACGCCTACAGCCTCCCCCCCCCTCGGTTCCCCAGGTGCCTTGCAAGCCATGGGCACTTGGGGAAGCCAAGCCAATCCAGGGAGGGAAGGTAGTTTAAACTGCTTCCCCTCCTTGGATTCCCCAGGCACCCCGCAACTGCAGGGCACCTGAAAAAGCCAATCCTGGGAGGGAGTTGCACTGTCAGGGGTGTGGCCTAATATGCTAATGAGTTTCTGCTGTTGGGTGTGGCCTATTATGCTAATGAGTTCCTGCTGCACTTTTCTACAAAAAAAAGCCCTGTATTCTGGTATTTTTGCATTTGAGAGTGTGTGTTGCCATTCCTGGAAGTCATGGCGACCGCTGGTGACTCCTACTGAGGCATGGAGGATGCTCAGAGAAGTGGCTTGATTGCCTGCTTCTGCCTCCCAGCCCTGGTATTCTTGGGTGGTCTGCCATCCAAATTCTTGCCAGGATCGGCCCTGCTTCGCTTTCAAGATGTGACAAGATTGGGCTTGCCTGGGCTATCCAGGTCAGGGCCAGATATAAGTAATTTTTTAATGCAATAATAATTACTTTTTTAATGCAATAAGTAATTTTTTAATGCAATAAGTAGTTACTCTCGCCAGTCCCCTCCAAGCTGAAATTGAAATCGATCTCATGGACTGGGCCATAGAGGCAGTCGGGTTAGAATGGATAAAAGGAAGTCCATCTTCACCCCAAGAGTGATTGACACGTGGAATTCACTGCCACAGGATGGACGGCTTCAAGAGGGGATTGGATAAATGTATGGAGCAGAGGTCCATCCATGACTGTTAGCCGCAAGGTATAGATAAGAGCTCTCAGTCTGATGCTTCGTATTCTTGGTACTTGGGGTGGGGGGCAGGGCAACAGTGGGAGGGCGTCTAGTGTCCTTGCCCCACTGCTGGACCTCCTGAGGGCACCTGGTGTTTTTGGCCACTGTGTGACAGAGTGTTGGACTGGAAGGGCCATTGGCCTGATCCAACATTGGCTTCTCTTATGTTCTTATGTTAACCCCCTGCTCAGTGCAGGATCAGCCAAAAGCGTCCCTGATGAGTGTTTGTCCAGCTGCTGCTTGAACGAACACTTGTCAGAAATGCTCTAGGCTGATCCTGCTTTGAGCCAGAGGTTGGCCTAGATGGCCTCTTTGGCCCCTTCCAACTCTATGATTCTATTATGCTAATTTCAATAACAGCTTCCCCTCCCCAATCTCCCCTGGCATAAGATATTCATTTTCTGAACTTCCCTGAATGTCACTTGTCTTTCCAAAGTTTATGGCTCTTCTCTAGTGATTGAATGATAGATGATCAGGGCTCATTTCGTAGAAGGAGCTCTTTTGTCTATTAGGCCACGCATCCCTAATGTAGCCAATCCTCCAAGAGCTTACAGAGCTGTTCTTACAGGGGCTACTGTAAGCTCTTGGAGGATTGGCTACATCAGGGGGGCATGGCCTAATATGCAGAGGAACTCCTGCTACAAAATGAGCCCTGTACATGATTAATCTAGTGACTAATCACTGACTAACCACTAATGATCAGTCTCGTGATTTAACCCTTTATATATTGAATACTCAACAACGAAATACGACCGCTCTAAAGCAAC
Organism: Lepidodactylus listeri; assembly: GCA_029233225.1. NCBI lineage: Eukaryota > Metazoa > Chordata > Lepidosauria > Squamata > Gekkonidae > Lepidodactylus > Lepidodactylus listeri. Next base: position 11,232,231 of record JARCFY010000006.1, on the reverse strand, counting down.
TGCCTCTAAACTTAAACCTCTTATTATTATTGTTGTTGTTATTATTATTATTGTGTGTTCTGGACTCTCACAATAAGGAAGGCTTTGGGCTCTTCACCGAAAGAACCCTGAGAATTAAATGTATCTAACTATGGACGCTTTGATAGAAGGTGGGTGGAAGTTATGGGAAGCATCCCTTTTCATTTTCTGAGAAATGCCTGCGTTTTATGGGCTCAGGAGAGATTTCAGTGTTTATAGCCGGCTTCAGACATAAAAATGAGTGCGCTAAAGATTTGAGATCTAGATGATGTTTGGAAAAAAAAAGAGTCCTCTTGAGAAAAACAGAAGTGATTGCAGTAAAAGACAAAGTTTTCTTTAAAAAATAACATGGAACTTTTCATCATTGGGACCCTTTGGTAACACTTTTCAAACTTATCAATGAGAGCTACTAAAGGGACGCCTTTGTAATTCTTCATTGCTATCTAGAAGGGTGGGTAGAGGATGTGATTTTATTAATGTTTAGCTGCCCTTGCAGAAAATGCTGCTGTTTATATGTAGGAGCATACACACACACACTCACATAACCAAAAAACCCCGATAGTAGGCTTGCTAACTGACTGGGAAGATACAAGGGGGGAGGAGGAGGAGGAGGAGTAGGTGGAGATTGGATTTATATCCTGCCCTTCACTCACTCAGAGCAGCTTACCAACTCCTTTCCCTTCCCCTCTCCACAACAGACACCCTGTGAGGTAGGTGGGGCTGAGAGAGCTCTGAGACAACTGTCCTTGAGAGGACAGTTGGTAAAGAGCCATGGCTTGCCCAAGGTCATCCAGCAGGTGCAAGTGGAGGAGTGGGGAATCAAACCCGGTTCTCCCAGATTAGAGTCCGTGCACTTAACCACTGCAACAAACTGGCTTTCCCACACCTACAAGGTTAGTTTGCCCTTGTGCTTCTATGCTGTCTTGAAATTCATCTGTGCAATGGGATTGCCCTTTGCCCGCCTATGGCAGGTAAACCACCACCCTTTGTCTGAAGTGCCCTGTCCTCAAGAAACTGGGGAGCAGGAGAAAAAAAGTCGCCGGAAAACAGTGTGCATCATGTAGCTCTAGGAATATCCCCACATCTCTATGTTCTTTACCATAAGAGATACGGGGAAATCCCTACAGTGTCACCTGGACCTGATGTCACATCCTCCCCAAACTCTTTTCAGAACCTGCCTTCAAAATATCTCAGCCTTCATTGACATAGTGATAGCTACCCTATAGTGGAAGTTTTTCACAGTACGAACATCATTACCTGCACATCTCGTTGCTTTAAAATTAAAGTTTTAAACTGGACTACATGGACAGCTTTAAAAATCGATGATGCTGTTCAATGGCATATCTCATAAAAGTGAGGAAAGCCAGATGGGTTGAAAACATATGGTCAATCTTCTTTTTTAATTTTTTTTAAATTGTGAGATCATGGTATTCCCTTCAAACTTTAGTATTTTAACATTATAGCTAGGATGTAGCATTGATGAAATATGTAAAACATAATATGAATTAATTATGAAATTATTAATGATGACATTATTGTTAAAAATGTCTTAAAATTCTAATAAAGGGGATGATGGGGAGTAGCAGAGCTATTTTTGGGCAGGAACGCACAGGAACGGAGTTCCGGCTGGCTCCTGAGTTGGCCACACCCAGCAGGAACTCATTAGCATAATAGGACACACCCAACAGCAGAAACTCATTAGGACTGGCTACATTAGGGGTATGTGGCCTAACATGCAAATTAATTCCTGCTACAAGAAAAGCCCTGGGTTTTGACAACAAACAAGGTAAACAGAATAAGTTATAATTGGTGGGTGTGGCTGGATGACCACACTTCTGGTAACATGGGGGTGTGGCCTAATATGCTAATAAGCTGTGCTGTCAGTGGTGTGGCCTAATATGCTAATGAGTTTCTGCTGCTGGGTGTGGCCTATTATGCTAATGAGTTCCTACTGGGCTTTTTCTACAAAAAAAAGCCCTGGGGAGTAGTATTTTTTTGGTTCCTTGTTTAATATATTCTGTTAAGTACAATAACCTTGATTATGAAACCATTTAGTTTCATAGCCCCTATAGAACCCCTTTCTTTCTTCTGAGAGGTGATGTGATAACCATCTTCAAGTACTTGAAGGGCTGTCATACATGGGATGGTTCAGAGTTATTTTCTCTTGCCCCAGAAGGTTGGACCAGAACCAACGGGTTGAAATTAAATTGAAAGAGAACTTCCTGACAGTTAGAGCGGTTCCTTAGTGGAACAGGCTTCCTCGGGAGGTGGTGGGCTCTCCTCCTTTGGAGGTTTTCAAACAGAGGTTAGATGGCCCGATGGCAATATGGATTCTGTGAACTGAGACAGCTCATGAGAGGAAGGGCAGGAAGGGTTGCATCAGTGCTTCGTTCTTGTGGCCCTTTCTTACACACCCAGGGAAGTGCTGATCGTCCCTTTGGGGGCAGGAAGCAATTTTTCTCCAGGCCAGTTTTGGCCAGGTTTCCTGGAGGTTCTTTGCCATCTTCTGGGCATGGAACAGCAGCCACTGGGTGTGTATGTGGCGGGAGGTATTTGAGAATTCCCTGCTTTGTGCAGGGGGTTGGACTAGATGACCCTGGAGGCCCCTTCCAACTCCATGACTAACTCAGTCAACCTATAAGATACCTGCAATGCAGCCGAACATTAGGAAGTAATTTGGTTGCAAAAAAGGCACAGTTGTACCCTGGTTCTCTCTTGAAGTCTCAATCTCAGTTCACTTTGACTTGAGATTGGCAGCCACTTGGTGCAAGAAAACAATATGGCGGTGAAATCTCCCCCTTTGGAGCAGAAGATTTAGAGTTCCATCATTGTGAAGGAGCCTTTGGCAAAACACGGCTTGTTACCAGCTAGCATATGCATAAAGAAGAATATCTGAGGAACCTACATTAATTCATCCACCCGGGTGCAGGGAATCCTTGAACTCCCATGGGACTATTAAAGCTGGGAGGTTGTGTTCCATATTCTTGGAGTTTCTGGTGTATGAGTTGATGAAGTTTAAATATATCTGTGTCCGGTGGTATGTAGAACATGACTTGTTATCTTTAAATTCATTATATTTTTATTACATTGGACGGCGTCTTCTTTATTACATCCTTATTACATTTTGATACAATTGTTTAAGGCTTGTGGTTGTTTATTGTTGAGCACAGATTAACAACATAAGAACATAAGAGAAGCCAATGTTGGATCAGGCCAGTGGCCCATCCAGTCCGACACTCTGTCACACAGTGGCCAAAAACATCAGGTGCCATCAGGAGGTCCAGCAGTGGGGCCAGGACACTAGAAGCCCTCCCACTGCTGTCCCCCGCCCCCCCCCCCCCCAAGCACCAAGAATACAGAGCATCACTTGCCCCAGACTGAGAGTTCCTATCTAGACCTTGTGGCTAATAGCCACTGATGGACCTCAGCTCCATATGTTTATTTAATTCCCTCTCGAAGCCGTCCATGCTTGTTTCCTTTGTTTTGCAAACTTCCAGGTGGGATTACAACTGATCTCCAGGTGACAGAGAAATGACCACTTTGAAGGTGGACTCTATGGGATCATGAAGTCCCTCCCCTCCCCAACCCCTCCCCTCCTCAGGCTCCCCCCCCCCCCAAAAAAATCTTTAGGTATTTTCCAACCTGGAGCTGGCCACCCCTCTTGAAACTCATATAATTCCTTAGCATTTTTTTTTTGAACTTATTAGTGTGGACTCTTCCCAAGACTTTTCTCCATACTCATTGCATATCCCTCGTAATTTGTTTGGATGTGTCACCTGAGAAAGATTATTTGTTGTTGTTCAGTTGCACAGTTGAGTCCGACTTCGCGACCCCATGGACCACATCACACCAGGCCCTCCGTCGTGCTCCAGAGTTTGCTTAATTCCATGTCCATTGCATCGATAACCCTGTCTAACCATCTCCTCCTTTGCCATCCCCTTCTTCTTTGGCCTTCAATCTTTCCCAGCATCAGGGTCTTCTCCAGGGAGTGCTCCCTTCTCATTTGGTGGCCAAAGTATTTGAGCTTCAGCTTCAGGATCTGTCCTTCCAGGGAACAGTCAGGGTTGATTTCATTTAGGATTGACTGATCTGATCTCCTTGCAGTCCAAGGGACTCTCAAGAGTCTTCTCCAGCACCATAATTCAAAGGAACCTGTTCTTCGACGCTCGGTCTTCCTTATGGTCCAACTCTCGCAGCCATACATTACAACTGGGAATACCATTGCTTTGACCATACAGACTTTTGTTGGCAGGGTGATGTCTCTAAAGATGATTTATTATGCACAAACTTTGCAGAACTGAATGACAATGTTTATTAGCAGCTGTGGCCAACACACCCAGGACAGCTTCACTTCTCTGAGCTGACCTATCTTATCCTGGTTCATGTCCTCTTGGGCACCTTAACGTCCAACTGACCATACAAGCTACAGAACATGCATTCTAATTAAAAGCCCTGCCCCACAAACAGCCATGTCAGAAACCTTATTTTCTTTTAGGAGAGACACCTTGAAAGGAAGGGCTAGGAAGGGGAAGCCTCCCCCTTTAAAGACAGAGTAATTTAATTAACTTTAATTTAATTGCTCCCTTAAAAAGGTAAATGCCCCCCCCCCCAACAACAACAACAAAAAAAACCTCCTGGCTACAGTCCTGACCAATGTTCCCTCTAAGCTGAGTTAGTGTAAGCTAGCTCAGTTTTTTTAGCCTCTGGCTCACACATTTTTGTCTTAGCTCAGGATGGATGGCTCCAGAGCAAACTAAATTATGCAGTAGCCAAATTGCTCGCTCCCAGTTTTAATGCCAGTAGCTCAGGAAGTAGAATTTTTGCTCACAAGACTCTACAGCTTAGAGGGAACATTGGCTCTGACATGATGTTGAGTCACAACTGACGTATGGTGACCTTAGCGAGGGGCTTCCAAGGCAAGTGAGAAGCAAGAGTGCTTTGCTATTGCCTGTGTCTGCAGTGCCGTATTTGGTGGTCTCCCATCCAAGTACTGACCCTACTTAGTTTCCAAGATCTCAAGAGATTGGGCTATGCCGTGCTGCTTTCCCTCTGCTCTGTCTGTAGAACCGACTTATTCCATTGCTCCATAAATCCCTGAAGGGTGAACAAAAGATCAGTTGTCCATACTCTTAACTGATGCATTTGTTTCTTTCCTCCCCAGCTCTGCCTGGAGATGGCTGCAGTCGAGATGCTTTTTCTTCCCCCCATTAATTCATTTGCTCGCCAATCATTACACGCCACCAAGGAGGCACACCAAGGCTTTTGATACAGCACAAAGTCTATTCCCCCCCAAAAAAAACCTGGCATCTCAGCATTTGCCTTGAAACACAGTGGGTTCCCATTCATCATTTCACAACATTCAATAGGCTGGCTTTGCCCTCCGTGGAGACAACAATTTATTCCCTGGCCTTTTGTCGCGATTAGTTTCCTGCGATCATCTGCCGATCTGGCCTACTTAATAAGGTGGTAAATCTTATTGCTGGCATCTTAGCTAACAAAGATCACCGAGGGCACAACAACCATTACGGGGAACAATAACCACGGAAGCACCGAGGCCTTATTTATTTATCTAGGCGCTCCCAGGCCGGATGGACGTTCCCCAGATGCCCTTTATCAGTTTCCGTTATAATTCATTTCCTTCTTTTCCTTGCGAGAGAGGTGAGGTTCCAGAGGAGATGTGAGTAAATCTTTTCCTAAGCAGCGTGCCGGGTGCCCAGCGACAGGGGGCTGCCTCCACCAAACAGCTAATAAATAGGTCAGCCGCGTTGGCATCACATCATCATTTATAATTACCGCTCCTCACCTACGATCCTTCGGAGCCACAGTATCCGTCTTCCTGACAGGCGGCCCCGTTGCTGAAGGCTCCGCTCCTTGTTACTTAGGGAATGTCATTATGAGAAAATGCCAAGCTTATCGATGTTGTGTTAGCAAACTGGATGGCGGGCCGGTGCCATGCACCATCCCGGTGAGAAGCGGCAGGGGGAAGGCATTATCTCTGCAACTGTCAGACAGAAAGGGTCCACCTGCATTGGCCTTTCAGACGTGCAGAACTTGCCTCTCAGAAATGGGCATAGATGGCAGAGCTTGATCTAATGTGGAGCCTGAGCAAGGCGCACTATATAGGAACTAGGAGCAAGGCCGCTGGACATCAATACAATGGGCTCTAGCAACAGTCCGACCCCGGTTGGTGGAACACCTGCAGGTGTTGTCCCCACGGCCACTCGCCACCCACCTGGGTACCTGTGGTCCTCAGTCATGGCATTGTCAGGAGGTGCTCAGGCCCTGCATGCAGCTGCCTACACTCGCCAACAGTTCCCTGCTCACCGCCCACCCGGGGACCTGCAGGCAGCGGCTGTGACAGGAGCGGGCTTAGGTCCAGTGTCCAGCCGCCTCCAGCTGAGGGAGCACGTTGAACGTAGCCACCCCAAAATAGCTTTATTATATAGAGAGATGCTCTTGAAGAACTCACAAACCTCATCTGTCGCTTGGCATGGCTCATGTACAGAATTAAATTATATCAAGCAATAGGACCCACGATACTCGCGGGGGGAGAGGTGAGCCTCTCTCCCCGAAAATTGGTGGTGGCGGCGGCCACGTGCTGAGCCTCCTCTCTCCCCTCCCTCCTCCTTCCCCCCTCCCTTCCCCAAAATCGGCGGTGGTGGCGGGTGCACACCAAGCCTCCTCCCCCTCGCCTCCCAAAAATTGGTGGTGGCCGTGCGCCGAGCCACCTCTCCTCCCTCCCTTCTCCCCCCTCCCTTCCCAAAAATTGGCAGCGGCTGCACGCCAAGCCCCTCCCCCTCCCTTCCCAAGAATCGGCGGTGGCAGTGATGGCATGCCGAGCCTCCTCCCCTCCTCCCTCCCTGAAAGCGGCAGTGGTGGCGAGCCAAAGCATTCTTTGCGCCTGCGCAGAGAATGCTTTTACTTTTGAGGGGATTTAAATATCCCCCCAAAAGTTTTTTTAACGTTTAGGATTTTTCTGCACACGGGGGGAGTAGCCCCCGTGTGTAGAAAAACCTCCCTCCCCCCCCCAAGTGCCCCCCCCGGCACGGATTTAGGTATCCGCACAGGGGAGGGTACTTGGGAATTAGATATATAGATGAATAAAATGAAAAGTCTAAGTGTTTTTTTTTAATCATGTTGCATTTAAATATCGTAAGCAAATAATGAAGGTTCTTATACAAATACAAACAAATTAGATACAAATGTAGAAAATACACGGAAATCCTATAGAAGAAAAAAACAGGCAGCAGCAAAAGTCTGCTTGGGGGAGGCATGGCAAGAATAGAGCTTGGAAAGCAGTGCCTTTCCATTGGCTGCTACTTACCCAAATGGGTCTTTGTGCCATCCTTGAATCCCAGTGGGCTGAGGCAAACTGCTCCCCCAGCTTTAATGCTGGGATGTCTACATCTCACCACTCTACTTCAGCGGGCTTGAAGCCGTCCTCCAGCCCAAGAGTATTCCTCTGATGGGAGTGTCTCCCCTTCTGGCAGAAGAGCCCCTTCCCTTGGTGGAAACCTCCTTTGCTAGATGGAAGACTCAAATGTTGCCCAGCAGAATGGTAAGAAATGGGTCAGAACTTCCCAGATTCTTGAATTTTTCCATATGGACCACACCCAACCCCAACTCTGGATGATCTTATTCACTAGTCAACATAAGAACTCATGTGAAATGTGAAATGTGATATTGGAGGAGATTTTTATGGGTACTGTGGACCACCAAAAGGACAAATAAGTGAGTTCTAGATCAAAGCAAGCCTAGATTCTCCTTAGAAGCTCAAATGACTAAACTGAGGCTACCATAGCTTGGTCACGGCATGAGAAGACAAGAATGGTCACAGCGTGGCAAAGGCAATAATGCTAGGAAATGTTGGAGGCAGCAGGAACATAGGACGATCCAGCATGAGATGGGCTGATTCAATCAAGGAAGCCATGAGGGCCCTCAATTCGCAAGACCTGAGCAAGGCTGTTACTTAGAGGACGCTTTGGAGGACATTAGTTCACAGTGTTGCCATAAATCATAAGTGACTCAATGGCACCTAAGACACCCACATGCATACAGCATAAGAACATGTCTACAAGTCAAATCCCACTGCTGTCTATTCCACACAATCTGCCTCAAGTTCCAGTGAAAAGGTGTATTATAAAGAAGAAGATGAAGAAAATGACAAAGAAGACGACAAAGATGACGAAGAAGAAGAAGAGGAGGACAGGAGGAGGAGGAGATTGGATTTATACCCTGCTCTTCACTACCCAAAGGTGTCTCAGAGCAGTTTACAATCTCCTTTCCCTCCCCCTCCCCACAACAGACACCCTGCGAGGTAGGTGGGGCTGAGAGGGCTCTCTTGAGAACCACCCTTGAGAGAACAGCTCTGAGAGAACTTATGACTGACCCAAGGTCACCCCAGCAGCTGCACGTGGAGGAGTGGGGAATCAAACCCGGTTCTCCCAGATTAGTGTCCGCACTCCTAACCACTACACCAAACTGGCTCTCAGAATTGGGGGGGGGGGGGGATAAGCTCAGGGCTAATTTACTGAGTTTGCAACTGATCGACAACTACAGGAAAATCCATGGAGGCATTGTCACAGGTCCGGTTGGCATGTTCCCTAACTTTTGGGCAACTCTTTTTGTGATTACAAATGCAGCTCTCAGATGTACAGTCTCCCCTCCTGCCCTTCTATCGCCCAGATGATGCCCAATACAGATGAGACTTTCCGGTCTATCCGTTCCCCTGCTCCAGTGAAGACGAAGACGAAGCTGTTCGCTTGAGAGGAAAAATGGGAGAGTATGAGTTTGAAAGGAGTAGCAGTGTTTTTGATTCCGTCAGCGGTGGAAGAGAGGGGGTTGATAACCTTTCACGAGTGTGTGATTTCCGTTATGCTGTGCTCTCCTCCACTCCCATCCATGGATGCAGAGGCTAAATAAAACTAAAAAAGGAACAATTTCTGCCAATTCAGAGAGCAGATTCTTCTTCTTATCTCTGCAGGCTCAGTTCTCCGACTCATTAAAAAATTTCTCAGCTTCTTTTCAACTATGTTGTCAACTTGAATGGGCCTTGTTCCTTCACAACTAGCCCCTGGAAAGGATTTTCTCTCTTCCCCCCACCAGAAGGAGGAGGAGGAGGAAGAGGAGATTGGATTTATAGCCCACCTTTCACTACCCAAAGGAGTTTGGAGTGGCTGACAATCTCCTTTCCCTTCCCCTCCCCACAACAGACACCCTGTGAGGTAGGTGGGGCAGAGAGAGCTCTTTTGAGAACTGCTCGTGAGAGAACAGCTCTGAAAGAACTCATGACTGACCCAAGTTCACACCAGCAGCTGCATGTGGAGAAGTGGGGAATCAAACCCAGTTCTCCCAGGTTAGAGTCCATGCTCTTATCCACTACACCAAACTGGCTCTCAAAAATATGGAATGCTTCGCAAATTTGCATGTTGGATAAGTGACCTTTGCAGCTCAAACTTGCAAGTGGGGGAGGGGATCCTTTTAACTTGAGATAATGGGGATTGAACCTGGGACCTTCTGCATGCCAAGCAGATGCTCTACTCCTGAACCACAACTAGATGTTCTACCACTGAGCCTAGTCCCCCAAGTTGTTCAGTTTGCAGAATGGGGCTGCTTTCCTTTCAGCCATGTGTCATTTTGGGAGGAAGGGCATATATGGGATAAGCATTTGGATACTTATTATGGTAATGGAAGTAAGGGTTGAAACACATTTTGAATTCTAAGAAACCATGCATATAATCCTATCAAAATGCACATTATGTTTGGTTCTACTTACAGAGATAAGAAACATTGCAAAGATGTGTTATGGGGGACTTGACATAGCAAAATTATGTGACAGTCAACAAATTGAGCAACATTTGTCCAATCCGTACTTGATATTTTATGTCTGTCTTCAGTTTCAAATATCATTTAGTGTCAGAACTCAGATATCAAATATTTGGTGACTATTTAGAGCACGCTGAAATATCCAACGAATGTTAGACATCAGACTTAACCAAAAGTGATTTCAGAAGAATTTGGGGAGGGGAAGTTGTGGCAGCTGGAACGGAAAGCATTTCTGTTCGAATTTTCTGTGGTGTTTTTCAGGTGGGCGATAATAACAAGTGGAATTTCCCATGTGACATGAAGCAAATCAACCAATATGTTAACAACTGCCTGGGATTCATGCAACAAGGGACAAAATATGCCCAAGAAGCTAACTGACTTCAGGAGAAGTGACCTGTGTTAATGACTGCCTCTTCTCAAATGTCAGCGGACTCTGCTGTCAAAATGAAAAGAGGCATTTGCTGGAGCTCCGGAACTCCTCCGCAGCTGGTTCCTTCAGTGAAGCTGGGTGATCATGACCTGAAGACCTTCTGACAATATGCTGATGTCCCTCTGAAGTTCCACTGTATCTGAAGAAGTGTGCAGGCACATGGAAGTGTATGCCTCGAATAAAACTTTGTCGGTCTGCACTCAGACTTTGAAGTCAGGGATATTTAGTATATTAAAAAGGAAGGAATCAGTTCTGCCACAACTGTCATTCTGTTTCTGGAAGTGGGTTGCCTACGGAAACGTGAGAGCGGACTAGAAGACAGCAATGGAAGAGAAGAAGCTTTCAGCCATGCTTCATGTTCTAAAACTGTAGTTGGTACAAACTGTGGTTTGGCGTCATATCTACACTGAGCCACCGTACCTGCTGAGACAGTGACGTTTTCCTCACAAACGGGTCTCCTCACACCGGCTTTTATATTCCTTCATGGCTTTCTTTCATTTCCACAGAGGTATTTTCTGTCTGAGGAGCAAAAACGAAGTTTGCTCCCTCTTGTGGTGCTGTAGCAACCTCAGCTGCAGTGTTAGGAGAGTAAAGTAACAAAAAAAAAATATACTGCAGCCTTGAGAATGACAGGAGCGCTCCGTCCATGAATCTTAGCTGCACAATGTGTCTTTTGTAGGATCAGCAATAAGCATCAACACAACTATAAATGAAAGCTCCCCCCCTCCCAGAAGACTTTGTGCAGGTAGAAGCGGGCTTGTAATTCTGGAAACTCCCATTGGGGCTTGACTTTGAAAATACTTATGCAAAATTGACTGGTAGTTGTTATATACTGAATGAACTGAATATTATTGTTATACTGAATATATGTGTCTGACAAGGATGTTATAATAGCACACAATGCACTTTATAGAATAATAGTTATAAATATAACATGTTTATTTATCATTATTGTTGCTTAGGCTGGCAGAGGTGTTTAACATGCAGCAGCTGAGAACTGTTATCTCAAGTGGTTGACAACTTGCAATGTAGAGATCTGACCATGGTAACAGCTTTCTATTGGCTAAATGGCTTTTCTTTTCTGCACTGAGAACTTCAGCCCCACCAGAAAAAAAAAATACCCCACAAGCCACAAAATCCTGGCTATGGGCCTGCTGAGGAGAGCTTGGCTGCATGTCTGGTGTACTGACTGCCTAGCACTACCAGCTGTCAGCCTACTGAGAATGTTGGAGATGGTAGCTGGCTGGACCTTGGAGTTTCCAAGACTGGTAGTTCTGGGGGACTTCAATGTCTGTACTGATGCTGCTGCCTCCTCACAGGCATCAGACCTGGTGTCCTCCATGTCAGCAGCAGGGCTCTCCCAGATTAGATCAGGTCCCACACATCAAGCAGGCTACACCCTGGATCTGATCTTTGGCATGGGGATGGAATAGGATCTGATTACTAAGGACAAAGTGTCATGGCCAGATCACATGGTTCTGAAGGCCCAGCTGGGTGTCCCTACCCCCCCATCTAGGAGGCGAGCTGATTTATGCTCGCCCATGGAGACTAAGGCTGTGATCATACGCACAATTAGACCCAACATAGGTGCGAATGCCGGGTGGATTTAAAGGGCATGGTCAGACAACAACATCTGGGAAGCACCCCACAGCCGTCAGCCACCTGTTCTGCTCCGTTGCAGAAGCGGAGTTAAAAGACACCAGGGAAAATGCAGTAGTAAGCAGGTTGTGATGGGCCATGGATGGACTTTCCCATGTCTGATCACTCCAGCACACCCTCATGCCGTTGGGATGGACTGATTAAGCCATCCCCAATCCGTGCCATTGTCCCCCCCTTCACAGTATGCACATCATCGCAAACTCCATAGGGAGCCCTTGGTGTGGAGGTATGCTTCATTGATCCCACATTTAAGTGCATGGGGAAAAAAAGAGACAAAACCCCTCCAACTCCCCTGCAGTTGCATCTGATCACACACTGACGGACTGCACCTGCAGCTTCAAAGGGAGGTGCGATTGTGCAACTGTGGGTCAAATTCCTCCAGAGGAAATAGCCTCGCTTCCCCCCCCCCCACTTCATTTTTTCTGGCACTTGTGACCGCAACCTAATGGACCCAATCAGGTTCCGAAATGTTCTGCGGGATCCAATGTCCCCCTGTCCATATAGAGCAGGGGGGTGAAGAATAGTACGGTATAGTCTGATTTCATCAGATCCCAAAACCTCAGCAATGTCGGTATTTGGAAGGGAGACCCCTCCCCAAGGAAAACTTTGCAGAGGAAGGCAATGGCAAACCACGTCAATTTCTCACTTCCCTTGACAACTATATAGGGTTAGCATAACTTGACTGTGACTTGATGGTACTTTACACACACAGAGAGAGAGAGAGAGAGAGTAGAATAATAGATTGGAGATAACGGGTTGCATTAAAACCCAGATGTCTGGAAGGTATGTTTTTCTCGAGGATGATTCACAGATAATCATAGAAGAGTTCTCTGGCGCCAGTTAGATTGCAAGGTCCCAACAGGTGGGGAAAAGAAGACGGGGCAATAACGGAAAGCTCATCTCACTCCAGGCAGTGCTCTTCTCATGAGGTCGCCTCCAGCAGCCATTGGTGAGCCAGCCGTGGGGAGATCAGGGATTGATCTGGAAATCTGATGCTGGTAGGTAACTTAGCCAAGAGCGTCTACATTTGGAATAAATGGATTCAGCTACCAATCTAAAGTTTCTGACAAGGAACGGAGGCCTAAAGGTTCATGTTTCATTTTGCGGATGTTAAATACAATCCTAGACTCTCCTATGTTGTTGTGGGAATGACTTTCAAAGGGGCTACTGAATTTGTAACCCATTGAACATGGTTAATTCTGAGTCTTTATTGGAGGGGGGGGGGGTTGCCATCAAGCCGTAGCAGACTTATGGTGACCCTGTGAGGTTTTCAAGGCAAGAGATGTTCAGAGGCGGTTTGCCATTGCCTGCCTCTGCATCAAGTATTCCTGGTTGGTCTCTGCATCAGGTATTCCTTGGTGGTCTCTGCATCAGGTATTCCTTGGTGGTCTTCCATCCAAATACTAGCCAAGGCCAACCCTGCTTAGCTTCTAACATCTGATGAGATCAGACTAGCCTGCGCTCTCCAGGTCAGGAGTTAGAGCCAGAAACATTGCCTTCTTCCCTCCTAAAGGTAAAGGTAAATGTTTCCCTTGCTCGAAAGCCAGTCAAATACGACTCTAGGGATGCAGTGCTTATCTCCGTTTCCAGGGGTCCTTTCGTAAAAAAAGAGGTGCATGAGCTCATTAGCATAACTAATTTGCATATGCCACACCCCCTGACGTCACCGGAAGCGATGACGTCATCGGCAGTGTGTCAGAAGGCAAGAAGGGAGGGAGGGAGGGGGAAGGAAGGAAAGGAACAGGAAGGAAGGTAGGTAGGTAGGTGGGAGAGAGAGAAGGAAGGAAGGAAGGAGAGGGGAAGGAAGGAAGGAAGGAACAGTAAGGTAGGTAGGTAGGTGGGGGGGAGAGAGAGAGAAGGAAGGAAGGAAGGAAGGGAAAGGGGAAGGAAGGGGGAAAGGAAGGAACAGGAAGGTAGGTAGGTAGGTGGGGGGAGAGAGAGAGAAGGAAGAAAGGAAGGGGGAAAGGAAGGAACAGGAAGATAGGTAGGTGGGGGGGAGAGAGAGAAGATAGGAAGGAAGGGGGAAAGGAAGGAACAGAGAGAAGGAAGGAAGGGGGGAGAGAGGAAGGAAGGAAGGGAGAGGTGAAGGACGGGAAAGGAAGAAGCAGTGGGAGGGGGGAGGGAGCAGGGGGAGGGGAGAGGCTTCTCCTTCCCAGGGCCGGCGGAGCGCCGCCAGCCCCGGGACTTCTGAAGGGGGGGAAGGGAAGAGGCTTCCCGGGGCCGCGGCAGAGCTGTGGGAGGCGGGAGGCTCACCTGCACCTCGGGGCAGGGCCACGCGCAGAGCACCTTGCCCAGACCCGCCTAGGCCACCGCTGCGATGCCTCCCAGAGGCCGCTCTGTGTGCTCCAGCAGCCCTGGCGCGATTGGGGGTCAGTCGGGGGAAGAGCCACGTCAGAGGGCAGCCGAGCGGGGCCGGAGGAGGGGCGGATCCTGCTCGCTTTGCCCGGCCTCGCCGCCGCCTGCAACCCAAGCCATCGCGCATGGCGAAGGGTGGGCGCCTGCCTTGGAGAGCCGTCTGGGTCCTCCGCCGGCGCTCCGCCGGCCCCGGGACTTCTGAGGGGGGGAGGAAAGAGGCTTCCCGGGGCCTGCGGCGCTCTGCCGCGGCCCCGGGAGCTGTGGGAGGGGGGAGGGAAGGGCTTCTTCTTCCCGGGCTGGCGGACCGCTGTCGGCCCTGGGAAGCATTGACGGGGGAGACGGGACGGGGGGCGGGGTTTTCTTAAGTGCCCACCCCCCGCCTCGTCTCTCCTGGAGCGGTGCTCCAGCGCGCCCCGGCCCCAACGGAGCCATGTCCGTTTCCAAGCCGAAGAGCCAGCACTGTTTGAAGACATTTCTGTGGTCATGTGGCTGGCATGACTAGACACTGAGGTACATGGAACGCTGTTACCTTCCCACCGAAGTGGTACCTATTTATCTACTTGCAATTTCTCGCTTTTGAACTGCTAGGCTGGCAAGAGCTGGGGCCAGAGACGGGAGCTCACTCCATCATGCAGCACTCAGGTCTCGAACTGCTGAACTACCAACCTTCCAGACTGCAGCTCAGCATCTTAACCACTTGCGCCACTGCAGCCCTTTCTTCCCTTCTACTGGAAAGCAAAGACTGTGTTCCTGCAGGATCCAAAACAGAAGAAAAGAGGACAGAAACAGGATAAAACAGAAGTCTATCTCCACCAACAGTGCTTTCAAAACTGCCCTATCTTTATTTGGCTACTCTTAGAAGAAGAAAAGAAGAAGATTTATACCCCACCCTTCACTTGTAGTCTCAGAGCAGCTTACAAACTCCTTTCCTTTCCCCTCCCCACAACAGACACCCTGTGAGGTAGGTGGGGCTGAGAGAGCTCTGAGACAACTGTCCTTGAGAGAACAGCTCGGAGAGAACTATGGCTTGCCCAAGGTCATCCAGCAGCTGCCAGTGGAGGAGTGGGGAATCAAACCCAGTTCTCCCAGATTAGAGTCCGCGCACTTAACCATTACACCAAACTGGCTCTCTTAGAGACAATTAGGGAAGCCAGGCCAATGGTTGGCATCCCTAGCAGGTTTAAGGATGGCACAGGGGGAAAAATTACATCAAATCCACCCAAAACCCCAGATATGACATCAGAAGGTTAGGGAATACTGGGCCTGTCCCCGAATATTCCATAGTATCATGGATTTTTCAGGGACAGCCAAAGTGCCCCTCCATATGTTTACACCACATCCAGGGTTTTGGCTGGCCATGACATCATGTGTTGCACAGTGTCATTTCTGCCCCTGGACCTTTCTCCCACTGGTCAGGGGAACCCTTCCCACCAGAAGCAGCCAATCCCACTGGTCACAGGAACCCTTCCCACCAGAAGCAGCCAATCAGACAGCCCACTGGTGGACCTCCTGATGGCACCTGGTCTTTTTGGCCACTGTGGGACAGAGTGTTGGACTGGATGGGCCACTGGCCTGATCCAACATTGGCTTCACTTATGTTCTTAAATCTTAGCTGGAGGTGAATTAATGGGCCAGGTGGGACAATGTTCTCACTAGCCCCTCATGCTAGTCTAAGGCTCTGTCTTGAGATGTTCAGAAGATGCAAAGGACCAAAGCGATATCATCCAAGGGATCTCGTTCAGTGGACCCATGATTCTATCAGAGCCCGAATGCCATACAAAGTTATGTGGACTTATCTTTAGTTGGGTTCTATTACCGAAAATTACTCCTCTGCCTCAGCAGTCTTTAATGACAGATAATAATATATTATTGTGGCTTCGATTGCAGAAAATACATCTGACTCACTTGTATTAATTTTCACCAAAGTATTACAAATATCTCAGATGCAACCCTAGTAACAAGCCAAGCTTTTCAAAAGGGCTCATTTCTCAGACATACTTTAGCAGTTTCTAGAAATCTAATTAAAGAGAGCCATACCTAGGGCTTCTTTTCTGGGGGAACACAACAGAACTGAGTTCCAGAACCTCTTAAAAAAAATTCTTTTAGAAATGTTCATGAGTTTTCAGTATATGGATTGAACACTTCATTTTCCTCTTGAGAGTTCCTGTACTACAACAACTACTACTACTTCTTCTTCTTCTTCTTTTTAAGTTCACACTATTTGCTGCATGGCGGCATTTTGACCTACAGCTCTCCCCGATTTTCCCCGCATCTTCTCAATCCTTGTTTTTTGAGATCGAGAAGACGCAGGGGAAATCGGGAGGAGCTGCAGTTCAAAATGCAGCTGCACAGTGAATAGTGTGAAATTAACCAGTGCAACTGGGGCAAATGGAAGAGTGCCCATGGCACAGCTGCTTGTGGGAAATCGGTCAATGTTCCAACTTGTCTGTATGTCCTTGTCCACGTTTAGTAGGAACTTCCAACTACTGTGGTTTTCAATTCACAATTTTAAACAAATTTTGATGCTGCCTTATTTATTAGCTGATGTTTCCAGGATACAGTTGATGCAAGAGACACCAGGCATTTGAGGCACATGCTTCCCAGCATAGGCGTAAACTACGGGGGGGCTTGAGCCTCCCCTGAAATTTCCCGGGGGGACTGAGCCCCCCCCCCGGGGAAACATAGTGCCTGCCCCCATGCCTCCCGGGGCCCTTCCAAGGCCGGCAGCTGCTGCTGCCGGGGCCTCTCCCCCCCCTTCCATCCTTCACTCTCCCTCCCTCTTTTCCCGGCGAAGGGAGAGGGAAGGAGTGGGGGGGGAGAGAGGCCCCGGCAGCAGCAGCTGGCGGGCCTCAGAAGGGCCCCGGGAAGCGCGGAGGTTTCCCGGCGGGGGGGACATCGCCCCAGCGAGTGCGCGCCCCCCCCGGATTTTACAAAAATCTACTCCCCTGCTTCCCAGTCAGTTCCAATTGACTCTTTTTTTGCAGAAATCCCTAAATTACATCCCCCAAATCCCACGAGTGTCTGCATACTTAACCAATCATCTTGAGAAACCAAATATGCACAGTTTGCTTCTTAGATACTGCCCCAAAGTTGTGTCTAGCTGTTAACTATTACAATGAGAGCCAGTGTGGGAGAGTGCTGAACTTTGACTTGGAATATCTGGTTTTGAATCCCCATGTAGACCATGAAATTCACCAGATGACCTTGGGGCTACCCCTCATTCGAATTCTGTTTTTAAGGGGTAAAACGGGGATCACCCAGTCTATGCCTGAGCTCCTTGGAAGAGAGATGGTTGCCAACTCTGTGAAATTCCTGAGGATTTGCGATGGTGCCCGTGGAGGGACTTCAGTTTCTCCTCAACTCTGTTATATCATAGAGTCTGCTCTCTGAAGTTGCCAGTTGATCCAGGAAAACAGAACTGTGAAGTCATTACACTGCATTGGTCAGGCGACACCTGGAGTCTTGTGTACAGTTCTGGAGGCCTCACTTTCAGAAAGGATGTGGAGAGCATGGAGTGGGTGCAGAGGAGAGCGGTGAGGATGTTCGGGGGCCTGGAGACCAAACCCTGTGAGGAAAGGCTGAGGGACTTGGGGATGTTCAGTCTGGGGGGGGGGGGCAGGATAGCTCTCTTGAAGTATCCAAAGGACTTTCACTTAGAGGAGGGCAGGGAGCTGTTCCTGTTGGCAGCAGAGGGTAGGACTTGCAACAACGGGTTTAAATGAAGGGCGGGAAAGGACAAGCTAGATCTTAGGAAAAACTTTTTGACAGGCAGAGTGGTGCAGCTGTGGAATCAGCTGCCTAGGGAGGTGGTGAGCTCCCCCCCGGCAGTCTTCAAGCAGCGGCTGGACAAACCCTTGTCAGGGATGCTCTGGGCTGATCCTACACTGAGCAAAAGTGGACTAGATGACCTGTCTGGCCCCTTCCACCTCCATGATTCTATGAGATGAGCTGTAATTTCAGGAGAGCTCCAGCCCTATCTGGAGGCTGCTCACCCTAACCCTACAAGCAGGGGGCATTTTGTAGAAAAAGAGGTGCAGGAGCTCATTAGCATAACTCATTTGCATAACTAATTTGCATATGCCACACCCCCTAACATACTGGAAGTGTGTCAGAAGGCAACACCCACCCCTCAGGCTCCACTCCACAGGTGAGTGAAACTGACCTGCTCTTCCTCCAGTCCCTTCCCCATCCAATACTTTGTGCAATAAAAATAAGCATAAAGAACACACCCTCATTCTCTTCCTGCTCCTTTGGAAGCACCAGGTTTCAAGTAGACTTGAGATACCCAGGACATGTGCACCACCCATCCCTTTCCCTTCCCCTCCCCACAACAAGACACCCTGTGAGGTAGGTGGGGCTGAGAGAGGTCTTTTGAGAACTGATCCTGAGAGAACAGCTCTGAGAGAACTTGTGACTGGCCCAAGGTCACACCAGCAGCTGCATGTGGAGCAGTGGGGAATCTCCCAGATTAGAGTCCAGCTCCTGACCACTACACCAAACTGATGGGGTGGAAGCTGCTGAAGGGTTGGTGAAATTTCTCCAGTACTTATGTGCCATGTGCCCAGATAAGAAATGGTATACTTAGAAAATTTATATGGCACCTTGAGCAAGTCTCTGGAAAAGCAGCACACAGTCATAAAAGCAGCAATGATAAAATTATCAATATTAAAACAAAACATTAAAAACAATAAAGACCCTAGCAGGGCTTTCCCCGGGGCACTGTGCCTCTGCACTGCTCGGGGAAGCCGAGGATGGGGCGGGGCTTGTTCATGTGCCGCCCCCTGGGCTCCTCACTCCCGGAGCTGCGCTCCTGTGCGTTCCCGCTCCAATGGACCCCTGCCTACAAGCACAAAGAATGAGTGAGAAGTACCTCTGGTTCCATTCGCTCAGGCTCATCCCAAGCCTCATATGAAAGCTAATCACATAACTAGGTCAGCTCCATGGGTGACTGAGAGCCCCTCTTGGAAGAGCAGTGTGAAGAGCGAAGGTATCTGAAAGCAGATAAATAAATAAATAAAATCTCGATATGGGAGCTGCGTTTGGCTTTCAAGGCACTCCACCCGGCCACAATTCCAGCTTAGCTCGTATGAGTGACGTGGCTGTCGAGCCAGGCAAAGGGAACGTTTTCGGCATCATGCCCCAGACCTCAACATCTGCTCCGCTTCTTCCCATTAGAATAAGGTCTGATCAGGCCTTTGGCAATCGACATGATCTGAATTGCTAAGCAGACATGTGTCAGTGGAAAACCCCCCCCCCCCCCAAAAAAAAGGTCCTCTTCGAAGTAAGCTTTGGCATGGTTGTGGTTGCCATGGAGACATCTCTCTTGCTTTGTTGACAGCTCGCGAGGAGGGGCGTCCCAGTATGACACCTGAGATAAGTGGAAAGAGCTCCAATGGCCACCTGGATATACACACTATTATATAAAAAAAACAACTATATTAAATTTATTTCAGATCGGGATTCTCTTAGATTCGGTGGAATAGCCGCCATTAGTCACTTCTCGAGTCAGGAAACCAACTGCAAAAAGCATGGCCGTTAGCGGTTAAGGAGACTTTTTCCTAGTAAATAGTACATTGTTCCATGTGGAAGAGACACGGTGCTTCTTTCTCGCACGTGACAGAATGAAAAAGGGCCCTCTTCTTGTGCTTCGTACACCACACCAATTTGGTGTAGTGGTTCAGTGTGCGGATTCTAATCTACAAGCACCGGGTTTGGTTCCCCACTCCTCCACTTGCAGCCACTGGATGGCCTTGGGCAAGCCATAGCTCTGTCAGAGCTGTCCTTGAAAAAGAGCAATTTCTGTCAGAGCTCTCTCAGCCCCACCGACCTCACAGGGTGTCTGTTGTAGGGAGGGGAAGGGAAAGGAGTTTGTATACTGTTTTACTTTCTATTGTTCCATCAGATGCCCCCAGATGAAGCTGCAGGTGAAACCCATAGGGGTTTTGTAACTATTCAAGAGTCTACTTCAGTGCTCCCTCTAATAAGCTGTGGAGTCTTGTGAGCAAAAGTTCTAGTTTGTGAGCACCCGGCATTAAAGATGTGAGTGAGTGATTTGGCCACGGCTTTAATTCGCTTGCTCTGGAGCCACATCCTTCCTGAGCGAAGACAAAAATGTGTGAGCTGGAGGCTAAAAAAACCTGTGAACTAGCTCACACTAACTCAGCTTAGAGGGAACACTGGTCTCCTTCCCCCTGCACCGATTTGTTTCTCCATCTTTGCTTTGCCTTCCGGCACCCCCTTTTTCTTCAGAGAATGCATTTGGCCTTACCAGAATTCCGTAGCAACAGTAGATATTATCTGCTGTACAATCAGGTATCGTCTGGCACCCGTCACTGTGCTAAGGAAGGTACACTGATCACTACAAAATGAACGCTTGGAAACAAATTGCTCTTTTGAGTTAATCGGCGCACAGCTTTCCGAGCCCCCTCCGGATCGCTGTTCTTGCCCGTCTCTTTGTGCCAGCGGCTCTGGGTGACTCTTCTCCTGTCATCCCCGGTTTGGATCCTTGATGGCTCAGCTTGACTGTGACTGACCTTTATCCGAGCAGGGGCCACGGCTGAGAACGGCGCTAGTGTTGTGACAGGTTTCCTTGACAAAGGTTAAACAACCACCAAGAGCTATCGGAAATGTTAGTATGCGAGCGGAGCTCAGATTGCAGGGGCGCCGGGTTGGTTCGGGTTCCTCTGGCCATCCCAGCTGTTTCGCAAGGAAAATCCCCATTGTCATTTCAGTTCTCCTAAAGAAGAGGAAGAAGAAGAAGAGGAGGAGGAAGAGGAGGAGGAGGAGGAGATTGGGTTTATACCCTGTCCTTCACTCGGAGTCTCAGAGCGGCTTACAATCTCCTTCCCTTCCTCTCCCCACAACAGACACCCTGTGAAGTAGGTAGGGCTGAGAGAGCTCTTTCAAGAAGTGCCCTTGAGAGAACAGCTCTGAGAGAACTTGTGACTGACCCACAGTCCCACCAGCAGCCACATGTGGAGGAGTGGGGAATCAAACCTGGTTCTCCCAGATCAGAGCCTGTGCTTTAAATCACTACTAAGGCATGGATTAACGACATTAAGTTTTGGTTGCAAGTCCAGTGTTCCCTCTGAGCTGAGTTAATGTGAGCCAGCTCACAGTTTTTAAGCCTACGGCTCACACAGTTTTGACTTAGCTCAGGAAGGATGACTCTAGAGCAAACTGATGTATGCAGTAGCCAAAATGATTGCTCACAACTTTAGTGCCAGTAGCTCACAAAGTAGAAATTTTGCACACAAGACTCCACAGCTTAGAGGGAGCATTGGTTGCGAATCCACTTCAGCTTTGACCCCTCCAGTTGTATGTACCAACTACTTTCTGAATCTGCCAATTCTAGTTGGCTATCTTACACCAAAGCCAAAATATGCTGAGTCTGAGGCTTTTTTTAAAAAAAAAAAAATCAAAAAATCTAACAGGTATGGGAGGATGGAGGGAAAAAATAATCTCCAAAATGTATAAAATTTTGTTGAAGTGGTATAATGCTGATGAACTTGTAAAAGAACAAATGATAAAATGGGCAATCAATATGAATAAGGAGATAGCAATGTCGTCTTGGGAATTTTTGTGGAAAAATGCTATGAGTATTTCTACATGTAATAATCTTAAAGAAAATTGTTTTAAAATGATGTATAGATGGTACATGACTCCGAAAAAAATTGCAAATATTGGTCAAAATATGTCTAATAAGTGTTGGAAATGTAAACAAAAAGAAGGATCGTTATATCATATGTGGTGGACTTGTGATAAAGCAAAACGTTTTTTGGTGTATGATACATGCTGAAATGGAGAAAATTTTGAAGTGTAAGTTTAAAAAATTGCCCGAAATGTTGTTGCTTGGTCTAAAGTTAGAGGATGTAAACATAAGTAAAAGAACATTGATTTGGTATATGGAAACGACAGCAAGAATGGTGTACGCACAAAGTTGGAAATCGGAGAAAACTCCAGAACTATGGGAATGGTTGAGAAAATTGCTATTTATGGCAGAAATGGACAAATGGACAAGAAAATTAAACAATCAAGACTCAGCGAAGTTCTCAGAAGATTGGAAAGATTTGAAGGAATATATGGAGCGAGAATGGAATATGAAAGACAATATTTTTACACTTTCTAACTACTGAAACGAGGGACAGAATCATAACACAAAAAATGATTTATTAGATAGCCGCGAAACTAAACCTTCTTTCTTTTTTAATTAATATAATTTTTAAATGTATAAAAGTTATAATAGCTCAAAATGTTACCTTAGGAGGCAAATACTTTTGAAATACATGTTTACCGGCTGATATATATGAAGGTGCAGGTGGGGTGGGAAGTCATTTAATGTTTATATCTTTTTAGCTAAATATGCAACTTTATAAAGAATGGAATATGTATAAAAGCTAATTGCATTTGAGAATAATGGAAAAATAAAAAATTTTATTCGCAAAAAAAAAAATCTAGTTTATTGGGCTCAGAGTTGCAAACTCTCTGTAGCTTGGCTAACAGAACCTATTCTCCCTTAAATTTAGGCAGGTCTTTTTTTGTAGAAAAAGCCCAGCAGGAACTCATGAGCATAATAGGCCACACCCAACAGCAGAAACTCATTAGCATATTAGGCCACACCCCTGACAGCACAGCTCCCTCCCAGAATCAGCTTCCCCAGGTGCCCCACGGCTTGCGGGGCGCATGGGGAACCCAAGGGAAGGAAGAAAGTTTCTGGATCGGCTTCCCCAGGCACCCCACAGCTGCAGGGCATCTGGGGAACCCAAGGAGGGGAGGCAGTTTAAACTGCCTTCCCTCCCTGGATCGGCTTGGCTTCCCCAGGCGCCCCATGGCTTGCGAGACACCTAGGGAACCCGGGGGTGGGGGGGGGGGAGGCTGTAGGCGTGGCCAACTCAGAACCCAGCTGGAACTCCGTTCCTGTGCGTTCCTGCCCCAAAATAGCCCTGATTTTTTTTTCTTTATTGAAGGGATTCAAAGGGTACAAGCAGTAAATAGTGTGTTACATATTGGAGATTCTTAATAATATATTGGAATACAAAGTTGAAGACTTAGCTTGTATCACAGCAATTCTTAAACATTCCCGTCACATTAAACTAAGGTTAACTCTAGAGTTACGACTGTTTATATCAGATATCAGTGACCAATCTTGGAACTAAACTGAGAAAAGGTGGGTTTACTTTTTATAAAAAGAGGTATATGGAGGAGTTGTTTGCCCAAGATTTTGGGAGTGTCGCATCTTTACTTTCAGAGTGTTTGTTGATGATAGGGTACCATTTGAGCACTGGGTTTTTGCGGGTGTCGTTTCCATAAAGATTTTCAGTTCTTTCAGTTATTTTATCTAATATAAAATAGTCCCATACCTTGGCTAGCCATGTGGAAATTGGTGGGCTGGAGGGTTTTTTCCAGTTGACTGCTAATGTGTGTTTAGCTGCTGTTAAAAGGACTTCTACTAATTCTCTTGTTTCTCTGGGAATCTTTGTCTTAGGCCATAAATTGAGTAGAATCAGAGCCGGGTCGTAAGGAATAGAGACTTCAAGCATCTGTTCAATTTCTGAGAGAATCTTTTTCCAGAATATAACTATGAGAGGACAGGACCACCAAGCATGGTAGAAGGTCCCAGTAGAGATTTGGCATTTCCAGCACATTGGTGAGTGTGTTGAGTATATGTGTGATAGCTTTGCAGGTGTTATGTGCCATCTAAATAGAGGTTTTAAGGCTTGAAGTTGTATTGGGGTGGACTTGGTTTTATATATATTTGAGTTCCAAATCGCTTCCCATTGGTCATTCGATATAGCATATCCGATGTCGGTGTGCCATCTGGTTTGAAGCCCTGTGGTTTGACATGAAGAATCTTGTATAAAATAGCTGTAGAATGTTGAAATCAGACCCTTTTTAGTAAAGGCTTTGGATATTAATAATAATAGCCCTGAATTTAGGGATTGTTCCAAATGCAAACCTTTCAGTTGTATATCTTTATCAACTTATAGCTCCAGATTTGCACAGAGCCATCTCCTTGGCCAGATTTCATATTCTTCCTTCCACTCTTCTCTCTGGCAGATTCCAGGGGATCCCCTGTTGAGGGGCATAGACTTTCCATTCTCCTGCGGGGGGCAGGGGCTCTCTCTCGCGTGTGCGAAGCATGTGCGCCGCTGCCGGGACAATGTCCCCACCATCGCCTCTCCCCCACACCTGGCTCCCACGCACACCTCAGAGGGAGGTAGTGGGTGAGGGGGAGCCGGGCGAGGGGGCTCTTGCAGCGGCAGCTGGGAAGGTTTGCGGCAGGTGGGGAGGCATGGCAGCGGTGTCCCCCCACCACCGCCAGAGCTGCCGCTGCCGCGCTGCTGCTGCTGGGACAATGTCCCCACCACAGCCAGAGCTGCACCACCATGGCTGGGGCGATGTCCCCACTGCCAGAGCCTCTGCACCGCTGCTCTCCGGGAGGGAGGGAGGAGTGGGGGGGAGTGGGGGGGTGAGGAGCGCGGCTCTGGCGGTGGTGTGTCTCTGGTGGCAGCCGGAAGGCACAGCAGTGGGCACTCCATTTTGCCAGGGGGGTTCAGCCTCCCCCGGGAAATTTGGGGGGGCTCAAGCCCCCCCCCCCCGTAGTTTACACCTATGCCCCTGTTCTAGCAGGTGCTGTCCTTGTATGAAGGATTGTTTCGAAACTGTCCCCCACGTTCTTCTTCAATGTCCCTTTTATTTGGTGCCCCGTCAGGATCTTCTAGACCCTATATTAGGTCAATTCTCAGAGATTTCTGACGATTTTAAGATTCTTTTTTTTTGGCTTGATAATCCAGATACGGAAATAACTGAAATAGTAGCAAGGTTTCTTCTTAGTGCTATAGCTATACGTCCTGATAAGTAATATTAACCACTAGGTTTTTATGCTTTTATGCTGCTTTTCTGTGTTTTGGCTCCAATTTTACCCTGTATGGGTTTGTATTTTCTGATCTGTATTTAATATGATCTCCTATTGTATGCCACAGGAGGTGGCGGCGGCTACCCACTGCTAGATCTCCTGATGGTACCTGGTGTTTTTGGCCACTCTGTGTGACAGAGTGTTGGACTGGATGGGCCACTGGCCTGATCCAACACTGGCTTCTCTTATGTTCTTACGTATATAAGGAGAGCCCAAAAATACCAGATGCTATCAGGAGGTCCAGCAGTGGGGCCAGGACACTAGAAGCCCTCCCACTGTTGCCCCCCCCAGCACCAAGAATGCAGAGCATCACTTGCCCCAGACTGAGAGTTCCTATCTATACCTTGTGGCATAGGTGTAGAGTATGGGGGGGCTCGAGGGCTTGAGCCACCCCCGAAATTTCCCGGGGGGGCTCAGCCACCCCCGGGAAAATGGAGTGCCTGCCTCCGTGCCTCCCCGGGTCCTTCCGAGGCCTGGCGGCTGCTGCTGGAGAGGGAGAGGGAAGGGGGGGAGAGGCACCAGCAGCAGCAGCTGGCGGGCCTCGGAAGGGCCCGGGGAGGTGGGGTGGTTTCCCGGGGGGGTGGAGAACATCATCCCGCGCTAAGGAGCCCCCGCCCTCCCGGGATTTCCAAAACTTTATGCCCCTGCCTTGTGGCTAATAGCCACTGATGGACCTCTGCTCCATATGTTTATCTAATTCCCTCTTGAAGCCGTCCATGCTTGTAGCCGCCACCACCTCTTGTGGCAGTGAATCCTACGTGTTAATCACTCTTGGGGTGAAGAAGTACTTCCTTGTATCTGTTCTAACCCGACTGCTCAGCAATTTCATGGAGTGCCCACGAGTTCTTGTATTGTGAGAAAGGGAGAAAAGGACTTCTTTCTCTAACTGCTCTATCCCGTGCATAACCTTATAAACCTCGATCACGTCACCCCTCAGCCGTCGTTTCTCCAAGCGAAAGAGCCCCAAGCACTTCAAACTTTCTTCATAGGGAAAATGTTCCAGCCCTTTGATCATTCTAGTTACCCTTTTCTGCACTTTTCCCAATGCTATCATATATTTTTTTGAGGTGTGGTGACCAGAACTGTACACAGTACTCCAAATGAGGTTGCATCATCGATTTATACAGGGGCATTATGACCCTGGCTGATCTGTTTTCAATTCTTTACCTGCAAGATAACATGTTCTTCTGCGGCCTTGGCTCGTTAACATTCCAAGGCAATCAAGTCCCGTGGGAAGGATTGGTGCTATTTAACTGCAGATCACATCACCTGGAGAGCCAGTTTGGTGTAGTGGTTAAGTGCGCGGACTCTAATTTAGGAGAACCGGGTTTGATTCCCCACTCCTCCACTTGCACCTGCCATAGGGCAAGCCATAACTCTGGACCAGCTGTTCTCTCAAGGACAGTTGTCTCAGAGCTCTCTCAGCCCCACCTACCTCCCAGGGTGTCTGTTGTGGGGAGGGGAAGGGAAAGGAGTTTGTAAGCCGCTCTGAGACTCCAAGTGAGTGAAGGGCGGGATATAAATCCAATCTCTTCTTCTTCTTCTGACATGACCAGAAACCAATCAGAAACCAATGATATCACCCTTTCTTTGATTGGCCTTCTGGTATCTGGAAGACATTGCTTGAACCCTGACTGGTGTCCAGGCCTGGCAACCAGTCTGGGGTTCAGAGAATAAATAAGTTACCTTAACTCCTATTCCAGGGGCATGATGGTGTTGCATGTGAAGCTGACATGTACCTCTGCCTTGCTCACCTTGTTGTGTTTGCGCAGCAATAGCTTGATAGGGCTCTGGCCTCTGAAAGCTCCAATTCTTATTGGCTGATGACTAAAGACTCCCATTCGTCCTAAAGACAATTCAGATACCCAATCGCTGAGCCCTGCTTAGGTCCAATAGTATTGCTTGTATATAGTTACTTTGTTGAAAGTTATCTGTTGGAACAGTATAAATTAAGGTGCCGCTCTCATAGAGCTGTCTTTGGAGCTGAGCAATATCACTGAATAAAAGCCTGTTGTTTGAATTCATCGCCTCCCGCTCTATACTTGAAACACCTTTCAGCCATCTTGAAAGTTCTGACCACTGAAGCCAACCAGCCTGGCTTTTGGGACTCTGGAGATGGGGTAGACTTGGACCCAGAACTGAATGGGTAACATCTTGACTTTGAGAACCAAGGTTCTATCAGCGTTTAGAGTGCTAATCTTTAGCTTTCTCATTTTATTCCCCACAATACTATTCTGCACTTTTTAAATTAAGTATACTCTGCACTTAAATAAATATATATCTTATTCACCAGTTCTGGTTTCTGTCTCCACAGGTGCAATAAGTTATCTGGTGCCTATGACTATCGGTTACTACCTTTAGAACAGCCTGGGGGTCTCCTGCTGTGAGCCAACCTCACAGGGAGGATTCCCTAGCTGAGCCTGCTTTTTCACACGTATTGTGCAGCTCCCGGCAGGGCAGCTGGGGAAGTGAAGGGGATCCATGCCTCCCTGATTGGTCTTCCCTTCCCCAGCCAGTGTTCCCCTCCCTGGGTAGGCCTGAGGTGGTGGTGATGGGAACAGAGAAAGAAAGCAACTTTAAATGTGTTCTTAAAAGTCCTCCCCCCACCGGCTGGTTTGGAGAAGTCATTTGTCTCTTGAAATCCCTTCTCCAGGCCAAGCCAGCCGGCATGGGGGCATGGGGGATTGGAGGACACATTTCAAGTTGCTTTCTTTCCACCTCTCCCTCCCTCCCTCCCCCCATCTATTTGCTTTGTTTCCACTTTCTTTGTATCTCTGCCTTTCTCACTCTTCTTTCCTTCCTTCCCTCCCCCCATCTGTTTGGTGTAGTGGTTAAGCGTGCAGACTCTAATCTGGGAGAACCGGGTTTGATTCCCCACTCCTCCACTTGCACCTGCCGGATGACCTTGGGCAAGCCATAGCTCTGTACCAGCTGTTCTCTCAAGGACAGTTTCTGTCAGAGCTCTCTCAGCCCCACCCACCTTAAAAGGTGTCTGTTGTGGGGAGGGGAAGGGAAAGGAGTTGGTAAGCCGCTCTGAGACTCCCTTGGGTAGTGAAGGGCGGGGTGTAAATCCAATCTCTTCTTCATCTGTTTGCGCTCTCTCTCTCTCACTCTCCCCCTGATGCATAACAAATATCATCAGCAAACAAATAAATATCACTGGACAAATAAATATCATTATCAAAATCTGTTTTACCCCTTTTTATTTTTGACCGTCTCATTTAATGTTAACAAAAAGCAAATCTGCATATTTCTCAATAAAAAATCTGTGAAAGATTAGTTCATATCCTGTGGCTCTCAAACATCTGATGTTTGTCCTGTGTGGCTCTTAGGTTAAGCCAGTGTGGCCACCCCTGGTTTAGAGTCTGTCCTTTGGCTCTTGACTGGAGGGATGTAAAAGGACTGATGGTAGCACTACCTGGTTAGAGTTAATACAGGTGGTTTTAACCCCTTTGTGATGTAGCTAGCCAGTCTCTTGGCGAAGAGAATTCCTAGCCCAGTTTGGGCAGGCAGAGGGGCTCCCTTTGACAAGGAGACAGCACAGAATCCTCCATTTCCAACAGAGTCCACCCTCCAATGCATCTGTTTTCTCCAGGGGAACTGATCTTTGTAGTCTACGGATGAACTAAGTCCAGGGGATCCCCAGGTCCCACCTGGAGGCTGGCATCCCTATTTATTTATTGGACTCTGAATAGGTTTATTTTATTGAAACCATTAGCATGTACAGAGATAGAGGAAGAACCAGGGGTCCGTTGGAGCGGGAGCGCACAGGAGCGCAGCTCTGGGAGTGAGGAGCCCAGGGGGCGGGCACATGACCAAGCCCCACCCCCTCCTTGGCTTCCCCGAGCAGTGCAGAGGCGCAGCTCCCCGGGGAAAGCCCTGCTAGGGTCTTTATTGTTTTTAGTGTTTTGTTTTAATATTGATAATTTCATCATTGTTCCTTTTATGACTGTGTGCTGCTTTTCCAGAGACTTGCTCAAGGTGGCATATAAATTTTCTAAGTATACCATTTTTTATCTGGGCACATGGCACATAAGTACTGGAGAAATTTCACCAACCCTTCAGCAGCTTCCACCCCATCAGTTTGGTGTAGTGGTCAGGAGCTGGACTCTAATCTGGGAGAACCGGGTTTGATTCCCCACTCCTCCACATGCAGCTGCTGGTGTGACCTTGCGCCAGTCACAAGTTCTCTCAGAGCTGTTCTCTCATGAGCAGTTCTCAAAAGACCTCTCTCAGCCCCACCTACCTCACAGGGTGTCTTGTTGTGGGGAGGGGAAGGGGAAGGGATGGGTGGTGCACATGTCCTGGGCATCTCAAGTCTACTTGAAACCTGGTGGTTTCAAGGGAGCAGGAAGAGAATGAGGGTGTGTTCTTTATGCTTATTTTTACTGCACAAAGTATTGGATGGGGAAGGGAATGGAGGAAGAGCAGGTCAGTTTCGCTCACCTGTGGAGTGGAGCCTGAGGGGTGGGTGTTGCCTTCTGACACACTTCCGGTATGTTAGGGGGTGTGGCATATGCAAATGAGTTATGCTAATGAGCTCCTGCACCTCTTTTTCTATGAAATGACCCCTGGGAAGAACTTAAAAACTATTCCCACTTAAATTCAGATTGTTTCCAAAGAAATGACATGGGATGCGATGGAAGCGGTGATCAGGGGGGGAAATTATCTCAGCTTCTTCAGCCTTGGTGTTAAAATCCCGTTGAGGGTTAACGATCTTTTTAAATACCACTTCACTGACACCGCTTCCTCCATTAATAACCGTAATTCTATCAAAAGGACTCGTCCATATCCTTTAACCAAAGAAGCCACTGAAAGGTTTTCTGGATCAGTGTTCATGTCCTCACTCAGTCACGCATAGCTGCTTTCTCATGGGGATATTTCCTTGGGTGGAACACAACAGCTCTACAGTCGGCGCACAATCGAGGCTGGCGTCCCTATTTAAATCAGGCCTTAGCAGAGAGAGCTTTCTAATGTAATCTTCCCATTTCATGCGTATTGACAGTTTTATTGTTGGGGGGGGGGGATCACACAGCAACTACAAACGGTTGTGGCAATATTTAAAGCATTGTTAACTTTTCCTGTTGCCTGACGCTCGCCAGCACAGCGGAAGGTCATAATCATGACAAAATGTAAAGCCAGTCCGTCCCGCTGTGTAAATAATCATTTAAAACTCTTTATTCTCCGCCGCGCACAATGCGAGCACTTTGTGTTTCCCTGTTGCTGTTGTCTAAGAGCATTTCCAATCCTGAAGAACAGTGGGGGGACAGGAAATAATAACAGTTATAGACCGAGTGTGGATCCACGGCATTGACTCACCCCGGTTACTCAGAGTCGGCAGCTTGGCTCTACCCTTTAAAAGACTGGGGGGAAAGAAAAGGAGGTGGAATGGCTTGGCTTTCTTCCCCCTGAAGTTATACTAAAGTAGACTTCGTTTCCAACAAATAACAACCATTGCCCCTGGCAGCCATTTGAACACATATGAATAGGGCCCACTGATGTCATAAGAACAAAAGAGAAGCCAGTGTTGGATCAGGCCAGTGGCCCATCCAGTCCAACACTCTGTCACACAGCGGCCAAAAACACCAGGTGCCATCAGGAGGTCCAGCAGTGGGGACAGGACACTAGAAGCTCTTTCACTGTTGACCCCCCCCCCCCCAGCACCTGGTGGAGACGGGGTTTTTTTGCTGGCAGGCCCTGTCCCCCAATTACCCATCAGCTGGCTGGCAGGGAGATTTACTGGTATAAAGAGAAAGGCTCAGTCCACGTTGCTAGTCCACATTTCCAGTGTGGCACCAGAAGTGTCATCAGGAAGTGGTTTTACCATAGAGTTAAGGTTGACAGGTCTTGCCGTAGAGTTAAGGTTGACAAGTCTTACCATAGAGTTTAGGTTGGCTGCCGGTGCAGGGGTCCCTCTCCGTGTCTGGGTGTTTTTGGTGCACGCACACACGATGATGTCACCTGGAAGTGATGTCATTGCACAAGGCATGTTGCAGGGAAACATTCTACTTTTTGAGAAAAAACTCTATAGTAACCATAATGGGTTTTTTCCCCCTCAAATGCTAGAGTGTCCCCTGCGCACCCCCTCCGGATGACATCATTGTGCCAGACATGTTGGTGTGCGGACTGGGCTCTTTGGGGATCGGGCTCCCCTGCCAGCCAGCTGGGCAGCAGCAGATTGGGGCCCCTGAAAGTGGGTAAACCCCCGCTTCCATCGGGGAAATGGTAACCCTACATAGAGTTTTTGCCCAAATACCAGAATGTCACCCAGAAGTCACTGGCATGATGACGTCACTTCCTGTGCGACACCGACACCATGGACTGGGCCTTTCTTTCTCCTGGCAAGTCCCCCCTATGCCCGCCAGTTCCAGGAGGGACCTGGCAACGTAGTCCTAAAAAGGGAAGAGACCTGTGTTTTCCCTGCATTTAATTTGTGTGTTTGTGTGTAAGACAGTGGTGGCTGGGAAGCAGCAATTTAATTACCCAGACGGTTGCCAAATTAAGCAAATTGCCCATACAACGCGAGATGTAGATTGAAGTCTGCATCAAGTTATACGACCATCTGTGCTTTTTGAAAGGGGGCCTATGATGTGAGTCTAAACCAGTGGCAGTTAGGGGATGATACTGCATTTGGCAGGGCTACTGTTGTGACTCAGAAGTCTCTGTTTCATTTACACTTCTCCCTTCGCGGAATCAACCTGTGAATCTTTATGGATGTCAGTGCCTGTTTCCTAGCACTCATTCCTCCCCATTTGACTTACAGAGTCCTAAATGCTGTCTTTAGTGATAATTGTGTATAAATGGCGTGAAAAGGAGCAGACTGGGGCACTTTTGCACCTGCTTTAAATAGTGCCGTTTCAATCCACTTCCATGGCCCTTTGCAAGGGGGCTTCGCTATTAGCCCATTCTGCATCTAGCATTCACTCTGTTGTTTTATCAAACCCACACTGGAACAGAAAAAGATGCGACTCAAAACCACATTCAAATACCCCGGGCCAACGCCGTACTGACTGCAGAGTCACCCCTGAACCAGGGCCGGCCCTTCCATAAAATAGCCATAAATCTATGCAGACAGTTCCATCAAACGGAGAGATCCAATGCAGTGAAAGCAGCATGCATTCTGGACACTGCCATAAAACCCAACAGTCAGTCAAAGTGAAAGCGGCACGCAATGCAGAAGGGAATTTCTGTTCCAGCGTGGGTTTGGTAAAACAGCAGAAGGGGCTCTTGCACACAGTGGAATCCAGTTTACAAAGCGCATTGATAGTAGGGTTGCCAAGTCTTAGGGACTCACCGGTGGGGGGGAGTCCTCCTCCGGCCGGGAGTTTCTCCTGGTGCGCGTGCAAAGCGCGCGCGCCCAGCAACGTCACCGGAAGTGATGTTAGCATGTTGGGGGCATTGCCAGGGCGACGCTCTGGCAATCACCCCAAAACTCTATGGTATCATAGTGTTTTGGGGCGATTGCCAGAGCGTCGCCCTGGCAATGCCCTCAATGTGCTGACATCACTTCCGGTGACGTCATTACGTCGTCCTCGCTGGACGACTTTGGGGGTGGGGTTCCCCCGCCCCCCAGGCTGACTTGGCAGCCCTAACTGATAGTGGATTGAAAATACATTATCTGGTGCATGTGAAAGTGCCCATGAGGTGTCATGGAATGGGCTATGCCGGTTTACCAATTATGGGACGTCCCTTCGAGGGATCGCTCCATCCCCCCGCACACCTTCCTTTCCTCCTCTACCATAAAGGCCTGAAGCAGACAAAGGCCTGAAGTCATTGTCCCCACTGTGGTTCTAGGGCTTTATGAGAGAAGATGTAGGTCAGAAATGGTAGACAGGATGTCCTCCAAAACACTAATGTCCTCCAAACCATTCTATCGCCAACTCAGGCTTGCTCGGGCCTTGCAAACTGAGGGCCGTGGCTTCCTTGATTGAGCCTTGCTTGACTGAGTCTCCCTTGACTGTGGGTAGGATTGCCATTCCCCCGATGGGGGCGGGTTTTCACCCGATTTCAAGTCCCTGATCCAAGCCCACCAGCAGCTGGTCGGTGGGGGAGCCCCACTCCTGAAGAGTTCCACAGAGCACAACATACCTGGTGCAATGACATCACCCGGCTATGACATCATCATGCCGAACACATCGTGGGGGGACTCTAGCGTTCGGCCAGAGACTCTATGGTGACCATAGGGGTTTTGTTTGCCTAATGCTAGAGCATCCCCAACCCAGAATTGGCAGCCCTTGGTCACCTTCTGGGAGTGAACATTCTCGGTCCTAGTGCAGGGCTTTCTGTGGTGCCTGTTAGAGCTCTGCCTCTTTAACAGTGACAGGGGTCGGCTCCCTGTCTCGCCATGACATGATGATGCCACTCCCAAGGAGGTGTAGAAGTGGCATCGCCATGTCACCAGCAGTGCTGACCTAGGCTTGATTTTGTTGCAGGCTAGTCCCCTCAACTCCCCACTGGTTGCCAACCCTAAATTATACACACACATTTTGCAGCAAGAATTCAAGTCCAGGATGGGGAAAATCATGTTCCTGTTTTTGCAAGTATCCCAAACTTTTGATGCCGGGAGGGCAGTCCTGTGGACTGCAAGGAGACCAAATTGGTCAGTCCTAAGAGAAATCAACCCTGACTGTTCCCTGGAAGGCCGGCTATGGAAGCTCAAGCTCAAATACTTTGGCCACCAAATGAGAAGGGAGCACTCCCTGGAGAAGACCCTGATGCTGGGAAAGACTGAAGGTCAAAGAAGAAGGGGACGGCAAAGGATGAGATGGTTAGACAGTGTTGTCCATGCAACAAACATGAAGTTAAGCAAACTTCGGAGCATGATAGAAGACAGGAGGGCCTGGCGTGATGTGGTCCATGGGGTTGCAAAGAGTCGGACTCGACTGTGCAACTGAACAAAAACAAACATGGCAAAACTCTGATGTGATGTCAGTGCATCAACTGGCAGTCTAGAAACTCTTGAGAGTCCCTTGGACTGCAAGGAGATCAAATCAGTCGCTCCTAAAAGAAATCAACCCTGACTGTTCCCTGGAAGGCCAGATCCTGAAGCTGAAGCTCAAATACTTTGGCCACCAAATGAGAAGGGAGCACTCACTGGAGAAGACCCTGATGCTGGGAAAAGTTGAAGGTCAAAGAAGAATGGGACAGCAAAGGATGAGATGGTTAGACAGTGTTAGCAATGCCATGAACATGAAGTTAAGCAAACTCCGGAGCACGACAGAAGACAGGAGGGCCTGGTGTGATGTGGTCCATGGGGTCGCCAAGAGTCGGACTTGACTGTGTGACTGAACAACAAGAAGAAGCAGAAAATGCATAAAAATGGGTTTTTGTGTTGGTGGTGTGTGTTATGTTTAATGACTCCCAGTCCCACAGACACAATAACTTTCCTGGGAACTTACTTTCTACTCATCCATTAGAAACAAATAAACCCTGACCAATCTTTTTTTTTTTTTAAATCTCCAGATCAGAAATGCAGCCACAATAGATTTACAGATGCAACTAATCTGTGATGACAGCAAATGGAGATAAACATCAGACGGATCGGGAAGGTTCCGTTTATCTACCATTTGCGTATTTGAAGATTAATCTGCCTTTCTGGACCCAAATGTTGCTTTTTGTTATAATACCTCTCCTATTTTGTTTTTTTGTTTTTTTTTTTAAACCCAGCCTTTCCACAAAGCCTTTTATGAACAAGAGAGCTACACAAATCCTTTGCTAAATCCTCCAATCTTTCGATTAAAAACCGAAAACCCCACATTAATGTTTGCATAAACCCAATAATGGGACAACATCCAACTGTTGATGGCTCTCCTCAGCTAACATGAAGATTAAAAGGCAAGGATTAATTTGGAGCTGAGGGAGAGTATGTCGGGCTGCATATGTTCCTAATGGCCGGCGCATTCCTCTGTCTTAGTATTTGCCAAAAACTGTAAACTGCAAAGAAGATCAGAATGCCCTTTTCTTGTATCTTTCAGAGATAAGACAGCTGCTAGAGGAGCATATAGGCTCATGAGGAGACCATCAGAGTGGTGGGTATCCAAACAAGATAGTTCAGAAAAATGTGAAGGGAGCGCCTGTGGCTCAGTGGAAGAGCCTCTGCCTTTCAGTGCAGAAAGTCTCAGGTTCAACCCCTGCCATTTCCAGCTAAAAGAACTGGGTTGGATGAGGTGATGTGAAAGACCTCCACATGAGATCCCAGAGAGCTGCTGCCAGTCTGAGTGGACAATCCTGACCTTGATGGACCGATGGTCTGATTCAGTAGAAGGCAGCTTCATGTGTTCATTTGAAGACTTCCTCCCACCTAACACAGAGGAAGGCTTCAAACATTGACAAGTGGAGCAGTAGGATACAGGCCAGTATCTGTGGTGGAAAAACTTCTCGGCTCATTTCAGAATTATTTTGGTAATTGTGAACATTCAAGAGTGGCTAGGTTTGCAATTCCCTTGTTCAGCTTGGGGCTTTCCTGCCCTGAGCTACCATTTTTCACCTCCACTGAAAATGAAACTCACAGATTTTTTTTTTTGAAAAAATGGCTGATGGGCCTATGGTGTTGACATCACTTCTGGGGGAAACTTGGGGAAAACCTATCTTTGAGTCACTGGAAAGTCTGTGGTAAAACCATGAAGTTTCCAGGGATTACTAAAGAGGACTGATGTAATTTCCAGGAAGTGATGCCAGTCCTTTCTAGGAATTGCAAAACTCTATGGTTTTATCATAGAGTTTCTGGCTACTCCTAGAGGGGCATGGTGTCACGTTGAGGTTTTTCCTGGAAGTGACATCATGCTATTGCTGGAAGCTGCCCCATTTGTACCTGTCCCCTCGTCTCCCACAGATTTCCAGGCCAGGCCCGGCAACCCTAATAGTAGCTTACCATTTTCAAGGATTTCTTTCTCAGGTCATAATTTTGGTACATGCAAACTGATACTGTCATGTGCATGAATCTTATCACCCCTTCTCCAAAACTAGGGAGCTCTGGTTAGACCTCATCCAAAGTATTGAGTTCAATTTTGTGCACCACAATTTAAGAAGGATACAGATAAGCTGGAACATGTCCAGAGGAGGGTAGTGAAGATGGTGAGGGGTCTGGAGACCAAGTTCTGTGCAGAAAAGTTGAAGGAGCTGGGTATGTTTAGCCTGGAGAGGAGATGACTGAGAGGTGATATGATCACCATCCTCAAGTCCCTGAAGGGCTATCATCTAGAGGATGGTGCGGAGTCGTTTTCTGTTGCACCAGAAGTTTGGACCAGAATCAGTGGGTTGAAATTAAATCAAAAGGGTTTTCAGCTAAACATTAGGAAGAACTTCCAGACTTAGAGCGGTTCCTCAGTGGAACAGGCTTCCTCGGGAGGTGGTGGGCTCTCCATCCTTGGAGGTTTTCAAACAGAGGCTAGATGGCCATCTGACAGCAATGCTGATTCTGTTAACTTAGGCAGATCATGAGAAGGAGGGCAGGAAGGGTTGCCTCAGTGCTTAGTTCTACTGGCCCTTTCTTACACGCCCAGGGAAATGCTGGTTGCCACTTTGGGGTCAGGAAGCCATTTTTATCCAGGCCAGTTTGCTCAGGGATCCTGGAAGTTTTTTGGTCATCTTCTGGGCATGGAACAGGGGTCACTGGGGGTGGGTGGGTGGAGGTATTTGTGGATTCCCTGAATTATGCAGGGGTTTGGACCAGATGTCCCTAGAGGTGCCTTCCAACTTTATGCTTCTACGATTCTATGATGTGGGAAGGGGTAAATGGGAAAGATCAATACATGCAACAGCCGTCACACTTGCAAATCATAGGATCTAGCCCTTTGTAAGCAAAGCACACTACAGCAAACACACTGGTGAGCAGGGGTCGATTCCTCCTTCAACTGTCGTCCCGCTAAATAGCACCCGGCAAAGCGGATTGAAGCTTCTCTGCTGTCAAACCTGAGGGCTCTGAATTAGAATGGCAGACTTTTTTTCCTTGCTGTTTGTTTTTATGCTGGGAGTAATTTGATAGTCTTTCTGGAGGTCAGCCACCCTTCCCTTTGTGTTGACCCATGGCAGCAAAGTGACATCCCGATCTGGTGGATAAACAAGACTTTGACAAATAGCCCTGACATCTTTGTCAGGAGGAGAGACACGACTCAGACCCCGGCCCTGTGCGCACAGCCCAGTGCCAGCATCCTTTGACAAATGGTTGCAGTCTGACAGTGTGCCTCACTGCTTGAACTCTCATCCATCACACCTGAAGACAGAAGCATGGGGAGACAGATAAGAGGAGGAAAACAGAGACGGAGATGAGCTTTACGGCTCGCCATAAATTAGCAATCATCTTCTGCGGCTCCGTGGGTCCTTCTGTTTTGATCATTCTCCAGCCATCTCGTCTCAGCCCCCAGGTTATATGTCCAGCTCAAAACCTCTACAAATCGATCGATAAGTATACCGTCAGGATGCGAGAGGCTGTTTTGTACCAAGCCCGACCACGGGTCCATCTAAGTCAGTGACGTCTGCCTTGACAGGAAGGTGCTTCCCCAGGGGTCGCAGGGGAAGGCCCTTACCCAACTTTTCGGCCGCAGACTTTTTTTGATCAATCCAAACATCTCTGGATCAAACATGTTCACACAATGGTGAGCCTCTTCAGCATGAGGCATGGGTCTGGAGTTTGGAGGAGTTGGAAAGGTTTGATCTCAGCAGCCTTACGACAACCGCAGCAGCTGCCTGCCGGAGAATCCGGCCAATCAGCCATTTCGCGTGGTACATTAACTGAATAATGAATCTGGGAAACAGGCAGCCGGTGCCAGGCTTTCTGACGAAAGGATGTTCCCCTTTTTCATTTTATTTTGTATATGTGTGTGTGTGTGGGGGGGGAGGGTCAACAGCTTTGGTTCTCCATATTTGCCACTTGTTTGGTTGATTCGTTGTTGTTGTACATGCACACAATATCAGTTGTACGCATGGTTCTTTCGCATACTATAATGCACAGATTCATAACGTACAATGTACTGGGATCTTTGGTTAATACAGCACAGTTTGCCCAGGCACAGAAGTGTGATACTGAATGCAGAGAAATAGATGTCCCAAGATGTATATTGCAAAAAAAAAAGTAAGCTTACATTTATTCAAGTCGATCCTGTTGTGAGGCTTCTGTGCTATCAGCAAATGATCCGGCCTTTGTTGGTTAAAACATAGTCCTTTATTCAGATACTGGAACAGGTCTCGATGTTTGTTAGAGATGCCATACAAAGAAGGCTTGGGGTTAATATACCTACAACCATGAATGCTTAAACATCTACTACCAAACAGCATACAAGAAAAATGCGGGAAGACAGAGGGCCCATTTGTTCCCACCGTAGGTGTGAGAAGGCATAAACATTCCCCTTTTGGCCTGTGTGACCCAGATGTGCTAAGTCCTAGGAAAAACATTCAAACCACGACAATAAAATAACCTTCAAGGCTAGAAGCCTTCAGATAGTGTCCTGGGAGCTAGGAGCGAGAAGGGGGAGGGAGCAGGAACAAGATAGCTAGTGTTTATATGACGTGTTGGTATGCAGGAACCCACCTCTTGCCTAAAGAAGTAACATTAAGCAGACAGGCAATTGACATAAAGGAGGCAATAAAACATATGGTAAATAACAACTACAAAGAAAACGAAAGTAAAAACCAGAGCAACCTTCAGCAACATATATCTTTGTCAGATTCAAAGAGAGAAAGAAACATTCAGTAATAAAAGAAACCATTGTGCCTATAGAGTGGAATCTGACACTTGTACACATTCAGGTTGCAGTCAAAAAGAGAGAGTGAAGCCTAATCGAAAGGGTCCGATCACATGCAGCATTAGTCACCCGATAGGCACAAATGCCGGCCAGATTTTAAGGGTGCCATCACATGAAAACATCTGTCAAGCATCCCGCACCCATTGGCGACCCGTATCGCCCTGCCGAAGAAGTGGAGTTAAAAGATACCACCAAAAGAGAAGTATTTTCTGGAAAATGCGGGGCACGGGTGGGCATTGGATTGCGGAAGCGCTGGTATCCCATCACATCCAGTGCCCGTCTGCATCCTGTCTCACACTTAACGTTTTTTTTTAAAGCCTCTGTGGTATGTGCACAAACGTGGACCCGTGCACCTGTACAAATGTGTACTGCTGAACTTTGTGATGCTTCGCCATCACTGTGTGATCAGCGGCTGATGGCCTGGGGAGACCATCTGATTGTGATACTGCGCTCTGTTTTGCTCTGGCGCAAAAAGCCTTGCTTCCCCCCCGGATTATCTCGCTCGTGTGACCGGGCTCTAAAGAGTACTTTCTATTGGTTATTCTTGGTAAAAATATATTTAAGCAGAGTAAAATTGATAAGCATCAGCAGAGTGAAGACTGAGAGACTGAGTCCATGTGTATTTAAAAGGTAAAGGTTTACTATAAACCTAACATGGGAAAAGGTAAATGGGATACAAAATAGCAAACAGAACCAGGCATCTACATCCTTACGACTAGAGAGATAAAACTGGAATGGCATCTCTTTCTCCAAGCAAGACAAAGGAGAAGGAGAAGGAGAAACCATAATATGTTAAATACCAGATACCTTGTTTTCCAATCAGAGAGCAAAGGTTCTTACAAAGTTCCTGGGCTTTCTATTGTGTAAACAGATTGGGTACAAACAAACATGTGACTTTCTGTTGACTAATACATACAGCATTAACCCTGAAAATACTGAAGTGTTTTAAACTTGTTATACCCAACACTTTCTTTATCACCAATGGCCAGCTTGTCCACCATCATGTAGGTGGGAGTCTGAGGGCAGTGTCTCTACAGGAGAGACCTGCAGAGATATGGGTCTTCATGGAAGGCCATGTGAGGAGAGAAAGCATGAGAGGACAAAGGGAGCGAGAGAGGAGGAGTAAGAGGGCAGCTCCCAGGTTAAGACAAAGAGAGGCATCCCAATCAAGGAGAGAACACCCATACACACTTAGAGTGATGTAATGCCCCCCTCCCCAATGTCCAGGCATGTTGAGTAGCTCACTCCAACATACTGCTGGTTCGCTGATGCACCAGTGATGTTGAACAATGTGACCAGGGAAAGTCTGGGGCGAGGAAAAAGTCACCCAAGCAGGAGACACAGAAGCAAGACCTCAGGACTGAGAAGGGGAGCTGGGGCCCCTGATCCTCCCAGGGGGTAAATCCCTACAACCACCAGGTAGTGATGGTAGGCTACCTCAAGAGTGAAAGAAGAGCCCCTCCAGGGAGTTGGGAACCCCTAGGAAGGCAGTGAGGAACAAGGCCTGGAGCTGGACCGGGAGCGGTGACTACAGTTGAAAAAGGGGAAGTAGACATGAGAAAGGGAGATTCTGGAAATGGGCTCTCTGAAATTGAGGGAGATATGGGAGAGGTTGAAAATGCAAACAATGAAAATGTAAGCAATGAAACGAATGGATCACAGTCTGAAGAGAGACAACCAAGATGTGCAACATCTCGTGAAAGACCAGTGTATTCGCCAGAGAGATTCGTACCTGGATGATTTGTACAATTAATTATTTTAATGATTAATAATGATTTAATTATTTTATATTATGTTGTTTTTATAAGAAAGGGAGATGTGAGGTAACGTTCCTTTAAAAGAACTCACTTGGTTCTAGCACACCTGTTTTGTGTTTCTTGTAAAGGTGTTTTAATGGTTTGACCACTCCCTACTGTTAGCTGATATTCAGTGTTTGTTGGCCAGTTCAGCTACTGTCTATTAAACAGTCTTTGTCTACTCCTCGGCCTGTCATTTGGTGTTCTTCGATAAACATCACACACGCTCCACCACACAAGCTAATAACGGGTGGAAACGTTGGCCCAAACTTACCATTGGTTGGACCACAGTCTACCTGTGTGTTTGCTACTGTACTGCTCAGAATCCTGCTCAACTTATGGACACATTTCACGCACGTTAATCGCAGTCCTCATGAGCCTTCTGAAAATGGCGAACTTGCAAACCACAACACTGGTTTCTCATCTCCAGAACTCAGTCTGCAGTTCTCAGGGTTGCCCGCTCTGGGTTAAGAAATAACCGGAGGTTTGAGGGATGGAGCTTGGGGTGGGCAGGGTTTGGGGAGGGGAAGGTCCTCAGCAGGGTATAACACTATAGAGTCCAACCTCCAAAGCAGCCATTCTCCACGGGAATTGATTCCTGTCAATTGGATATCAATTGTCATAGCAAAAGGACAGGGCTGGCCCCAGGGCTTCTTCTTTTTTTTTTTGCACACTAGGCAAGGATACCTTTTGATGCCCCCCAGAAGAGTTGCAAAGAAAATGCGAAATGGATTCTCCATTAAGGTCTCTGTTTACAAATACAGTGCTCTGGGATTAGAATGACAGGCCCCAGAGTGGAATGACAGCCCCTGGTGGTAGCAGATGTACCCCCAGGGTATTTCATTCCAGTCCCAGATCATTCCTGCTATCCCCAGGGGCTGTCATTCCACTCTGGGGCCTGTTATTCCAGTCCCAGTCTCACTGTGCGAGGGGTTTCCATGGCTCCCGCGAGCCCGTGTGGGTCCCTTTAAGTCCAAATGGGAAATGGCAGAGCCCACTGGAGATCAGGCGGATGAGATGTTCCCCCCCTGCCCCGGAGCTGAAGCTCTTTTAGGGTCCCTTGAACTTCTCCTGCCCACCTGATCTCCCGGCGGTCTTGTCGCTTGGAGTCCGGGCACTGGGCCTGTGGCTCCCCCTCTGTGTTCCCTCTGTCCAAGCACCCTCCTCCACCAGATTGCCGGTCCTCTGAAATCTTGCAGGAGGGGAGGGGGAGGGGTGGTTGCTGGGGAGACATTGAGGAACTGGGAGAAGAAGACCGGGTTGTGCTGGGTCAGTTCTGCACCCCTCAGAGGTCTCCGCCCCAGGAGGCTGCCTAGTTGGCCTAATGAGAGATCTGGCCCTGCAGGAAAACTCCAGGCGCCACCTGGAGGTTGGCAACAATAGGAGTCCCTGTTACCTCATG
Organism: Lepidodactylus listeri; assembly: GCA_029233225.1. Classification (NCBI taxonomy): domain Eukaryota; kingdom Metazoa; phylum Chordata; class Lepidosauria; order Squamata; family Gekkonidae; genus Lepidodactylus; species Lepidodactylus listeri. Next base: position 11,190,092 of record JARCFY010000006.1, on the reverse strand, counting down.
GATTTGATATTTAATTCCAATTACGGTACACGAGACGGTGACTGTAAAAAACGTTAAAACATCTGAACAATTAAAAAGAACATTTAAAATGGACACACTTCGATACAAACACATAGACAAGTCACACCAGAACCAGGGAAGTGGGCCAATAACTGTTAGTAGGGGTATGTCAACAAAACAAAAGAAGTCTTCACCATTGGTGGAAGACATACATAGAGACAAACAAATCTTCCTGGGTACTGAGTTCCAAAGTTCTGGCGCCACGACCGAGAAAGCCCTTTCTCGGGTTTCCCCTCTACCCCTCTCTACCATCAGATGGTGCAGAAAACTGAAGCAAGGCGTTCAATGATCATAGAGTCCTAGAATCATAGAGTTGGAAGGGGCCTCCAGGGTCATCTAGTCCAACCCCCTGCGCAAGGCAGGACATTCACAAATACCTCCCCCCTAGCCCCCGTGACCCCTGTTCCATGCCCGGAAGATGCTCCAGGATCCCCGGGCAAACTGGTATGACGGGTTTCCTAAGAAGAGTGATGAGGATGATTGGGGGCCTGGAGACCAAGCCCTATGAAGAAAGGCTGAGGGACTTGGGGATGTTCATTCCGGAGAAGAGGAGGCTGAGGGGGGACAGGATGGCTCTCTTCAAGTATTTGGAGGGCTGCTGCTTAGAGGAGGGCAGGGAGCTGTTCCTGTTGGCAGCAGAGGAGAGGATTCAAAATAATGGGTTGAAATTACAGGCGGGAAGGTTCCGGCTGGATATTAGGAAAAAACTTTTTGACAGATTTGTGCAATAGTGGAATCAGCTGTTTAGGGAGGTGGTGAGCTCCCCCTCCCTGGCAGTCTTCAAGCAGAAGCTGGACAAATCCTTGTCAGGGCTGCTCTAGGCTGGTCCTGCATTGAGCAGGGGGTTGGACTAGATGGCCTGCATGGCCCCTTCCAGCTCTGTGATTCTATGATTCTATAAGATATCTTGGTCGCAGGCTATAGAGAGTTTTCAAAGTCAAGACCAGCACCTTGAATTGAGCCTGGAAGGAAATCGGCAGCCAGTGTAGACAGAACAAGATTGGAGTGACTTGGTCCCTAGAGGACATTGCTGTCGACACGGGCTGTAGCATTCTGTACCAATTTATTTAGGGGGAAAAACCCACCTTCCTGTGCTTTTCTATACAACCCGAGGTAACATACAGGGGGTGTCCCCAGCGATTTCCCATGTACAGGCTTCTGGGACCCAAATCTGCTTGGCTTCAGCAAACCATGCGTATCTAGACTGTGTTCTGATTCCTTATTATACATTTTAAAATTGTATAACAGTTCAAAGTGGCTTGAAATAAATAATGCAGTACAGAGAAAAAGAATGCAAGACCCTTTTGGAGGGAATGCCTGTTTCGGAAGACTTCCATTTTATTTTCTACCGGTGTTTGATTTGGCTGTTTAGAGTATTCCTACTTTCTGTGCCTCTACTGCCCTCATAGGCTGTTTTGCTTTAGGTTCTCTAGAGATTCGTATTCAATTTCTTCCAAATTCTGCCAGAATGCCTTTTGCTTTACTGGGAATCCAAATGGCCAGAAGAACCTCCATCCTTTTAGCTAAACATTTCAGGACAACGGCAGCAGGTAGATAAACACATCTTGCACTAAAAGTTCCCTAAAGATCCAGGGCTTGGAGATAGCAGACCACATTTTAAGATGGGGGTCTAACAGCTGATTGGAGGGCCAGGTAAACCAGGACAGATGTTGAACCTTGAAAGAGGACCAGACTGACTATCGCCAGGCACTAAGCACTGGCAGCTAAGAAGCTCCAAAACTGAATTTATGCACTGAACATCACTTAGGAGGAGGAGAGGAGATTGGATTTATACCCTGCCCTTCACTTGTAGTCTCAGAGCGGTTTACAAACTCCTTTCCCTCCCCCGCCCCACAACAGACACCCTGTGAGGTGGGTGGGGCTGAGAGAGCTCTGACAGAAATGGCTCTTTTTCAAGAACAGCTGTGCCAGAACTACAGCTTGCCCAAGGTCATCCAGCAGGTGCAAGTGGAGGAGTGGGGAATCAAACCCAGTTCTCCCAGATTAGAGTCCGCACACTTAACCACTGCACCAAACTGGCTCAGCTTAGGGTTGCCAGACCGCCCAGTGGTCAGTTTGTTGTAGTGGTTTGAGAGCCAGCCTTTCCACCACCAGTTTCAGGATACGTGGAGACATGTGCCTCGGTTTCACTTGTTTCCCCAAAACGTGTATGACCTCCATCAACGCTGATTAGACATTTTGTCCAAATCTGGTTGTGGGTGGCTTTGGAGCAGTATCGTCACATCTTATTTATTGTCTTTACTGTTTTTTGCAACTGGAGTCATAAACAGCGTGTCATCACGTCAAGTCAGGAGGGGTCTCCATGCAAACACCTAGTCATGTAGAACCTTTGTTCACAGTATGTATCTTTTTCAAGAAAGTGGGCGCTGCTTCTGTGCAATTGGCTTTCTGTCCAAGAAGCCCCAGGAAACAAAAGAAATGAGTTGTGCAGTAGAGGAGAGCCCTCCTTCATATTGCTACTTTGAACACCAGCTACAATGGAAGGTATGGACCAGCTCTTAGAAAAAAAGCTTGCATTTTGTGGACCCTACACAAAGGGGGACCTCCAGGCAGTGAGCAGTATCTAATGATAAGCTGTCTTCTTGCTCACTTTGAACTCAGTTTATCTTCTCCAATTTCCCCCAGAGTGGATTCAGGAATCCCCACCCCCCAATCTTTATTTTATTTTCCTGAGAAAGTTCATGGGGGAACCCCCAGACACAACTCTAAAGTCTCATGGAACCTGGTCAATGATCTCCAGCTTAGGTTGCCAGCTCTGAGTTGGGAAACACCTGGGCAATGTTCTGGTATTTGGGGAAAAAATCTCCATGGTAGAAGCCATTTTACCATAGAGTTTTTACACAAACACCAGAGTGTCACCCCAACTGTTGCATCATGATGATGACACTTCTGGGAGATACCAGAAGTGATGTAGAGACATTGCCAGTGGCATTGCCTGCTCCCCCCCCCCTTATGCTCCTGGTAAGTCCCCCATCCCCCACCAGTTGCCAGAAGGGACCTGGAAACCCTATTTGGGGGTGAAAACTGGGGAGGACAGGGACTTCAGTGAGGTACAATTTCCATACAGTCTACCCTCCAAAGCAGCCATTTTCTCCAGTGGAACTGATCTCTGTTGACTGGAAATGTGCTGTAATTCTGAGGGATCTCCAGGTCTCACTTGGAGACTGGCATCCCTACCAGGTCCCAAGGATGCCAGGCTGGCGATGACCAGGGCCAGGGCCTTCTCAATGGTGGCTCCATCCTGATGGAATGAGCTCCTGGAAGAGATCAGTTCCACAGGGCCTGCAAGACGGAGCTCTTCCACCACGCATTTGACAAAGGAGCTGCTTCACACACCGAGGAATGCCCTTGTGCCCTGGCTTTACCATCTTTCACCTCCAGCCTGTGCCCTGGCCTTACCATCATTATCTCCAGCCTGTGCTTGCCACATAACAAGTGAGCGAACTGAGCCGGTATGAAAATTATAGGAATTATACGGTCACCTAAGCCATATTAGACATAACTTTTGCTCTTGTATTACTGTATTTTTCACTCCATAAGACGCACCTGATCATAAGACGCACTTTGTTTTTAGAGGAGGAAAACAGGAAAAAATGAAACAGAAAGAGAGAGAGAGAGAGAGATAAAGGAAGGAAGGAGGAGGAGAGAGAGAGAGAGAAAGAGAAAGGAAGAAAGAAAGATGGGGACAGAGAGAGAGACAGAAAGACAGACAGACAGACAGACAGACAGAAAAAAGGAAAGGAAGGAAGGAAGGAAGAAAGAGAGAAAGGAAAGAAGAGAGACGTCGGCATGCCATGCAAAGCCAGGCCTTTCTGTGCAAAGTAGCCACGGAGCTTAATCTGTGGGCGGGGCTTTCTGCTGCTGGCTGTCTTAAAGGGGGAAAGCACTTAAAGGGAAAGAGTACTTAGCCTGGTGGGGTTTTTCCTGCGGTTTCCCTTTTAAGTCTTAACAGCTCAGGCCCAGCAGGGAGGGGCGGGGAAGGCTGGGATGCCAGCCTGAATGGCATTCCCCTGCGTTCCTGCTGAAGAAAGAGCCCTGTTACAGGTAAGAAAAGCTCCATATTCGGTCCATCAGACGCACACACTCCCCCCCCCCACTTTTTTGGGGAGGAAAAGTGCGTCTTATGGAGCAAAAAATACGGTACTTGATAATGTCCCAGCATTTTAGTTGTATTTTAATTGGTCGCTATTTTATGACATATGTTTGTATGTTATATAGGTTTTAACTGTATTTTTATGGAATGTTGCATCAGCCGCCCTGAGCCCTGAACACTGAGACAAATACATTCCCATCACCACTTGTAAAAGTGCCACATCATCTTGCGTTGGTATTACCCTGTGCCAGACTCCAGTAAATTTGCTCTGAGCTCATTTGGGAGCCGGCAAGTACACAAGTCAAAGTGAATTACATAAGCCACGGACACCGAGAGAAATAGGCTTAACGCAGACACGTTGCATTGGGATGCATCGTGGCAGACGGTGTCCATCGGGTGACATACGGGGCCTTGATAATAATAGTAATCACAAGGGAATGGCTTCCCTTTAGATTCCTTAAATAAAGCCTTAAATTGTTTTGTAGTTCCTCTTCACTCCTCATTTGTATTAGCCGGGGAAAACACGGTGACAAACTGCTATTGAGCAGAAAAAAAGGAATGTGAGCCGGCGGATGGTGACAGTTAATTAAAATATTAATTGGAAGCCAGTCTGGTCGCTGTGATTTAGAGAAGGGGTTAAAAGAGCACAAAAGTGAGAGCAGTTATTCTCATTGCTTTCTCAACTAGGCATTCAAGAGGACGTTGGATGCTGGACCAAAGGTCTGCGTGCATATAGTGCCCATGGGGCAAGATGATGATGTTTTGGTGGCACTGCAATAAGTCAGTGTTCCCCAACAGGGTGCCCATGGGCACATTGGCACCCATCATGGTGGGTGCCCATCAAGTGTCCATCAAGCATTTCCTGATACCCATCAACTGTTGTTAGAGAATGGGCAGGGCGAGGTTGGGCTCTTGCCCATCAGGAATTCTGGTTGGCCACTGGAGATCCAAATGACTGGGCAGATTGAAATAATATATGTCTGTCTGTCTGTCTGTCTGTCTATCGTTGTGCTGGGTCCAGCCAGTCGCCACGGATACCCTGCCCTGAAAGCTGGATATGCAGTCCAAAAGCAAGCTGAGAAACAGAGCCGAAGGTCAGAAGGCCAGAAAATCAGAGGTTTCAGGAGCAAGGAGTGGAGGCTGACAGCCAAGATCAGGTTGATTCTGTGCCATGGCAGGTGAGAGGGGGTGTATATGATCAGGTCCCCTGGGAGTCCCTCTGCAAAGACTCGCAGCCCCTCACATTGCCTTTGCAACAGCTGTAGTATGGCACTTTTTCCTCTCTCTCAAGCATGCTCTCATGCTGTCAGGATGGTCTGATCATGCCATCCCGACTCCATGCCATGTTCCCCCCCCTTGCAGTATGCACATCATTGCATACTCCATTGGGGGCTCTCAGTGCAGAGGTGCAATGCCTCAATTCCTTGCTTATGCACAAAGGAAACAAAAAGCAAAAAAACCCAACCCCTGACTCACCCACAGTTGCATCTGATCACACAATGATGGGCTAAGCCCGCACCTTCAAAGGGCTGTGTGATCTCGCAATTGTGTGCCAAATTCATCCAGAGGAAATAGCCTCTCTTCCCCTCTGCTTCAACTGGCACAGCCTTACACACTTATCTGCTATTTTTACATATTTATTGTTTTACAACTGTTGACCTTACAACCTTAGCTCATTATTTAGTTTTGTCTTTGCACATTTTCATTATGTTACATGTTAATTTGCAGTTCAGCCCCGTCTATAAGTCTGAACCTTACCTACCATTACAATGTATTTGAAAAAGTGTGCATGCTTATGAAAGCTTATACCTTGAATAAGCCTTTGTTGGTCTGAAAGGTGCCACTGGACCCTAAATTTGTTCTACCCCTATCTATGACCACCTGGATCTATCTACAATATGCACAATACATTTACATCATTTACAATACCCCTCCCACCTGTCATGAGCTGGATGCCAATAGGACAGGAGTCAAGCAGAAGTCCGGGACAGTTCGAGGTTAAGCCGAATCAGGAACGAGTTGCCAAGTCCAAAACACTGAGCCAAAAGCAGAGTCAGTCCAACCCAGGGTCAAAGAGGGAAACTCATGAGTAGACCAGTCCAGGGAGTCAACATAGCCGAAGTCAAACAAAGCCGGAATCACAAGCCAGAGGGTCCAGAATCAAGTTAGCTGACACGAGCCGAACGGGTGCAAAGCTTAGCCAAGAAGACTTGTTGCTAGCACAAGTTGGTAGTCTCTGTGCTGTGCCTAAATACCCAGCCATCTCCTGTGCTTGTTAGCAGCTGGCTGAGAGGTCCTGGCTCCTTCTAGAACTCAGGATTTAGTGATCTAACACCACGCATGTGTGTCTCTTTCCTTCTTGCAGCCAGGGGTCCATTGGGGCTGGAGCGAGGCGAAGCGAAGCTCCGCCAGCTCAGGACTGGCCAGTAGGGCAGCCATGGGCTGAATCAGATTCTCTAATCTGATTCAGCTCGCCGCCGAATTGCTGCCGAAATTCAGTGGCACCTTTAAAAGCCACTGGAGGGGAGGGGGTTTGAGGGAGATGCTCCAAACTTGCAGGGTAGCTGCTGGGGCCTCTCCTCGAAATGCCCACCAAGTTTCAAGAAGATTGGACCAGGGGGTCCAATTCTACAGGCCCCCAAACAGGTTGCCCCCATTCCCTCCATTATTCTCTATGGTAGGGAAAAAGTTAACATTTTTTCCCTCCATAGAGAACAATGGAGGGGATGGGACAACCTGTTTGGGGGCCCGTAGAATTGGACCCCGTGGTCCAATCTTCTTGAAACTTGGTGGGTATTTCGAGGAGAGGCCCCAGCAGCTACCCTGTAAGTTTGGAGCCTCTCCCTCAAACTCCCTTTCCTCAAGCCCCTCATATACCCTATGAGTTTTTGCCATTGATTTCAGGGTATAATGGGGCTGAAACTGACATTCCCTTTCTGACACACTTCTGGTGATGTCAGGGGACATGGCATATGCTAATGAGTTATGCTAATGAGTTATGCTAATGAGCTCCTGCACCTTTTTTTCTACGAAAGGACCCCTGCTTGCAGCTAAGTCTTGCCTGCATTGGGACCTTAGACGTTCCACCCGAGGAGGTGAATCAGGTGGGCTTGAGCTTAGCTGTGGCTCAGCTGCTGCTGGGATGAAACCCTGGGAGGTGCTTGCTTGAGCCTCATCTGGCTCAGGCGGAGGCTCCTCTGGAGCTGGGAGCTGATCCTCCACCTCACTTAGGTCTGCAGGAGGCAGATCCACAGAAGTACTCATGATACCACCTTCTGACTGGGTTAAAAGGACTCAGAGATCTCCCTTTCTACTTGTGTTTGACAAAGGAGGCTTTAACTCTCTAAAACTTATATTCTGAACTTCTTGTTGGTCTCTAAGGTGCTACCGGACTTGAATCTAACTTTTCATGATGAGTGAACACCCATGAACACAGACCTGCCTTATACTGAATCAAGCCCATGGTCAAACAAGGTCAGTACTGTCTACTCAGACTGGCTGTGGCTCAGTGGCAGAGCATCTGCTTGGCATGTAGAAGGTCCCAGGTTCAATCCCAGGCATCTCAAGTTAAAGGGCAGTAGGTCATGTGAAAGACCTCTTCCTAGCATCCTGAAGAAGAAGAAGAAGAAGAGATTGGATTTATATCCCGCCCTTCACTCACTTAAGAGTCTCAGAGCGGCTTACAGACTCCTTTCCCTTCCCCTCCCCACACCAGACACCCTGGGAGGTAGGTGGGGCTGAGAGAGCTCTTTCCCAAGCTGTCCTTGAGGGAACAGCTGGTACAGAGCTACGGCTTCCCCCAGGTCATCCAGCAGATGCAAGTGGAGGAGTGGGGAATCAAACCCGGTCCTCCCAGATTAGAGTCCGTGCATTTAACCACTACACCAGACTGGCTCTCCTGGAGAGCTGCTATCAGTCTTAATAGGCAATACTGATTTTTTTTGACATGCAGAAGGTCTCAGATTCAGTCCTTGGTATCTCCAGTTAATAGATGAGGTAGTAGGTGACGTGAAGGATCTCTACTGGGGACCCTGGAGAGCTGAGTAGACAATATTGACTTTGATGGACTAAGGAACTGATATAGTATGATCAACTTTTTGTGTTCATATGTTGATATATGCCGACTCTCTAGGGTCTCAGGTAGAGGTCTTTCACATCACCTGTTAACCAATCATTTTCATGGGAGATGGCAGGGATTGAACCTGGAGCCTTCTGCATGTCAAGCAGAAGCTCTTCCACTGGTCAGTGCCTCCTACTACAGCGACTCAGTTACATTCAAAATACTCAGAGCGATGCACCAGTCATAAACACGGACACATGGGATGATTAACTCAAGAAAAAATGGACCACGAGAGCAAAACAAATACCATTTTGGGACATGTTGTTTCTAAGAATTGCAGCAATACCACCAAACACGCACTCTTTCCAGGCTAAGTCCTGGCTCCGCTGGTGGACCTCCTGGTGGCACCTGGTATTTTTGGCCACTGACAAAATGTTGGACTGGATGGGCTATTGGCCTAATCCAACATTGGCTTCTCTTCAACAAATACCATTTTGGGACATGTTGTTTCTAAGAATTGCAGCAATACCACCAAACACGCACTCTTTCCAGGCTAAGTCCTGGCTCCGCTGGTGGACCTCCTGGTGGCACCTGGTATTTTTGGCCACTGACAAAATGTTGGACTGGATGGGCTATTGGCCTAATCCAACATTGGCTTCTCTTCAACAAATACCATTTTGGGACATGTTGTTTCTAAGAATTGCAACAATACCACCAAACACACACTCTTTCCAGGCTAAATCCTGGCTCCGCTGGTGGACCTCCTGGTGGCACCTGGTATTTTTGGCCACTGACAAAAAGTTGGACTGGATGGGCTATTGGCCTAATCCAACATTGGCTTCTCTTATGTTCTTATGCTAAAATACCACCTGAACTCATGAAGCTCCTGGTTTAAGCTTAGGCTGTTTTTACATCTGACTTTCCCGCTGGAATCATTCTAGTTCCAAAAAAACCTGCCCACACTTCTGTGCGGTGTGAAACCGTGCTGCTACTGAAATGTCCACATCTACTAATTGCCCTCCTGTGGTCAAGCTAGTATTCAACCAGCTTGATTCTGCTTTAAACAATTGCTGTTATTAGTGCACTTAGACCCCCTGGAGTGAAATTTCACACCACTGTGAATTCAGCACAGGAAAAGACAGCAGTCAAACTACTTTAGAGGGGAGGTGTAAAATGACCCTTAGAGTCCCAGATAAGGATACATTGCACCAACTGAATATTAAACCAAAGTATTTAACAGCTGGTGGGAAGGGAAGTCAGTTTCAATCAAGTTAAAGATGTGGTTTACCCCAGAGAGAACCTTAGCGGTAATCACTGCCAGTGAATTAAAAAAAAAAAAGCACAGCACACGCAATAGATGACAACTCCATTCCTTTTCTCAATTTACGTTTTCTCCCCACAGTAGCAGCAAACCTCTCTCAATAATTTATCAAGACTTTAAGTATAATAATATTGTTAAATTGATAGAGGTAATTTTGCCTTTTTCTAATATGGTGAATCTCTGGTGCGCAATAAAGTGAGTCGTGAGGAGAGCAAAATATGTTGAGGTGCTTAACCTGAATAATTAAAGTTTGTTTTGCAGGTTAATTTTTATAACAGAGTTGAAATAAGGATACACCAGTGAGTTTCACGCTGAGATATGTTATCAGGATGGGTTATGGAACCTCAGAGGGCCTTGTTGCAACCTGATATACAATGCCACAAAAGTGAAGAAGGGTTAGACTGTTCAGTTATACTGCATATACAATTATATTTAAGAACGTCAGCAGAGCCCCGCTGGAGCAGACCAGTGGTCCATCTAGCCCAGCGTCCTATCTCAGTTGGCCAACCAGTTCCTCTGGAAGGCCAACAACAGGGCATGGAGGCTTCTAACACCCCTCTCGATGTCTCAGGAAGGAAAGGATGTTCTTTGTGTCCTAACCTCTCTTTCTCTCTCTCTCCTTCTCTCCTCCTGCACGCAAGAAGATGGAGGCTGGACATGCATCCAGCATCCAACACCATCCAGCTAGCTAGAATAGGTAATCTATATCTATCTCTTACCTGCACTCTCAAGCATGTATTTCCTTTAATAAATACTTATTAGTTTTTAGACTGACTGCTGACTCCGTGTGACTCTGTAAGTCTGTTGCCACACCAAGCTGCAAGCTATATTGCCACACCAATACTCTGCTATATTCTTGTGGTTCCCTGGCACTACCTAGACCAGTGAATCCAACAAGTAGCAGTGTCTACCACTGAAGCTGAATATGTATCAGCTGCCCAAGGTTGTCAAGAGCTAAAGTGGCTACACTGTCTGCTAACAGACCTGGGACTAGATGTACCAAAGCCCACAGTAATGTATGAAGACAACGAAAGCTGCATTCAAATGTCCAAGCAAGGGGGCGTGAACATGCGCACCAAGCACATTGACATCAAGTACCACCTGGTAAGAGAACTGTAAAAGGAAAAAGTTGTCAAGCTGACCTGATGAAGGAGATGACTGCAGACACTCTTACTAAGGTCAAATCTACATCTGACTTTCCCGCTGGAATCATTCTAGTTAAAAAAAACCCCGTCTATACCTGTTTCTAGTTTCAAACCATACTTGTTCTAGTTTAAAAATTACTGTTTATATTTGTTAATTGCTCTTCTGTGGTCAAGCTAGCATTATACTGCTTTAAACAGATCCTTTTGCTTTGTACTCTTCAGACCCAGGGAGTGAAATTTGAAACCAGCGTGAAATGAGCGTAGGAAAAGATAGCAGGCGAACTACTTCAGAAGGGAGGTGTAAATTGGACCTAAACCACTCATGTGTTGAGGCATGAGACAATGAGAGGGGGTGTTAGAAGTGGAGGACTTGGCGCTGTCTCCTGCCTCAGACTTGAGAAGATGGCACCAGAGAGTTTAGACAGGTAGAGAGGTTAGGACACACAGAGCATCCTTTCCTTCCTGCTATCTGATACTTCCCTTTGAAGTAGGGTTGCCAAGTCTGGGTTGGAAAATACCTGGGGATTTTGGGGGTGGAGCCAGGAGAGGGTGGGGTTTGGGGAGGGGAGGAGCCTCAGCATGGTACAATGCCATGGAGTCCACCCTCCAAAGCAGCCATTTTCTCCAGGGGAGCTGATCTCTGTCAGCTAGAGATCAGTTGTAAAAGGGGGAGATCCCCAGGCCTCACCTGGAGGATGGCAACCCTACTTTGAAGTAGAATGCTACTCTTAGGGGCAATTTCCTCTGCTTCCGTTTCCCCCCTCACAACATTCATTCTTCTCTCTCCCTCGCACGCAAGAAGATGGAGGCTGGACATGCGTCCAGCATCCAACAACATCCAGCTAGCTAGAGTAGGTAATCTATATCTATCTCTTACCTGCACTCTCAAGCATGTATTTCCTTTAATAAATACTTATTAGTTTTTAGACTGACTGCTGACTCTGTGTAACTTTATAAGTCTGTTGCCACACCAAGCCCCAAGCGTTGCTGCGTTTAAGCCTTTGTGCACTCTGCTATATTCTCGTGGTTCCCTGGTAGTACTTAGTCCCGTGAATCCAACAACCTCCACATTCAGAGGCACTAAGCCTCTGTATCCCGGAGCCAGGAGGCAACATCACGGGAAGGCCTCGGCCTCTATGCCCTGTTGCTGGCCCTCCAGAGGAACTGGTTGGCCACTGTGTGAGACGGGATGCTAGAATGGATGGACCACTGGTCTGAATGAGCAGGGCCCTTTTTTTTATTTGTATGTTTGTTTGTTTATAATTAAACTTTTAGACCGCCCTCCCCTGTGCCAAGACTTCTGATTGTGCCACTACCTCGTGAGCGGAGGCAGGAAACCGGGGGGGGGGGGGGGGGGAGGGGGGGGCAGACAAAACGGAACCCATTGTTGTCATCAACCAAAAGCCTGGCAGAACATCTCTGCCTTACAGGCCAGCAGAACTGCATTAGGACCCACAGGGCGTGGATGTTATTCGGCAGAGAGTCCCACCAGGTCGGGTCCAGTGCCAAAAAGGCCCTGGCTCTGGTCAAGGACAGCCAGATGTCTTGTGGGCTGGAAATCACCGGTAGGTTCTTCTCTACAGAGTATAGTGCTCTTCAGGGGGTATACAAGAGGAGGCGGTCCTGAAGAGACATGGGTCCCAGACCATTTAGGGCCTTAAAGGTGAATACCAAAACCGTGAACCTGATTTGGTACTCCACCTGGAACCAGTGCAGCTGGTGTAATACTGGTTGAATATGTGTCATCTGTGGTATTCCGGTCAGGAACCAAACCACCACCACATTCTGGACCAGTCGCAGTTTCCGGGTCAGTCTCAAGGGAAGCCCTGTGTAGAATGAGTTACAGTAATCCAGTCTGAAGGTGACCATTGCATGGATTACTGAGGCTAGGTCAGGGCAAGACAGGAAGGGGGGTAGTTGCCTCACATGGGCCTCCGTTAATAAGGACGCATCCCGAAACACACCCAAGCTCTTGACAGTCAGTGCTGATATTAGGGGCACACAGTCAAGAGCAGAAGAAGAAGAAGAAGAAGAAGAAGAAGTGATTAGATTTATACCCCGCCCTTCACTCACTTGGAGTCTCAGAGCGGTTTACAAACTCCTTTCCCTTCCCCTCCCCACAACAGACACCCTGTGAGGTAGGTGGGGCTGAGAGAACTCTTTCCCAAGCTGTCCTTGAGGGAACAGCTGGTACAGAGCTATGGCTTGCCCAAGGTCATCCAGCCAGGTGCAAGTGGAGGAGTGGGGAATCAAACCTGGTTCTCCCAGATTAGAGTCCACGCACTTAACCACTACACCAAACTGGCAGGGAGACAGCAGCCCAGTCCTGAGGTTCCCCCCCCCCCCCAAATCTGCAGACTATTCCAGGCCATCCAGGTCCAATACCGGTGCAGTGTTCCCTCTAAGCGGAGTTAGTGTGAGCTAGCTCACAGTTTTTCAGCCTCCGGCTCATATATTTGTGTCTTAGCTCAGGAAGGATGAGCTCCAGAGCAAACTAATTTATGCAGCAGCCAAATCGCTCGCTCACAACTTGAATGCCGGTAGCTCACAAAGTTGATTTTTTTGCTCACAAAATTCCACAGTTTACAGGGAGCATTGCCAGTGAGTACCCCCCCCACACACACACACACAGCTCCAGGAAAAAGCTATGGAAATGGCCACTTAAAAGATTCTTCTCCTCTTGCAAAAATTCTTTGGAGAGTGAACCAGGGGCTTGCATGAGAGATGAAGGCTTATTTCTTGCTGAGCCCTTCCCCTCCCCCCTGCTCTCATGACCCTGAGGAACAGCTTTCGGGAGTTCCAGTGAGCTAAGGAGAAGGATGAGAACTGATCCATTCCATGAACACCTTCCATGCATATTTCATAACAGCCAACGCCATGTTTTCCCATGGAAGCACCCAGCTAACATGATGTGAGCCAGAGGCAAATCCCAATTTCACCCACCTTCCTCCTGAAACAATTGCTCATGCAAATCACAACACCATTGTCTCGCTAAATTTCCTCCGAAGCTCTCTCTGTTGGCCTATATTTATCTGCTCCAACATCTTTTCCTCCTCCTCCAGGTCTCTAGAGGTTCTTCCAAGCATGCTTTAATGCAGTGTCCCTGTAGTTAATTCAGCTTGCACGATGTAAAGTCTTGTACTACATGCTGTGTTTCTTTTTAGTAAAGCTCCAGGCCAAAACAGAAATCGACAGCATTTGTTGACCTTTTCCTCAGACACCGCTCCATCTCCTCTCCTGCTCGCTTCTCCTTGGCTTTGTAGCTGTGGTAGCTGAGGTGACAACTTGTGCTAGAATCGTGTACAGAGATACTTAAAGGGCAGCAGTGAAAACACAGATGACACAGCAAAGGATCTGAGAAATACCATACACAAGACATAGGTTATCAGTAGGAAAATACAATGTTTGGCTGTGGTCACACGGCAGCCTAGCCCCAGATAAAATCCCACTGGGATTTTATCTGGGAGTCTTTTCTTCGGGTTGGGATGTTCAAACATCCAAATCCCAGAGGAGGTGGAGGCGGCTGGCAGCGGCTGGCAGCGGCGGAGGCGGCGGCTGGCAGCAGAGGCGGCTGGCAGAGGCGGCTGGTGGCAGCTGGCAGCGGCTGGTGGTGGAGGCGGCCGGGGGAGGCACCCTTCAGCAAGCCCCACCGGCTGCCACCTGGTAAGAACCTTGGGGAGAACCTTAGAGGGGGCAGGCAGCGGAAGCTGGCGGGGCTCGGAGTGGAGCGGGGTCCCCCCCTTTTTGCACTTGGGTGCTTGAGTGCCCAAGCACCCAAGTGCAAAAAAGGGAAAAAAACGGGCGGGATGATCAGACAGCCCTCTCTTGCAATCATTGCGAAAGAGGGCTGTCCAGATCGGATCAATCGCGGGTTCCTCGTGCGACCACCGGGAAAGTACTTGATTTTCCCAAGGTCAAAAAACGCGGGACAAACCTGCAATTGAGCCCATTTTGGTGCGGGAATAGCCGTGGCCGATCAAGTCAGTCCCTTTAAATGCGGGAGGAAACAGCCGTTCCTCTCGCTTTAAAGGGCCGCGTGACTGCGGCCTTAGAGAAGACTTAGGGGAGGGGCTTAGGGGAGGGGCTGTTGCTCAGTGGTAGAACATCTGCTTGGGATACAGAAGGTCCCCGGTTCAATCCCAGCATCTCCTGTTAAAAGGACCAGGCAGTAGGTGATGTGAAAGACCTTAATCTGAGATCCTGAAGAGCCGGTGCCAGTCTGAGAGCAGTACTTACTTTGCTGGACCGAGGGCCTGATTCAGTTTCATGCATTCATATGTGTTCATTTGACGTCCATCACCCCACCAGAAATTTTGTTAGTCTTTAAGGTGCTATTGGACTCGTACTCTTTTCTACTGCTATAGACATAGGCATCAACTTCAAGGGGGTTGGACAGCTGGAGCCCCGCAAAAAAACTTTTCCAGGACGTGCTGAGCCTCCCTCGGAGACAATGGCCTGTAATGTCTCTGGCCCAGCCCCAGCCCCCCCCCCCCGAAAATTGGAAAGTCTACACCCTTGGCTACAGACAGACTAACATGGCTACCCATCTTGATCTAGTGGCCAAGACAGCTCTTCTGGAAGCCCAACAACAGGACCTAGAGGCCACGACCTTCCCTTGATGTCGCTTCCAGGCTCTGGAATTCAGAGCCTTAGTGCCTCTGAATGTGGAGGTTCCCCTCAGTCACCATGGCTGGTAGCCAGTGTTCCCTCTAAGCTGAGTTAGTGTGAGCTAGCTCACAGTTTTTTAGCTTCTGGCTCACATATTTTTGTCTTGGCTGAGGAACGATGGCTCCAGAGCAAACTAATTTGGGCAATAGCCTAATCGCTTGCTCACAACTTTAATGCTGGTAGCTCACAAAGTAGAATTTTTGCTCACAAGACTCCACAGCTTAGAGGGAGCAGCTTTACACTTTGATTAAAGACACTTTAGGTGTCCTTTGCTCTTGCAGGGAAGCTACCCTACAACAAGCATGAAAATGCAGATCAAGTTAGCATGCTTTTGCTTTTTTCCACAGCGCATCACCATATGTGCCCATTCCTGGGCTTGTTGCTCCCAGAACGGAGTTCCGGGGCGTTCCTGCTCAAAATCACCCCGGTACTGAACCTGCATGCCTTGGATGTGTGTGCTTAAAAGTGTAAGAAAACCCTCTTACAACCTTATTGTGTTGTATTGAGAGCCAGTTTGGTGTAGTGGTTAAGTGTGCAGACTCTAATCTGGGAGAACCGGGTTTGATTCCCCATTCCTCCACTTGCACCTGGCTGGATGACCTTGGGCAAGCCATAGCTCTGTACCAGCTGTTCCCTCAAGGACAGCTTGGGAAAGAGTTCTCTCAGCCCCACCTACCTCACAGGGTGTCTGTTGTGGGGAGAGGAAGGGAAAGGAGTTTGTAAGCCACTCAGACTCTTAAGTGAGTGAAGGGCGGGGTATAAATCCAATCTCTTCTCTTCTTATTATTCTTTTGAGCACACAGGATATTTGAAATGCCTTATAATCAAAGTGCCCTGGTGCTGACACATGTTCATATATCATAGTATGCATGTATATAAAAATCTGACCACTGAGGAAAACCTCGGAAGCTGAAATGTGTTTGGACCGGTTTTAATGTAGTTCAAGAATATTGACCTATTGAATTACTGGCCCTGTTTTATTGGCTCAAGGCTTTTAACCTAGAGCTACTGAAATGCATCAGGTTATATAGATTCAGGAAATCCAAGTTCAAAAATTCGCCTCTTCAAGGGTGCATTGTGCCAATCTTTAAAAAAAAGTATGTAAACTTTTTTTAAAAATTATTTTCTATAATTATACATATATCTAAAATTCCACCTTATTCTTTCAAAAGCTTAATCAACTCTCATTTGTTACAATATAATGATTTAAACATTGTCAAACTTTAACTTTAAAAATATCAAGTCTCGATAGCATGGATTATTAGGGGTTATCTCCTCTTCTGCTAAATATTCTACTACAGGAAACCAGAGAGCTTGATTTTTTTTTTTTTTGGTAGTAAGGGAAACTGAGCATGATTGATTGACATGTAGTTTTACTTAAAATAAAGTAGTTCCCAGTTGCGATCACACGCAAAATTAACCCCGGCATAGGTGCGAATGCTGAGTGGATTAAAGGAGCGCGATCACACAACAACATTTGGGAAGCGCCCCAAAATCGGCAACCCATTTTGCTCCACTGCACAAGTGGATTTAAAAGACACCTCAGAGAGTCCAGTAGCAAACAGGTTGCTAGGGGTCACAGACTGACTTTCCTGCATCTGATCACTCCGGTGCGCTCTCATGGCATTGAGATAGTCTAATCAGGCCATCCCGACTCTGTGCCATTTTTTTTGCCCTTCTCGGTATGTGCATCATCGCACACTCCATAGGGATCCCTTAGGGCTGAGGTGCGAATCATCAATCCCCCGTTTAAGTGCCTTGGAGACAAATGGCAACCTCCCCGACTCACCCACGGTTGTGTCTGATCACGCAGTGGCGGGCTGCACCTGGAGCTTCAAAAAACCGTGTGATCGTGCAACTTCAGGTCAACTTCCACCAGAGGAAATAGCCTCTCTCCCCCCCTACTTTATCTCGTGTGTGTGACCACAACACATATAATCTATTTTGCCACGTTTGAAGTGTTGGTCTGATGGTTCTCTCCACTGTTTTGCAATTAATGTTCTTGCAATAGCTAGGAGGTATGAGATTAATATTGTTTTATTTGTATTTTCTTTAGGATTCGACCAGTGAGAGAGAACTTCTGTCTCCGGCAAATCAGGTAACCTAGTCCCAGTGATTATATAGATATGTTTTAGAATTTGCTGCCAACATTTTTTAAAGTGCCCATTTTTTAAAGCATAGTTTCAGTGTGCCTTGCAATAACTTTGTTGTTGTTGTTGTTCAGTCGCACAGTTGAGTCCAACTCTTCTTGTCCCCATGGACCACATCACACCAGGCCCTCCTGTCTTCTTTCATGTACTACACATATATTATTTAATTTATTTCTCCATAATCTTCCCTTAGTCTTGCCTCAAATGTTCATTCAAAGAAGTTGCTCAGTCCCAATGTCTCCGAACCCATGCTGCCATAGAAGATTTCTGCCATTCCTCCAGTGTCTCGTAATTGCTATCCACACTGCCCTTTCCGTGTTCCCCATTATCAGCTCTTTTTATGCAGTGAGATGATCACCTGGAGCCCTGTTGCTCTTCTGTGCATCACAAGAATGCCATCTCAACGATGGGAATTTATTCAGGCTCTATAGCACCTGATTCTCCCATTGTTCGTTTTTGGAACCATTCAGCAGCTGCAGCATGCCGCATGAATATGGATGCCCTGGATTTCTGCTTCTGCCCAGTAATGCTTTACAATAAGTGACACACTTCTATTGCTTCCTTTGCAAATCACAGTGAGAATGCTAATCACACTGAATTCATTTCCTGGGGGTGGAGTTGCACTAAACAGCAGCAGAAAGGGTTTTTTTTTCCCCCTGCATCTTTTATAGCAATAAATGCCTAGTGTTGTGAATGTTTTAGAAGACTCCCTTAATTTGTTTAAATAACTTTTGACCTCACATTTTCTGTTAAAACATTTCTCTTAACTCCATATTTTGCTTTCCTCTCACATATGCTCATGTCTGGACTGACAGAGGGGAAGGGACATGGGTAGGGCATTTGTTTTGCCTGCAGAAGGTCACAGGTTCAACTGCTGATATTCAGTTAAGAACATAAGAGAAGCCATTATGGATCAGGGCAATGGCCCATCCAGTCCAACACTTTGTGTCACACACTGGCCAAAATCCAGGTGCTGTCAGGAGGTCCACTAGTGGGGCCGGAACTCCAGAAGCCCCCCCCCCCACTGTTGCTCCCCAAGAAACAAGAATACAGAGCATCACTGTCCCAGACATAAATGAAGCCAAGTTGGATCAGGACAATGGCCCATCCAGTCCAATGCTCTGTGTCACACAGTGGCCAAAACCCAGGGGCCGTCAAGAGGTCAACCAGTGGGGCCAGAATTCCAGAAGCTCTCCCAAATTGAGAGGATTAGGTGGCAGGTAAATGGAAAGACCTGAGACCCTGGAGAACCAAAGCCATTCAGAGCAGACAATATGGACCTTGACAGATCAATGGTCTCATTAAATATGAGGCATATTCATGAGTTGTAAATACAAGATTAGGTGAGAGGTTAGCTAGAGCAAAGGTCCCCAGCCTTTTTGATCTTGTGGGGCCCACTGGAATTCTGCCACCGGGTGGTGGGCGCAACCACAAAATGGCTGCTGTGGGAGGTGGAGTCAGCCACAAAATGGCTTCTCAAGGATGCAAAGCTGCCCACACACCAGGAGAAAGTCCAGATGCAGGTGAGAAGGGGGGGGGGAATGAAGCCATGCTAGACAAGAGCCCTTCCTGGCCTGAATGTATGGTTTGGGCTACTGAAAATCAGACACACGTGAACACCAAAGCATACACATACCTACTTGCTTTGTAAGGAAAAACTGACGGTCATCTAGGGAAGGACTGAACATCCCTTTTCAGACACAGGGAGAACCTTGATGCCCTCTTGAAGTATTTGAAGGGCTGTCACTTAGGGGAGGGCAGGGAGCTGTTCCTGTTGGTGGCAGAGGAGAGGACTCAAAGGGTTTAAATTAAGGGTGGAAAGGTACTGGCTGGACATTAGGGAAAATGTTTTGACAGTAAGAGTTGCACAGCAGTGGAATCAGCTGCAATCTGGAGAAGAGGAGGTTGAGGGGGGACATGATTGCTCCCTTGAAGTATCTGAAGGGCTGTCACTTAAAGGAGGGCAGGGAGCTTTTCCTGTTGGCAGCAGAGGATAGGACTCATAATCATGGGTTGAAATTAAGGGGTGGGAAGGTACTGGCTAGATATTAGCAGGGGTCATTTGGGGCCAGAGTGAGGTGGAGCAGCACTCCGCCAGCCCAGGTGTGGACACTAGGGCAGCCACAGGCCAAATCAGATTCTCAAATCTGATTCGGCCCGCTGCCGAATTGCCACCGAATTTCGGCGGCGGCTTTAAAAACAGCTGGAGGTGAGGAGATTTGAGGGAGTCTCCAAACTTACAGGGTAGCTGCTGGAGCCTCTCCCCCAAATACCCTCCAAGTTTCAAGAAGATTGGACCAGGGGGCCCAATTCTATGGATCCCCACACAGGTTGCCCCCATTCCCTCCATTGTTCTCTATGGTGGGAAAAAGTAATGTTTTTTGACCCTTTTAACTGGAGATGCTGCAGGTTGAACCTAAGACCTTCTGCAAGCTGAGCAGATGCTCTACCTTTGAGCCACAGCCCTTCCCTTATTTTTTTCCCCACAGGATTTCTATGCACAGCTTTCTGAGCAACTTCCAGTAAAACAAAGAAGCATCCCTAAAAAGAACAAGGGAGGTGGTGAGCTCCCCCTCACCAGCAGTCTTGAAGCAGCGGCTGGGCAAACGCTTGTCAGGGATGCTCTAGGGCTGATCCTGCATTGAGCAGGGGGTTGGACTAGATGGTCTGTATGGCCCCTTCCAACTCTGTGATTCTATGATGATTCTATGATTCTATCTGGTGATTTGGTTTCTGGATTACACCAGTTTATTCAGAGGTCCCTTTTGTTGCTTATGAACTTTGTCCTGATTACTTCCCAGACTAAGAAGCTTGATTATCTTCTGTCTGATAGGAACCATGAAACGACCCAAATAGTGGCTAAACTTTGCGCAGAGGTGTATAAAGAGCAGGAAATGTATATGATAGCTTGAGTGAATTCTTTAATGCTGCGAAATTTGAGTGTTTGGTTTTATGTAAACCTTTGTGTATACTGGTCATTGACTGTAAAAACAAAATCTGATCTGACTAAGAAGCTGTGATGGCTTCCAAAATATGAAAGATTCCTGGAAGGCTGCTATTGGCCACCTTGTGTCACCTGACAACTGCTTAACTAGAAGCTTCAGTACCGCCCGTTGACTCATGTCGCTGTGATTCCTGTAAGGGCAGTAAGGTAACAGCTTCCCCCTTCTGGCAAGCTTTCACAATGATGTAAAGAATCAAGCGCCAATAGCTTTGGTTTAGGGAGGGGTTCTGTGTCAGTGGTAGAACATCTTCTTGGCATGCAGAAGGTCCCAGGTTCAATCCCCAACATCTCCAGCTACAAGGGTCAGGTGGTAGGTGATGGGAAAGATCTTTACCCGAGACCCTGCTGTACCCCTACAAGTCTGAATAGACCAGGGGTGGCCAAACTGTGGCTTGGGAGCCACATGCGGCTCTTTCACACATATTGTATGACTCCTGGCAGGCTCTCCATCTATTTGCTCTCTCTCTTTCTGTCTCTTTTCCTTCCTTCCTTCCTTCCTTCCCCTCCCTCCCCCATCTATTTGCTTCCTTTGTTTCTCTCTCTCTTTCTCCCTTTCTTTCCACCTCTTTCATTCTTTCTTTCCACCTCTCTCTTTCTCTCTTGGACAAATAAATATCATTATCAATATTGTTTTTACTCCTTTTGTTTTTATTTTTGGCGTCTCATTTATAATGTTAATAAAAAGCAAATATGCATATTTTTTCAATAAAAATGTGTGTGTAGTATTTGTTCATGTCTTGCGGCTCTCAAACATCTGACATTTATTCTGTGTGGCTCTTACGTTAAACAAATTTGGCCACTCCTGCAATAGACAATACTGACCATGATAGACCAAGGGGCACAGTATAAGGCAGCTTCATGTATTCATCCCTAATTCCTTCTAATGATTCATCGTCATCTGAGCAGTGTGAAGCCATAGCTCCGTGCTGTAAACCACTGGTAGCACCTTATGAACACAGTGTAAGGAATACATGTTAAATTGTGTTTCTTTTTTGTACTTATTTATATTTTGATCCAAGGTTTCAGTTCTCTGCATTTTGCTCTTGGGTTTGTAGATCTGTTTCTATTGTGTAGACAGGTAGTACACATTTGATACTCAATGGTTACTGCATTTGTGTGTGCAAAGTGGACTATCTGTACATAAGACATAGATACCCTTTATTTACTGGAGCGAAAATAACATGAACAATGCACACACTGAATGAGAGAAAATACTGGAAAAGGTTATAAGGGTCGCGGGCACACGAGTGCAATAATCCGGAGGGGAATCAAGGCTTTTTTGCCCCGGAGCAATTTGCCCCGCAGGTGCGCGATTACACAGCTCCGTGGACCTGCTGGGGCAAACTGCTGCTGTGTGATCAGATGCAACTGCAGGTGAGTGGGGTTTTTTGTGTGGGGGGTGGGTTTCTGAGGCGCTTAAATGGGGGGGTCAATGAATTGCTTCAACAGGGGAAGGGGAATCAATGATTTGCATAGACGGGGGGAAGAATCGATGATTCACCTCAACGGGGGGGGGGGGTCGATGAATCATGTCTCCCCCCTAAGGAGGCTTTTGATGATGTGCACATGGAGAAGGGGGCAAAAAAACCAGCATGGCATCGGGATAGCGTGTCATCACGCTATCCGTGATGCCATACTTCCACGCTGGCGCAATCACACAGGGAAACTCTGGCTATGAGCCGCGGCAAAGTATTTGATACTGGAGTTTCAATAGTAATTTTTTTACTATGATCCCCCACCGGATCAAAACAGTTTGCAACAGCTTGACAACAGTTGCGGGATGCTTCCCAGATGTGCTGGTGTGATTGCGCCAGTTTGATCCATCGATGAATCATCTCTCTAGCATGGCAAATAGGTGCGTATGATCACACCCAAGAAATGGCAGAAACGATAGAATAATGGGTTCATTCACAAAAGGAGAAAGGAAAACTGAACTAAGAATTTAGGGGTTGAACAAACCAGGCTAAGAAATTTGGGACAATCCCTCATGGATAGGAATTCACAACATGTGAACTAGTTTCTATCAGCCTAATCAACTAAGCCTAACTAATGGAATGGAGGGAGACATTCCTGTATCCCTTTTTGCATCTGAAGGTCATTTTTAAAATATTTTTTTTTTATTGAGAAAGGTATCAATACAATAAACAAGGCATGTGGTCCACATGTACAGAGGATATTAACGACTAGAGCAAAATACAATTTAGAACCATGTAAACTTTTTAAGTACATATAACCTTATAAACCTTGCTTCCTAACTTTTTCAGACTAGTGATATAGAAATGTAAAAATGAAAGAGTGAGTGCTCAGAGTGCGGTAAGTATTTAAAAGTGAAGCCATTTTATCTAGTGTGGGTTGGAAGGTATAATGTTATTCTCTGTCATGTATTGAATGAAAGAGAACCATGTGCTAACAAAAGAAGAGTAAGTTCTCTTGGGTTTACCCAGGAGTCCGTTGGGGCCGGAGCGAGGCAGAGCAAAGCTCCGCCAACTCAGGAGTGGCCACTAGGGCAGCCACGGGCCAAATCAGCTTCTCTAATCTGATTCAGCCCGCTGCCGAATTGCCGCCGAAATTTGGTGGCAACTTTAAAAGCCACTGTAGGGGAGGCGGTTTGAGGGAGAGGCTCCAAACTTGCAGGGTAGCTGCTGGGGCCTCTTCTCAAAATACCCACCAAGTTTCAAAAAGATTGGACCAGGGAGTCTAATTCTACGGGCCCCCAAACAGGTTGCCCCCATTCCCTCCATTGTTCTCTATGGTAGGAAAAAAGTTAACATTTTTCCCCACCATAGAGAACAATGGAGGGGATGGGACAACCTGTTTGGGGGCCCATAGAATTGGAGGCCCTGGTCCAATCTTCTTGAAACTTGGTGGGTACTTCGAGGAGAGGCCCCAGCAGCTCCCCTGCAAGTTTGGTGCCTCTCCCTCAAACCCCCTTTCCTCCAGCCCCTCATATACCCTATGAGTTTTTGCCATTGATTTCGATGGCCCATAGGGTATAATGGGGCTGAAACTGACATTCCCTTTCTGTCACACTTCCGGTGATGTTGGGGGACGTGGCATATGCTAATGAGGTATGCTAATGAGTTATGCTAATGAGCTCCTGCACCTCTTTTTCTACGAAAGGACCCCTGGGTTTACCCATTCGAACTTGGGTGGTGTCAGCTATCTTGTCCATCACAAAGTATTCCCAGCATTTATTTCTCCATGTTTCTATATTTGGTGGGGTGGAGGACTTCCAAGAGGGCATCGGAAGGTCATTGATCCCACAGGGTGGCTGTCTATATTATTTCCCCATGTTAGCCTGGAGTCAGTCACAAAAGCCATACCCTGAAGTGAAGATATCAGACAAAACGCAAGGGTTAAACTACATACACATAGGTGCAGTCAAATCAAGGGGCTTTCAAGACAAGTGGGAAGTAAAAGTAGAGAAAGAAAAAAAAGAGATTGGATTTATACCCCGCCCTTCACTACCCAAAGGAGTCTCAGAGCAGCTTACAATCTATTTTCCCTTCCCTTCCCCACAACAGACACCCTGTGAGGTAGGTGGGGCTGAGAGAGCTCTTTCGAGAACTGCTCGTGAGAGAACAGCTCTGAGAGAACTTGCAACTGGCCCAAGGTGCGTGTGGGTAAAGTGTCATCAAGTTGCAGAATTTCAGAGACATTGGTGACTGCGGGGAACCTCCCCGTTTGGAGGCAATCAACCTCTGAATCCCAGAGCCAGGAGGCAACATCAGGGGAAGGCCTTGGCCTCTCTGCCCTGTTGTTGGCCCTCCACAGGAACTGCATGGCCACTGTATGAGACAGGATGCTGGACTAGATGGACCACTGGTCTGATCCAGCACGGCTATTCTTAAGTTCTTAACAGGGAAAGGCCTCTGTGATCTATTGTTGGCCCTCCAGAGGAACTAGTTGGCCACAGTGTGAGACAGGATGCTGGACTAGATGGACCACTGGTCTGATCCAGCACGGCTCTCCTTGTGTCCTTAAGAGATGGTTTGCCATTGCCTGCCTCTGGGTGGCAACCTGGGACTTCCTCGGCGATCCTCCCATCTGTGATTGATTGCTTAGCTTTTAATGTGATTTATGGAATTTTATGTGTGTTAACTGTATATTTATATTATGTTGTTAGCCGCCTAGAGCCAGCTCTGGTAAGGCGGGATATAAATCGAAACTAATAAATAAATAAATAATAATAATACTAACCAGAGCCGATTCTGCTTAGCTTCTGAGATCTGACGAGATTGTGCTAGCCAGGTCAGGGTCTCTAGTGCCTCACAGAATCACTGTGAGTAGGGAAAGGAGCTCTGAGCTCTCTGGAGGAAGGTAAGGCTGCAAAAGCGTACCACTTAGTTGATGGTCAGCTATTTGACAGTTCATGTTAGAGCTGCGGGGCCCATGGATGCTCTCTGCTATTCGCTTTGACTTAGTCTGTCCTGACCTTCTCTGAACTCCTTCCTACTCTGCATCCTCGCTAGACTATCTGCCTGTTCCCCGTGTGTTTGCCTTCAGCTTTCCTCACTCTGCCTAAACTTGCCCCTTTAACGCCTGCTCAAGCTGTACTTCCCGTGTCCCGGTTTGACCCCAGACAATGCATCCAGCTCTCCCAAGCCAACCCAGCTGTGACTGGAGCCTGTAGACTGGTAAATACTGGTTCTTTTGCAACCCACCCAGACTGCTGGTATGGGCTGCGCGTACCCCAAAAGGTTATTTTGCCAATTAAACTTTGAATTTGGAAAGCATAAAAGTAACTCATTTGTTTAGAAAGAAGCCCCAGGGTGGGGGGGGGGGGAGAGGAGGGGAAATAAACAGCATTTGCTGGATATTTTTGAGGGATGCTATCTTATTCCCTCTCCATCTCTCACTTCCAGTTGCGTGAAGGTCACATTAGCATATCGCTTCCGATTTGCCTGTTCATCCAATGGAGTGCCATTTCAGCCAAGGAGATCTACTTTATGATCCCCAAGCCTCTCTCTATGTCTTAGAAAAATATTCGCCGGAGAAATATATATCGGAGCTTTAAAATATAAAGTGTGCCAATAGTTACGGCTCATCCCATAATGGCGGCATGATGTATTTGATTGTTTGGAGTTATTAAGCTTAATAGGGATACATTTCTCGCCGTTTCCTCTCTTCAATGAAGTTTCTCTTTTTTAAAAAAAGGAATGGAAATGAAATCAAATGGATGGAAGGGGTGCCACTTGTCTTTACTACATCCCATAAATTCCACGGTAGGAAAGTACATAAAATTCAGGGAGGGGGGAAGGTATGTCTTTTTGCATCTTAACCTCTGTTCAACAGTCGTGAAGGGCAAAATCAGTATCGGCAATTAAGTAAATGGGCAAAAAAAGAAAGTAACCGGTAACCTACGTTTTGGATTTGCAGTAAGTCATAAAAGAAGTGTTTCCTGTTGATTGATTAGTGGTTTTATATCTTATCCCTGTTACCTTCAATAACATTAAACTGGTCAATTTATCATTGGAATTAAATATTCTGGCTCCAAGGATAAATTATGGGGGGGGGATCAGAGCAAGGGAGCAAGTTCTGTATAGGAAGAGTTTTTTTAAAAAAAATCTGTCAAATTCAAGAGAGTATTAAATATACAGAGTCCTGCTGGGAGCTTTATCATCCAGTATCTCCCACCTTATAATAAGGCCGAGAAAAGCATAATTCTGCCTCACAGCAGAGAAATAATGGAAACTGATAAAACACAGATCTGCCCAGTAAAAAAATTAATGGTCAAATTTGTCCCTGGCATCACCCACTGACCTTTCATCCCCCCTTTAACTAATTCATTCACTGGCCTGAAAGAGAGAGAGAAAATAATGGAGATACTTGATTGGAAGTAGAGTGGTCCGGAATCTATATATCTAATTCCCAAGGAGCCCCCTGCATGCAAATATCTAAATCTGTGAGGGGGGGCACCTGGGGGGCAAGGAGATTTTTCTGCACACTTGTGTGCACAAAAATCCAAAAGTTTAAAAAATTATATGGGGGATATTTAAATCCCCCCAAAAGTTAAAGAGCGTTCCCTATGCAAGCAACAGGGACAAACGAGGGACAAAAATCCAGTTGGAAATTGCACTGAAAGTGGATTGAAAGTGGATTATTTAGTGTATGTGAGCACAGCCCATGAGGGGCAGTTTGGGATTAAGCAGAAATGTTGTCAAGGCCCTAAGCGGTTTCAGTGCAGAACAACAGCCTTGCTGGATCACACATGGACACATATAGCTGCCTTATACTGAATTGGTCCATCAAGGTCAATATTGTCTACTTAGACTGAGAGCAGCTCTTCAGGCCTTCAAGGTGAGTCTTTTCCATCCCCTTCTACGTGGTCCTTTTAACTGGAGATGCCTGGGATTGAACCTGGGATCCAGTTTGGTGTAGTGGTTAAGTGCGCGGACTCTAATCTGGGAGAACCGGGTTTGATTCCCCACTCCTCCACTTGCACCTGGCTGGATGACCTTGGGCAAGCCATAGGTCTGTATCAGCTGTTCTCTCAAGGACAGTTCTCTCGAGAGCTCTCTCAGCCCCGCCTACCTCACAGGGTGTCTGTTGTGGGGAGGGGAAGGGAAAAGGAGTTTGTAAGCCGCTCTGAGACTCCCTTGGGGAGTGGAGGGCGGGGTATAAATCCAATCTCTTCTTCTTCTTCTTCTGCAAAGCAAAGCAGAGGCTCTACCACTGAGCTGTGCTCCACCCCCACAACTACAGTCCATGTGGTCCAGCATACTATTTCATGCAGTGGCCAGCCAGTTGCCCTGGAAGATCCTCATTTGAGTACTGGGAATCAGTAAGAGAGTCTTCAGCGAACACAAGGCACAGGAGATTAAACGCAGGTAGAGATCAGCATTTTGGAACTTATGTGCATTTTATTTATTTATTTATGTACAAGAGGTGAGGACCCATGATACTCGTGGGGGGGGGGGCTCCACGTAGAGGAGGAGGAAGCTGCCACGGGTGAACCTTCTCCCTTCCTCCCTTGGCACAGACAGCGAGGCCTGTGTGGCTCTGAGCCACCAGGCCTTTTCTCCCGCCCACTCCCAGCACTGGTGGTGAGGCCCACGAAGCCCATGCAGCTCCGAGCTGCCAGACCCACCACACCGTTGGCAAGGCTTGCTTGGCTCCCCCTGGCACCGGTGGCAAGGCCCGAGCGGCTCCTGTTCACCAGCCCACCAAGCCTTCCCCCCCCTCCCCAACAACGGTTGCCAGGCAGCATTCCCAGAGAATGCTCTTTTACTTTTGGGGGTGGGATTTAAATATCCCCTGTATAGTTTTTTAAACTTTTAAGATTTTTCTGCACACCTGGGGAGTCCCCCAAGTTTGCAGGAAAATCTCTCTGCCCCCCACGTGCCCTCAATGTGCGGATTTAGATATCCACATGCACAGGGGGCACTTATTAGTATATAGATGCGTGTATGTATGTATGTATGTATGTATTTATTTATATCCCACTTTTCTCCCCACAGTCAGTTTTCACAGCAGCTTAGAACATCATCCTCCCCCCTCCATTTTCTTTCAACAACATCCCTGTGAGATAGGCCAGGTTAAGAGTTTGTAACAGGCCCAAGGTCACGCATAGAGCTTCCAGGGCATGTGTGGGGATTTGAACCTGGGTCTCTCAGAATCCCAGTCCACCAATCCATCCACTGCACCATACTGGTTCCACAGTGACTGCATAGTCTTTACGGTCAACTCCTTTTGCTCAGATGGAAGGCCCCAGCCTAGAGGCAACAGCTTTGCACCCCCATGACAGATTGGTCTGACAGAGCCATATCCTCAGATCGCAGGCCTCTCTTGTCTCTCAGCATCAGCGTGGTTGGTTAAGAGGGGCAGACTCTCACCTGGAGAACTGGGTTTGATTCACCACGCCTCTACGTGAAGCCTGCTGGGGTGGCCTTGGGTCAGTCCCAGTTATCTCAGAACTCTCTCAGCCCCACCTACCTCACAAGGTGCCTGTCATGGGGAGAAGAAGGGAAGGTGATTGTAAACTGCTTTGAGACACATGAGGCCCGCTGGGTGACCCTGGGCAAGTCACAGTCTTTTTCAGAACTCTCTCAGCCCTACCTGCCTCAAAAGAGAGGAAAGGGAGGTGCTTGTAAACTGCTCTGAGACACGTGAAGTGTTCTGGGTGACCTTGGGCCAGTCACAGTTCTCTCAGAACTCTCTCAGCCCCACCTACCTCAAAAGAGAGGAAAGGGAGGTGCTTGTAAACTGCTCTGAGACACGTGGAGTGTTCTGGGTGACCTTGGGCCAGTCACAGTTCTCTCAGAACTCTCTCAGCCCCACCTGCCTCAAAAGAGAGGAAAGGGAGGTGCTTTTAAACTGCTCTGAGACACGTGGAGTGTTCTGGGTGACCTTGGGCCAGTCACAGTTCTCTCAGAACTCTCTCAGCCCCACCTGCCTCAAAAGAGAGGAAAGGGAGGTGCTTGTAAACTGCTCTGAGACACGTGAAGTGTTCTGGGTGACCTTGGGCCAGTCACAGTTCTCTCAGAACTCTCTCAGCCCCACCTGCCTCAAAAGAGAGGAAAGGGAGGTGCTTGTAAACTGCTCTGAGACATGTGGAGTGTTCTGGGTGACCTTGGGCCAGTCACAGTTCTCTCAGAACTCTCTCAGCCCCACCTGCCTCAAAAGAGAGGAAAGGGAGGTGCTTGTAAACTGCTCTGAGACACGTGAAGTGTTCTGGGTGACCTTGGGCCAGTCACAGTTCTCTCAGAACTCTCTCAGCCCCACTTGCCTCAAAAGAGAGGAAAGGGAGGTGCTTGTAAACTGCTCTGAGACACGTGGAGTGTTCTGGGTGACCTTGGGCCAGTCACAGTTCTCTCAGAACTCTCTCAGCCCCACCTGCCTCACAAGCGCCTGTTGTGGGAAAAGGCAATTGTAAGCTGCTTTGAGACTCCATAGGGTAGAGAAAAGCAGGGTATAAAAAAACTATTCTTCTTCTTCTCACTGGGCATCTGGGGCGAAGCACCATTATGAGAATACGCATGGACAAAATATTCACTTTTACATAATGGATTTTCAAATGTTCGTTTTTCGAATGTTCGATCAAAAAGCAAACCTGTTTCAAGTCTGTAAGGGGCATTGTTGGACACTTGCAATGTGATTGTGACTCTAGTATCATTTCTTATCCTTACTTTTTCCTGACAGTACAGCCCCAAGAGCACAGCAAACTGTTGTGGAACATGTCAGGGCTAATTTCATAACAGGAGCTCATTTGCATATTAGGCCACACACCCCAATGTAGCTAATCCTCCAAGAGCTTACAGTAGCCCCTGTAAGAAATGCTCTCTAAGCTCTTGGAGGATTGGCTATATCAGGGGTGTGTGGCCTAATATGCAAAGGAGCTCCTGCTACGAAATGAGACCTGAACATGATTACATAGTTCCTTATGCTTTGGGCGGATTAGAGACTTTCAAGTTGTTATGTTGTATGTGCCCATGGGCCTGATTTGGTCTGTTACAGTATTATAGATGCTTCATCATAGAGTGCTTAATTATTGAGAGCATGAATGAGTTATGACAACAGCATGGGGCCACAGAGCCACACAGCGAAGCGCCGAAAGGCAGTGGTTGATTAACTCTCAATAAAGCTGCTGGAATCATTAATTGGTTTTGAGTCATCCCATAATTTGTAGCAAATTATCAGTAACCGTATGCATATCAGATGAGATGCAAAGCTCCTTTCAGCTATCCCAAGAGAGGCATCCCTGGCTGTTTCAATACCAGAATGATGCACTTGACATTCTGAACTCAAGCTCAGATCTT
This sequence comes from Lepidodactylus listeri, assembly GCA_029233225.1. NCBI lineage: Eukaryota > Metazoa > Chordata > Lepidosauria > Squamata > Gekkonidae > Lepidodactylus > Lepidodactylus listeri. The sequence goes on along the minus strand of JARCFY010000006.1, from coordinate 11,159,812 downwards.
CTATGCACAACACTCATGTGCAATTGTCCATTTTCTGCCATGCTGGGTTATGAATGCAAAATGGGGACCTTTGAGTAAGTGGCTTGGAAAGACTAGGGGCCGCAGGGTTTACTTGGTGGGTGGGTGTTAAATGCCATCAAGTTGCTTCCAAATTATGGACATGCTATGAATCAGTGACCTCCAAAACATCCTAACTCCTACAAAGATTATAATTCTCCAGTTTGCTGTTAGCCGAATTGCTTTAATTTACGTTTAGCAATTAGCAAAATACACGGGTTCTTGCCAACTATACCAGGGTCCCACCCCTCCCGGGAGTTCTCAAGGAAAGAGGCACGTGAGGCAGTGTTCCAGTTAAATGTAGTTTACTGGATAATGTTATTCAAGCATACAAAAAAACGTAATCACACACAGAATCACACAGGCCTAAGAAATAAAGACAGAAAATAGCACATTTGCATGAGCAGGTAATTGTTGATGGGGAAAGCACAATACCTTAGATGCGTTGTCCGATGTCAGGCTGGTTTGGATGGGGAGAGAAACAGAAAGGCTATGGGGACACGAGGCTTGAACCAGCAAGACCACGTGGTTCTCCTGGGTAGCTACTCCAGAGAGAGAAAATGGGGTAAAGATGGAGGCAAGGGTTGGGTACAGAAAGCTGGATTGAAGGGTCAATAGAATGGATAGAGGGCGACGGCTCAAGAGGCCGAGTGACTCTCGGTTTGGACTTTTATTGGGGGGTCTTGGGGCGGGCTTATCAGGCCACATCCCACTAACACACCTACTAGGCGGTCCGTCCCTTCTGGACCATGGGATAGGTACAAGGTGGACAGAGGTAGGAGGTCCAGGGGATGGTCAATGTTGCAGAGTATGATCTCATCAGGAAACAGGTTCTGGGCCTGGGGTCCGATGACTCACCTGGCCACATCTATTGTAAGTCAATGACTTTGGCTGACTGGGTGGTGGCCAGAACAACAGTGGCTAAGCAAAGGCTTCAGCATAACTATGCAGGTACGTTGGAGGGGGGCAGGGGAAGGCCAGCGTGTGGAAACAGAAAGAAACCTCATGGCAAGAGGAGTCCTTTGTCTCTGGTGAACTCATGTAGGGTGTCAGCCTCCTGGCGTGGGCTGGAGCTGGCTCCTATTATGAAGAAAGCACATGGCCCTTCCATTTAAGGCAGCCCAAAGTTCAGGTTTATGAATATCACAATTCATAAGAGCACTAGCAGTGCCTTGCTGGGCCAACATTGCTCACCTCCAAAAGGAAGAAAGGTTAAAGTGCTTGGGGCTCTTTAGCTTGGAGAAACGACGACTGAGGGGTGACATGATCGAGGTTTATAAGATTATGCATGGGATAGAGCAGGTAGAGAAAGAAGTCTCCCTTTCTCACAAGACAAGAACTCGTGGGCACTCCATGAAATTGCTGAGCAGTCGGGTTAGAACAGATAAAAGGAAGTACTTCTTCACCCAAAGAGTGATTAACACCTGGAATCCACTGCCACAGGAGGTGGCGGCAGCCAGGGCTCTTTTTGTAGAAAAAGCCCAGCAGGAAGTCGTTAGCATATTAGGCCACACCCCTGACATCACAACTCATTAACATATTAGGCCACACCTGATGTTACCAGAAGTGTGGTCATCCAGCCACATCCACCTTTTGCTTCTTATTCGGTTTACCTTGTTGTCAAAACAGTTTTGACAAAACCAATAAAAACATTATTTCCTGTCCCATCTATACAAAATCTTGCCTGAACCAATATCTTATGTCCAACAATTATTCCCACACTGGATTGGAATCAATTCCTAAAGGTTAGGTTCCCATGGAAATCAGCTTGCCTTCCTGCAGAACTAGTATGCTGAATATGATTTTTTAGGGTTGCCAACCTAGAGGTGGGGTCTGGAGATCTCCTGGAATTACAACTGAGCTCCAAACTACAGAGATTAGGTCAGTGGCTGCTTTGGAAAGTGGAGTCCATGGCATTATGCTTTGCTTAGGTCCCTCCTTCCCCTAAACCCCACCCTCCACTCCCAAATCTCCAGGGATTTCTTCAAACTGGAGTTGGCAACCCTAGTTCACTGGCAGAACAATGCTAGGAGCCAGTTTGGTGTAGTGGTTAAGTGCGCGGACTCTAATCTGGGAGAACCCACTCCTCCACTTGCACCTGCTGGATGACCTTGGGCAAGCCATAGTTCTGGCACAGCTGTTCTTGAAAAAGAGCAGTTTCTGTCAGAGCTCTCTCAGCCCCACCTACCTCACAGGGTGTCTGTTGTGGGGAGGGGAAGGGAAAGGAGTTTGTAAGACGCTCTGAGACTCCCTTGGGTAGTGAAGGGTGGTGTATAAATCCAATCTCCTCCTCCTCCTGTTTAATTTACTGTAATCTCATAGGCTCTCTGCAGCAACGACATCTTCATAATTCGCTCAGCACTCCTGAGAGATTAAGCCAAATTGAGTTGCCTGTGGGAAAAGAGTCCCAGAATCAGATTCTGTTGCCAAAGGGGTTCTCTCCTGTGAACTGTGAGTGGTGGGGGAGGCACGGGAAGGGCTTTCAGTTGAGTGCACAACTCAATTCCATTCGGAGAAGGCAGTGCTGGGCCGGGGTCATTTAGGGCTTTAAAGGTACGCATCAGCATTTGTTTATGTCAACAACAGAAATCCCAGCATAAAGTCACAATGAAAAAATATCATAATATTAAAAACAAAAACATCCTTTTTAAAAAACACAAAACAAAACACCCCTTTTCCTAACTATTCTTCTTATGGAGCCAATGTCAAACCGAGGAATCAAACCCGAACAATCTCCCTGCCCCCCAAAATCACAAGTGATGATTGAGGGGTGACATGATAGAGATTTACAAAATTAGGCATGGGAGAGAGAAGGTAGAGAAAGAAGTCTTTCCTCCCCCCTTCTCACAATACAAGAACTCGTGGTCACTTCATGACATTAACGTGCAGTAGGCTTAGAACAGAGAAAAGGAAATACTTCTTCACCCAAAGAGTAATTAACATGTGGAATTCACTGCCGCAGGAAGTGGTGGCGGCTACAAGCATAGAGTGCTTCAAGAGGGGACTGGATAAACATATAGAGAAGAGGTCCATCAGTGGCTATGAGCCACAAGGTCTAGATAGAATGCTCTGTCTGCGACAGTGATATTCTGTATTCTTGGTGCTTGGGGGGGGGTGCTTCTAGTGTCCTGGCTCCACTGGTGGACCTCCCAATGGCATCTGGTATTTTTGGCCACTGTGTGACAGTGTAATGGACTGGATGGGCCATTGTCTTTGCTGAACTCATGACGATGCCTTATATTTAATCAGACCATTGGTTTGTCAAGGTCTGTATTGTCTGGTCTGCACGCTATCATTAGAGGGAAAACTCGATGGTTTCCCCTTGAATGATAGTGGTCCCGCCCCCACGATGATGTCACTTCTGGGTGATGTCGTCGTGGCACATGCACTTTGTGCGCGCGCCAAACAACTCCCAGAGACAGCCAGTACTCCCCCACTGCAGCTAAGGTAGGACTTGGCAACCCTACTCACAACTTTAATGCCAGCAGCTGACAAAGTGCCCTATCTTTCGCTCCATAAGACGCACCTGATCATCAGACGCACCTTGTTTTTAGAGGAGGAAAACAGGAAAAAATGAAACAGAAAGAAAGAGAGAGAGAGAGAGAGAGAGATAAAGGAAGGAAGGAAGGAGGAGAGAGAGAGAGAAAGAGAAAGGAAGAAAGAAAGGTGGGGACAGAGAGAGAGACAGAAAGACAGACAGACAGACAGAAAAAAGGAAAAGAAGGAAGGAAGGAAGGAAGATAGAGAAAGGAAAGAAGAGAGACGTCGGCATGCCATGCAAAGCCAGGCCTTTCTGTGCAAAGTAGCCACGGAGCTTAATCTGTGGGCGGGGCTTTCTGCTGCTGGCTGTCTTAAAGGGGGAAAGCACTTAAAGGGAAAGAGTACTTAGCCTGGTGGGGTTTTTCCTGCGGTTTCCCTTTTAAGTCTTAACAGCTCAGGCCCAGCAGGGAGGGGCGGGGAAGGCTGGGATGCCAGCCTGAATGGCGTTCCCCTGCGTTCCTGCTGAAGAAAGAGCCCTGTTACAGGTAAGAAAAGCTCCATATTCGCTCCATAAGACGCACACACTTCCCCCCACCACCACTTTTTTGGGGAGGAAAAGTGCGTCTTATGGAGCGAAAAATACAGTAGATTTTTTTTTGCTCACAAGACTCCATAGTTTAGAGGGAGCATTGCTTCTGAGAGGTGAAGTGAGCAAGGGAGAGCCATATATGGTTTCCTGATCTCCTGAGAGGGAGAGTGGCTAGAAGAACGTGTTGCATAGACAGGAAAAATGGTGCCGAGCCAGTTCAAGAATTCTGCAAATAGAGCTGTCGTTTGTGCTTATTTGTTATTTCGCCTGGCTAATTTGTGCAAATGTGCTACTTTCAAAGAGAATATCCGAATGAGGAAAAAAACACTCCGAGCGGCCCTTGGCCCAAGGAGCCAGCATGTGTGCCCACAGCACGCCCCGCACCCCAGGAATTCCTGATTAGTATATAGGTTGTTTTTGTTTGCTGCAATTGCATATTTAAAAATTCATACCGCTTCTGCTTGCTGTTTATCAACAACCGCCCCCCCAGAAGACGTTAGAAAACTGCTCATTGCGGGACTTTATTTTACTTCTCTTTGAACTTTGCATTCCGAGTAGGCAGAGAAACTCGTTTCAAAATGATTACAATCCCTGGGAGAGGAAACTCCCAGTTTCTAGGCATGTCTGCTGTTCTTACACTTGGTTAAACAACATCTGGCAGTTCCGAGCAATGCAACAACGAGGGGATATCCCTTACGGGGCTTTGATAAATATGTCTGTCCGCTTTTTTGCGCGGGCTAAATTAACACCTACCTGCAGTTTCGGCGTTTTCCGCTGAAATGATGGGATGGAGCAGAGAACTCTCAGAGCCAGGGTTGCCTCTTGGCAACTGGGAAGAGATGGTGGGGACCTACACGGAGCGGGAGGGAGGCCCAGGTGACATCATCGGCAACGTGTCTACATCATGCTGCAACGCTGCGGTGACACACCCGTTTCTGGGCAAAAACTTCATGACATGCACTTATTATCTATATTTTTTGTAAAAAATCTGTTAGCTGTCTCGCTGGACCTGATCAGGGCAGAAAGATGGAGTCTAAATTGTGTGTGTGTGTGTGTTAGGGCTGCCAAGTCCAACTTGGGAAATATCTGGGGTCTTTGGGGGTGGAGCCAGGAGACTTTGGGGGTGGAGCCAGGAGAAAGGAAGTGACATCATTTTGTGATGTCACATCCTGTGATGTTGCTTCCACATGCTGACACATGAACTCATGAAGTTTCCTAATACTGAATCAGGCCATTGGTCCATCAAGGTCAGTATTGACTACTCAGACTGGTAGTGGCTCTCCAGGGTCTCAGGCTGAGATCTTTAATGTCACCTATTACCTGATCCTTTTTTAGCTGAAGAGGCTGATACCTCCTGCATGTCAAGCAGATGCTCTTATCACTGAGCAACGGCCCTACTGAATCCTTCCTCATCTCAGCAGAATATGAAGCACTAAGTGCTACACAAGTGCTGAATAAGATTTTCATATCATAAGAACAGGAGAGAAGCCACAGTGGATCGGCCCATCCAGTACAGCCCATCCAGTACAACACTCTGTGTCACAACAGTGGCCAAAAATACCAGGTGCCCTCAGGAGGTCCAGCAGCGGGGCCAGAACTCCAGAAGCCCTCCCACTGTTGCCCCCCAAGCACCAAGAATGCAGAGCCTCACTGCCCCAGACAAAGGGTTCCATTTAGACCTTGTGGCTAATAATAGCCACTGACAGACCTCTGCTGCATGGGGACAGAGAGAGAGAGACAGACAGACAGACAGAAAAAAGAAAGAAAGAGGGAGAGAGAGAGAAGGGGAAAAAACTGGCAGAGGCACTTACTTCCATTTAGACCTTGTGGCTACAATAGCCACTGATAGACCTCTGCTGCATGGGGACAGAGAGAGAGACAGACAGACAGACAGAAAAAAGAAAGGGAGAGAGAATGAAAAGAGCTGGAAGAGAAACTCACCTTGCCAGCCACATGCAAAAGCAGCTCCTTCAGTCCCTCCTTAATCTCTGGGCGGGGCTCTCTTGCTGTGGAAGAAGCTCTCTTGCTGATTTCTTAAAGGGGAAATGTCTGGCGAGGCTTTTTACTGCAGGGCAGGCTCTCTGCAGACATTTCCCTTTTAAGGCAGCCATTTTGTCCCCCCGGTGGCCATCTTTGGAAAAGCGGGAGGTAAGCTCTAAAAATCGGTGTTTCCCCCGCCCAAGCGGGGGACTTGGCAGCCCTAGTGTGTGTCCCTCCCTCCCTCCCTCCCTCCCTCCTTCCTTCCTTCCTTCCTTCTTTCCTCCCTCCCTCCCTCCCTCCCTCCCTCCCTCTTCCCTCCCTTCCTCCCTTCCTTCCTTCCTCCCTTCCTCCCTCCCTCCCTCCCTTCCTCCCTCCCTCCCTCCCTCCTACTGAATCAGATTCTTTGTCCATCAAAGTCAGTATTGTCTATTCTGACTGGCAAGAGCTCTCCAGCATCTCAGGCAGAGGTCTTTCACATCGCCTCCTGTCTGGTGGGGTTCCCAGGTCACCACTGGCCACTGGCGGGGGAGTAGGTTTGGCAGATGAATGTGGGGAAACTCCTGGAGATGTGGGAGGGGAGGCACCTCAGTCGGGTCCAAGGCCACTGAGTCCACCCTCCAAAGCACTCCCTTTCTCCAGGGGGACTGACCTCTGTAGCCTGGAGATGAACTGTAATTCCAGGGGATCCCCCAGGTCCCACCTAGAGGCTGGCGTCCCTGCTGCCTGGTCCTTTCAACTGGAGATGCTGGGGATTGAACCTGGGACCTTCCGCATGCCAAGCAGAGTCTCTGCCATGGCGCCATCTCCCCTCCTTTCATACAGTCTCTGTGACCCACTTGAGCATACTGTCCTGTGCACTGCCGGCCACTGCATCAGATCATTCTGCATGTGATGGACCACTGGGGTGACTCAGTCGAAGGCAGCGGTATGAACATTTATATGAAGTCAGCCAATCTGGTTTCACTTCCCTCTCTGGCTTCCCTTGCCCTCCTTCTCGAGCATTTCCTCTTTTTCAATGAAATTACAGGTACTTTCCCGCACGCTGCCTGCAAAGTGGCATTAGACTCCAGTCCCTCTAAATGCCTTAAGCCTATCTTTAAGCCCACTAGAAATCCCAAATGCAATCAATAGTCACTGTGGCAACTGTGAAGCCTCCTGGGAAATTGTTTCAGAGTTGCCACTTAACTGAGTTCAGAGAGCCCCAATTGCCAAATTATATACCCGAGGATAATGACGGAGATTTAGCACCCTGTACTGTACCACTCATGAGAGCAATGAAAATATACCTTAATGTGCGTGGGATGGGGGGGGGGGAGGGGGAGCCCAGGTTTGCTGTGTTAGAGTTCTGCCTCCCAAAACTTATCAATAGAAAATACCAGAGGGGTTTTAGATTGCTCTGGACTGTTCTCTTCTTGACTATATGTATACCAAGCTGTATTTGTTGCTTTGTGATACGGTAGAAAGCGCCATCACATTGTGGCTGATATATGGTGTCCCCGTAGGATTTTCAAGGCAAGAAGTGAAGAGGCAGCTTGCTACTGTCGGCTTCCTGGAGGTCTCCCATCCACGTACTAACCAGGGCTTAGCTTTTGAGAGGCGATGAGGTCATAGTAGCGTGGGCCGGTCGGGTCAGGGTAGCGCCAAGATATGGGTGTTAATATGTAGGTCCTTTTGCTAACACTCTTCACCATTCATATCATCAGCCGTCTTCTCAGCATCTCAGGAAGAGGTCTTTCAGGTTATTTACTTTCACCTTATTTACTGGGGGGTGGAAACTGCCATGAAGTTTCAGCCATCATGCCACTAAGTTATAGCCAACTCGTCATGACCCCATGGGGCTTTCAAGGGTAGAAACAAACAGTATGGGTTTGCCATTGGCTGGCTCTGCGCAGAGACTCTGGACTTTGTTGGTGGTCTCCCATCCAAGTACAAACCAGGACTGACCCTGCTTAGCTTCTGAGAGCTGACAAGATCGGGTTAGCCTGGACCATCCAGACAAGGGCATTGCTGGCATCAGTCACAGTGTCATAAAAGGGTGGTTAGTTCAGTGCAATTCCCTCGTCCCCCCCTCCCAAGCCAAATCAGTGGATGCTTAGTGGCAATCTTTGATTTTTTTTTTCTTTTTAGCTCCCGATGCTTCCGTGGCCATATGTTCTTTGACATTCGCTTTAATTAGTGACAGATGGATGAAGAAATTTTAGATCTTCGACTAGAGCTCATGCTGTTGCAGTGTTTTGGTTTTAAAAAAAAACAAAAACTATGCTTTCGATATAGTCCACTGTTCTTAAAATTACCTTGATGTCTCCTCTACTTCATCACTCCCAGGAGTCATGGCGACATGGCTGCCTGGAATGTCCCTGGCTAATTTCAACTGGAATTCAGCCTGTTTTCTCAAACCGCCTCCAAGTTAATGCCAGACGCTGCGGTGATCTGATGTCTCTAGGAAAGCACGAGAGGTAATATTGTAAGGATGTGTCGAACCCTCCTGGGGAAATTTTGTTCACTTTATCAAAACATTTCACAGAATCACAGAACCACAGACTCGGAAAGGGACGTACAGGCCATCTAGTCCAACCCCCTGCTCGATGCAGGACCAGCCCAGAGCGTCCCTGACAAAAGATTGTCCAGTCGCTGCTTCAAGACTGCCAGGGAAGGGGAGCTCACCACCTCCCCAGGCAGCTGATTCCACTGTTGGCCAATTCTGACTGTCAAAAAGGTTTTCCCTAATACCCAGTTGGTACCTTCCCAACCTTAATTTAAACCCATTTTTGTGAGTCCTGTCTTCTGCAGCCAACAGGAACAGTGACAGCCCTTCAAATACTTACAGAGAGCAACCATGTTCCTCCCCCCTCAACCGCCTCTTCCTCAGACTGAACATTCCCAAGTCCCTCAGCCTTTCCTCGCAGGGCTTCTTGGTCTCCAGGCCCCCGATCATCCCCATCACTCTCCTCTGCACCTGCTCCATTCTGTCCATGTCCTTTTTGAAGTGAGGCCTCCAGAACTGCACCCAAGACCCCAGATGTGGCCTGACTAATGCAGTATACAGCAGGATGATGACATCTTGCAATCTGGATAATATACCTCTGTTGATACACCCCAAGACTGCATTCACCTTTTTTGTCGCTGCATCACACTGGCTGCTCATATTTAACTTTTGGTCCACCCACTGAACCTATTGATGGCAACCCTTTAGGGTTTTCAAGGGAAGAGATGGGATGGCAACCGTTTAGGGTTTTTAAGGCAAGAGATGTTCAGACATCACTTGCCGTTGCCTGCCTCTACCTAGCAATCCTGGACTCCCTATGCTCTTTTTATTATAAGTGGATAGTTTTCAGTTGACCATTAGGAGAACATTCCTAATGCTGGGAGCAGTTCAGCAGTAGAACCAATTAGGCAGAAGGTGGACAGCCATTTGTCAAATATGTTCTAGCTTTGGATTCCCATCATAGAAAGCAGGGTGAACTAGAAGGTCTATGATATCACTTGCAACCAGGGGTCATTTCGTAGAAAAAGAGGTGCAGGAGCTCATTAGCATAACTCATTAGCATAACTTATTTTCATATGACACCCCCCCTGACATCACCGGAAGTATGTCAGAAAGCAAGAAAGACAGAAGAGAGAGAGAGAAAGAAAAAGATGGCAGAGAGGGGGCAACTACTAATCCAAGCCTCAGAAATACCACTATTCTGGGAGGATAGCTTCAGTGGTGGCTGAAGCCTTCAGAAAGCTGGTCGGAGGAACAAGGACCTTTCCAGGGGGCGGGGTAATTTTGCTGCAGCCATGACACAAGCAGGCATTCCCCCATGGGGGGGGGGGGCTGGCACCAACTCCCGGAGCTGCGCTCCCCCGAGCTCCTGCTCGAAATGACCCCTGCTTGCAACTCTGTAAACCTAAGTTTCTACATAAACAAAGGGTTTCTTTATAAAGTTCCGCCCCACTTTCTTTTTTGCCATCCCTCAAACCTCAGCACTTGAAATCAATGGCAAAAATCACAAAACACACGTGATATACCCATTTGTGGGAAATAGTTCTATTAGGAAGAATTAACACATCAAATAAGATTAGCCAAAAAGCCAGACGAGTGCTGATGTTTTCCATAATGGTTGGAAAGCACTTATTTCTTTTGTCAGCTCACATTCACAACTCTCCCTCCTCCACGACATTCCAGGAATCTATGGAATGATGCCGTTTCTAACATAACGTTCCAGCTTTCATTAGAAGTCTAAACAAAACGTTAAGCTGTAAAACAAGCTGTACAAATATTTATTTCTCTTTCCTTCTTGTCTCTAACATAGAAACATAGACATGGAAGGGACCCCAAGGGTTATCTCGTCCAACCTGCTCCACAATGTGGGAAATTCACAGCCCTCCTCACTCCCTCAGTGACCTGCTACTCTCTTCTCCTTGTTGTGTAGTTTTTCTACAACCATATGCCTTTTAATATGTAATTTTTAATAAGCATGAATTAAAGTTTTAATACTGGGATGGGAATGAAGACAGTTTTCATAATAAGACCATACGATAAGCCAAGTTGGATCAGGCCAATGGCCTGTCCAGTCCAACACAATGGCCAAAACTCAGGTGCCATCAGGAGGTCCACCAGCAGGGCCAGAACTCCAAAAGCCCTCCCACTATTGCCCCTCAAGGACCAAGAATACTGAGTGTCACTGTACCAGAAAAAGTGTTCCATCTATACCTTGTGTGGCTAATAGCCGCTGATGGACCTCTGCTCCATGTAGAAGGAGAAGAGGGAAGAGAGAGAAGAAGAGATTGGATTTATACCCCACCCTTCACTCGGAGTCTCAGAGCAATTTACAGTCACCTTCTCTTCCCCTATCCACAACAGACAGTCTGTGAGGTAGGTGGGGCTGAGAGAACTCTGAGAGAACTGCTCTTGAGAGAACAGCTCTGAGAGGCCTGTGGCTTGCCCAAGATCACCCAGCAGCTGCATGTGGAAGAGTGGGGAATCAATCCCAGCTCTCCCAGATTAGAGTTCGCACTCCTAAACCACCACACTAAACTGGGTCCTTCCATATACACCTTCTAAATATGCCTTCTAAGCAAGGTAAGCACTCTCCTCAACTGTTTTTTATGATTAAAATATCTATATACCTGTCTATGTCCTGAGTATCTCCAGTTGGGTAACAATAACATAAAGATGCTGTTAAAAAGATGCTGTTACCGTATTTTTCGCTCCATAAGACACACTTTTTCTCCCAAAAAAAGTGGGGGGGAAGTGTGTGTGTCTTATGGAGCGAATAATGCCCAGGGAGAACCCCCCCTCCCTCCCCCGCTCACCTTTCCCGAGCCGTGGCATGGCTGCCGGCCTGGGAAGAACCCCCCTCCCTCCCCCGCTCACTATTCCTGGGCTGTGGGGGGGGAGGGAGGGAAGAGCTGGGCCTGAGTGGTGTTAAGCCACTCGGGCCCAAGCAAGGGGCGGGAGGGAAACACTCTTTCTTTCTTTCTTTCTTTCTTTCTTTCTTTCTTTCTGTCTGTCTGTCTGTCTGTCTGTCTGTCTGTCTGTCTGTCTGTCTTTCTGTCTTTCTGTCTTTCTGTCTTTCTATCTTTCTTCCTTCCTTTTCTCTCTCTCCTCCCTCCCTTCCTTCCTTTCTTTCTCTTCCTTCCTTCTCTCTCTCTCCCCCCTACTTACCTACCTACCTTCTTTCTTTCTTCCTTCCTTCCTTCCTTCCTTCCTTCCTTCCTTCCTTCCTTCCTTCCTTCCTTCCTTTTCTCTCTCTCCTCCCTCCCTTCCTTCCTTTCTTTCTCTTCCTTCCTTCTCTCTCTCTCCCCCCTACCTACCTTCTTTCTTTCTTTCTTTCTTTCTTTCTTTCTTTCTTTCTTTCTTTCTGTCTGTCTGTCTGTCTGTCTGTCTGTCTGTCTATCTTTCTATCTTCCTTCCTTCCTTTTCTCTCTCTCCTCCCTCCCTCCCTCCCTCCCTTTCTTTCTCTTCCTTCCTTCTCTCTCTCTCCCCCCACCTTCTTTCTTTCTTTCTTTCTGTCTTTCTTTCTTTCTGTCTTTCTGTCTTTCTGTCTTTCTTCTCTCCCCCGCCTACCTACTATTTGGTTCAGAATATTTTTTTCCTGTTTCCCTCCTCTAAAACTAGGTGCATCTTATGGTCAGGTGCGTCTTATGGAGCGAAAAATACGGTAATTATCACATATCCCAAAATTCTAGGTATCATCTATTTATATAACAAAAGATATTGCACAACTCCTTTATTAGTATCAGTCCTCCTAAATTAAAACTTTTAGATACTTAGAATTTTGGGATATGTGATAATTAATATGACAGTGAATTATTTAAAATATATTTAAAATGACAAAAAAAATTATTTAAGGTACTTTGTAATCGTCTATAGCATGGTAATTTCTGTTTTTTGCTTATTGTTCAAATCAGAAGCAGAGGAAGGAAAAGGTGCTGCTCAAAACCACATTCGGATACCCCGGGGCAACACCGTACTGACTGTGAGGTCACCCCTGAATGGCCATAAATCTATGCAGAAGTTACCACAAAACCCGATGCTCAGGCCTCCATTCGAGCCGGGGCGCGCCGGAGCATAGCTCCGGCAGTGAACAGAGGCAGCCCAGGGGGCGGGTACATAAGCCCCGCCCCCTTCTCCCAGCAGCCCAGAATCTGCTAGCAGAGGCTGAAACTGGTAAGGGCTCTGCGCTCCGCGAGGGCCTAGAAGGAGGCCTCCCGAGGCCAGGCCATCTCTCTGCCCCCCTGCTGGCTGCTGCCTCTCCTGGGCTCCGGCAGGGCCTTTTTCTTTTCTTCCTCCCCTTGTTCCCCTCGAGTTGGGCCTCGTTACTTTCCTCCCCTCGTGCCGTGCAGGCCGGGGGAGGCGGCGGCGGGGAGCGGGCCGTCGCTCTTTTCCTCCCCTCGTGCCGTGCAGGCCGGGGGAGGCGGCGGCGGGGAGCGGGCCGTCGCTCTTTTCCTCCCCTCGTGCCGTGCAGGCCGGGGGAGGCGGCGGCGGGGAGCTGGGCCTCCTTTTTTTTCTCTCCTTGTGCCGTGGAGGCCGGGGGAGGCGGCGGCAGGGAGGGGGCCGTCCTTCTTTTCCTTCCCGCAGGCTGGGGGAAACGGCGGTGGGGAAGGGGGCCTCCTTCTTTTCCTCCCCTGACAGAGGCTGAATGGCCATTTGACAGCAGTTCTTATCCTGTGAATTTAGGCAGATCATGAGAGGGAGGGCAGGTAGGGTTGCCTCAGTGCTCCATTCTTGTGGCCCTTTCTTACATGCCCAGTGAAATGCTGATCTCCACTTTGGAGTCAAGAAGCAATTTTTCTCCAGTCCCTGCAGGAATACCAGGATGCCAGGGCTGGTCTTGCCAGGTTTCTGAGAGCGCACTCCTCTGGGCCATCCAGGTTAGGGCCTAAAGGGGGGGGAGTTTTAACTAAAACAGAGGGGGCACCCTCGGCATATATGACTCCCCCCCTTCTCCTTTGCTTAAAATAAATAGTTATGATTTTACTTACACAATGATTGAGATAGGACACCTTTTGCTAGTTATATAGCAATCTGCCAGTAACCTGAATGGGATTTTCTTTGACAAATAGCTGAAGCAGCAGGAAGTTGGGGTGGGGGTGGGTTCCACCTCCTTTTGGAAGAAATGGGGAAAACAAAATTAGTGGGAACAAAGAAATTCCCCTTCTTTACCTGACATGGGTGGTTTGTTTGTTTTCCCTCACGTGTGCCATCAAATAGGCTTGCCAGGTCTGAGTTGGGAAATACCTTGCAGAATTTTGGGGTGAAGCCTGAGTGGTGGGTGTGGCCTTCTAACACACTTCCGGTGATGTCAGGGGGTGTGGCATATGCTAATGAGTTATGCTAATGAGTTATGCTAATGAGCTCCTGCAGCTCTTTTTCTACGAAAGGACCCCTGCCGATGCTCAAATAAAGTGAAAGCGGCATGTGCTGTAGAAGGAGATTAACCTGTGGCTGTGGAAAAACTGTGAGGAAACAGATGGGTACCGAATCAACGAACATTAAACTCATTCATTCCTAGTGGTTACACTTTCAGTTTGAATATTCCACCTTCCAATATGGGTTCACAGCTAGGAATAGAACAATAGCTAAAGTTGCCAATCTTCAGGTGGGACCTGGCGATTTCCTGGAGTGGCAGCTGTAGCCCGCCCACCCTGTATGTAATGTGGGTTTTGACTGGTCGCCCCGTTGGTTGGGGGCCGGGTAGGAATTTTTTACCTCTGATCCGATTGGCCGGGAGAAGGGGAGTTTTTCACCTACCCTACCTTACGTACTTTGGATGGGGAATTGGCTCGGGTTCTGGGCTGGATTTTAGGTTTGTCACTTTATTTGGGCAGAGTTTGGTTAATAATGGTTATGGCTCAGGAAGCATCTTCAGCAACCTGGTAGGGCGAGGGGGTCTGTTTGGATGAAGAAGAAGAAGAGAAGAGATTAGATTTATACCCCGCCCTTCACTCACTTGGAGTCTCAGAGCGGCTTACAAACTCCTTTTCCCTTCCCCTCCCCACAACAGACACCCTGTGAGGTAGGTGGGGCTGAGAGAGCTCTTTCCCAAGCTGTCCTTGAGGGAACAGCTGGCACAGAGCTATGGCTTGCCCAGTGTCATCCAGCAGGTGCAAGTGGAGGAGTGGGGAATCAAACCCGGTTCTCCCAGATTAGAGTCCGCGCACTTAACCAATACACCAAACTGGCTCTCAAAGCAGGGGAGGCACTAGGAGAGCTTCAAGGAGAAGGACATTCTGCAGGTGAGGTGCCACCCATGAAAAAGCCTTGTCTCTGGTTGCCACCTGGCTTACTTCTGTGGGTAAAGCCAGAGAGAGTAGGATTTCAGAAGAGTGTCTTAACTGGTAGGCTGAACGAGGAGGCAGTCCTTCAAATTTCTCCTTTCCCAGAACACATTTGGCACAACCCTTTGCCTCCTGCTGAAAGTAAGCCTTAGCCCATATAATAGGAATGCCAAACTCTGGGCGGGGCCTTGAAGAGAAGAAGAAGAGATTGGATTTATACCCCGCCCTCCACTCCCCAAGGGAGTCTCAGAGCGGCTTACAAACTCCTTTCCCTTCCCCTCCCCACAACAGACACCCTGGGAGGTAGGTGGGGCTGAGAGAGCTCTGAGACTACTGTCCTTGAGGGAACAGCTGGTACAGAGCTATGGCTTGCCCAAGGTCATCCAGCCAGGTGCAAGTGGAGGAGTGGGGAATCAAACCTGGTTCTCCCAGTTTAGAGTCCGCGCACTTAACCACTACACCAGACTGGCTCTCCTCACCAGACTGGCTCTCCAGACTGGATCATAACTGGATCATAACTGCTGCCTTGCAGCCAGGGATAAGATGAGCAGGCTGCCCTTTGGGAGTGCTGGTGATCTATACTCAACACAGACCTGGTGGATGTGTGTGAGGTATCATCACTGCATGCCCCAAGGCTGGGCCACCCGGGTGCCAGCCACGAACAGCGGGCTACGCCCCGGGGGTCAGGGGCATTACCTGTAATATGGTAAGGGTGGGGTTGTCAACCCCAGGCCTTGACCATGCCGTTTCAGGTTAGCCATTTGCCTTTGCTTTGTAAATAAATAAAGCGGCCATAAAAATCCCAAATCATGTTGTCTGAGGGTTTCTTCCATCTATGGGGGCAACAGAGATCAGTGCCCCTGCGGAAAATATCTGCTTTGGAAGGCAAGGTTTATGGCATTATACACTGCTGAACTCCCTCCCCACTCCCTGAACTACCTCCCCAGGCTGCACCCCATAAAATCTTCAAGAATTTCTCAACTCAGAGACGACAACCTTAGACCGAACTCATCTCCACCCACCCGCCCCCAGTAACGACCCTTGACGGAAATATTTTTAATCAACACCTGTCTGTGTATCAGTGGTCTGTTAACGGCAAATAAAGGGTGCAAAATTGGTGTGAAAATGTCATTTTAAACAAATCCAGAGCTCCAGCAATGAAAATGGGTGAAGCAAACAAGTCTTACCTTAGCAAAAGATGAGGACGGAAAGGGAAGAACCACTCCTCCCTTCTCCCTGCCATGGAAACAGGTAATTTTTCAAAGGTACTGAGTTAGGCCAAGTGCAGAAAAGGGCAACTCGAATGGAAAAAAAAAAAAGGGTTGGAACATTTTCCCTTAGAAGAAAGGTTGAAGCGCTTGGGGCTCTTTAGCTTGGAGAAATGACGGCTGAGGGGTGACATGATCGAGGTTTACAAGATTATGCATGGGATAGAGCAGGTAGAGAAAGAAGGACTTTTCTCCCTTTCGCACAATACAAGAACTCGTGGGCACTCAATGAAATTGCTCAGCAGTTGGGTTAGAACGGATACAAGGAAGTACTTATTCACCCAAAAAGTTATTAACACATGGAATTCACTGCCACAAGAGGTGGTGGCAGCTACAAGCATGGATGACTTCAAGAGGGAATTAGATAAACAGCAGGGCAGAGGTCCACCAGTGGCTATTAGCCACAAGGTATAGATAGGAACTCTCAGTCTGGGGCAAGTGATGCTCTGTTTTCTTGGTGCTTGGATGGGGCAACCAAAAAGAAGAAGAGATTGGATTTATACCCTGCCCTTCACCACCCAAGGGAGTCTCAGAGCGGCTTACAAACTCCTTTTCCCTTCCCCTCCCCACAACAGACACCCTGTGAGGTAGGTGGGGCTGAGAGAGCTCTGACAGAAACTGGCTTGCCCAAGGTCATTCAGCAGGTGCAAGTGGAGGAGTGGGGAATCAAACCCAGTTCTCCCAGATTAGAGTCTGCACACTTAACCACTACACAATGAGGAGCTTCTAGCGTCCTGGCCCCACTGCTGGACCTCCTGAGGGCACCTGGCGTTTTTGGCCACTGTGTGACAGAGTGTTGGACTGGATGGGCCACCGGCCTGATCCAACATTGACTTCTCTTATGTTCTTATGTAGGTAGCTCAACTGGCTGTCCACCTGGTCTCTCTGGGCATGATAATGGAATGGGTTATAAGAACCAGCTACACATACACCTCTCCCCACTGGTCTTAATAGCGTATATTTTATAGCACAATAATTAAAAGAAAAAACGGTGGTCAATTTAGACCAGGCTTTCAATGTCTGCCTCTTGACTTCCCTTCTTACACTAATATGGTGTGCAGGAATCAAATGTGGGGCATCGGGGCATCAGAAACTTCCGCTGAATTTCCATGGGCATCGCATCGCAGGCTTCATGAATACAGGTGTGTGTGTGTGTGTGTGTGTCTGCAAACCACACTTTTGCTTCAGGCATGTTTGAATCTTGCAGCGGATTTGTAATGCCTTTTCCTAAATGCCAAGTCTTTGCCACCCCAGCAGGAATAACGAGACAGACAACAGTCTTGGAATTAAACAAGGGCCACTTTATTGACTTACAAACATTGCAGCAACGGGAAAAAACCTAAGCAAGCCTGGAACAGGCAAGGCAGGCGTCATTCCCTGACCTGCCTCCTTGCCCTTGTAGGGCGGGTCACCCCCAGCTCCGGTCTTGAGCCACCGATCTGGCTCGTGACCGGCAGCCTGGCAAGCTGGTTGCCACCTAGGGGCGCCTACCCCTGAAGATTTACAACTTGCAGGGAGGCGCCTGACCTAAGAGGTTCCCAGAGGCGATCGCCATTCCCTGCCCTAGGCCTTAAAACCCGAGGGCAGTTCCTGACGACCTCCTGTTCCCTACCGGGATATGCCGTGAGGTGCTCACCAGTTCCGTTTACTTGCTTGCACAATCCTGCCAAGTGACCTAGTTAAGCCCCAAACCACCACCTATAACCCTTAATCCGCTGCTCTCAGTGTAAGGTAGGCAAAAACATCTCCCCCTTATGGCCAATCGTGGGAGAGGTGAAAAATTCCTACCTGGCCCCCTAGGCGACCAGCCGTAGCCTACACTAAGAACAGGGCGGGCGGGTGGGCGAGCACAAGGAACAAGAGGAAGAGCGAGAGCGGGGCTCAGCCCTTTAAACAGGCTGGCCCCGCCTCGCTGACTCCCGGACGCGTTGCGTCCTTCCTGTTGTTGCCCCGCCCTCCTGCGGGGCGGCAAAGCAGCACCCGGGTGCCATTGGCGTGGCCGGCGTCCGGGAGCCCAGTTCTCGGCATGCTGTAAAACTCCCCATTCTTGAATATTACTGGGAATGTCAGCCTTTTCTTTGGACACCTGTGGTCTCTCCCAGCCTTCCTCTTCAGTAAATGTAAATGATCCCCCCCCCACCCCTCGCTTGCTCATTCAATAAGAACCGGCTTCCATTAAAGTCCACATTTCGCCACATCGCCATCATTTTGAATGGAGCCACAACCCATTAATTCTATCCTCCTTGGATAATGAAAGGAGCAATATAGATCAGCATTTCCCCTTCTTATCTATACGCGTTAGCTATCCATCATGTCCCTGGTGTTAAAGAACGTCAACACATTCCATGCGAGAGGGATTGTTAAGAATTAAAATGACGATAAATGGTTTTATAAACTGGCTCCAGATTACAGACCTAACTGGCCAAGGGGATAGTCAGTTGGAGGAAACTTGGGCCTCAGAATAGCTAGATTTGAGTCCAGTGGCACCTTAGAATCCAGCAAAATTTTCAAGGTATAAACATTCGAGAGTCCAAGCTCCCTTCATCCTTGCATCTGACAAAAGGAGATCTGATTCTGGAAAGCTAATACCCCAGAAATCTTACTGGTCCTATTGTAACACCCAGGGGTCATTTTGAAGAAAAAGAAGTGCAGGTGCTCATTAGCATAACTCATTAGCATAACTTATTTGCATATGCTACACCACCTGACATCACCGGAAGTGTGTCGGAAGGAAGGAAGGAAGGAAGGAAGGAAGGAAGGAAGGAAGGAAGGAAGGAAGGAAGGAAGGAAGGAAGGAAGGAAGGAAAGAAAGAAAGAAAGAAAGAAAGAAAGAAAGAAAGAAAGAAAGAAAGAAAGAAAGAAAGAAAGAAGAGCTGGAAGAGAGGGGACAGCTACTAATCCAAGCCTCAGAAAAGCCACTATTCTGGGAGGATAGCTTCAGTGGTGGCTGAAGCCTTCAGAAGGCTGGTCGGAGGAACAAGGACCTTTCCAGGGGATGGGGTCATTTTGCTGCAGCCAGGACACAAGCAGGCATTCCCCCCCACCGGGAGGGAGGGGCTGGCACCAACTCCTGGAGCTGTGCTCCTCCAAGCTCCTGCTCGAAATGACCCCTGGATGGATGGACGGACGGACAGACGGACAGACAGACAGACAGACAGACAGATAGATAGATGATAGATAGATAGATAGAGGGGACATTTTGTAGAAAAAGAGGTTCAGGAGCTCATTAGCATAATTCATTAGCATAACTTATTTGCATATGCCACACCCCCTGACATCACCAGAAGTATGTCAGAAGGCAAGAAAGAAAGAAGAGAGAGAGAGACAGAGAGAGAGAGAGAGAGAGAAAGAGCTGGCAGAGAGGGGACAGCTACTAATCCCAGCCTCAGAAATACCACTATTCTGGGAGGATAGCTTCAGTGGTGGCTGAAGCCTTCAGAAGGATGGTCAGAGGAACAAGGACCTTTCCAGGGGACGGGGTCATTTTGCTGCAGCCATGACACAAGCAGGCATTCCCCCACGGGGGGGGAGGGCTGGCACCAACTCCCGGAGCTGAGCTCCCCCGAGCTCCTGCTCGAAAGGACCCCTGGTAACACCTCAGCACACTTGGTCCCCTCAACAGGGATATTTACCCCCAATCTGATGCACAAATCCATGCCTTGTGTGACCCCTTGGCCGAATTGGAATCACACAGTCGGAGTCCAACGAGTTAGAGGAATATCTGTTTAATGAACTCATACCAGGGAATACAGGGCCGATGAGTGCCTGAGCACTCCAGCAATTCCCAAGCTGCATTCTGCCATAGCCAGGAAGGGCAGAAGGTCTTATACCCCAAATGACATCACATAGAGTTTACACATGAAAGGGTCTCTAATTGGTACCAGGCAGTCAACATCATACAAGCATCATTTGACTCAGTGCATCTTTCCGCAGTGTCAGTAATTTCACTTGTCTATCTTGTCTTCAGAACACTGGGACCGATTTCCCACAAGGCACTGCCCCGGCATCGTTCTTCCGGTTTCCTGATTGCCTGCTGCAATTTCACATTATTTGCCGCAGGGCACATTTTGACCTGCGGCTTCGTGTGATTTCCCCTGTGGCTTCAGTGATCCTGTTTTTTGAGGATCACTGAAGCCGTGGAGGAAATCGGAGGAAATCGGGCGGAGCCGCAGGTAAAAATGTGCCCCGCAGCAAATAGCGGGAAACTCAAGCAGGCAGTCAAGGCCAAGGGAAGAACGACACTTGAGCAGCGCCTTGTGGGAAATCGGTCTGGATTCCTTTTTGCCCTGCATATGGAAAGCTAGCTGATAAGGGGTATGACTCACATTAAACTTGCTCTCGGCATCCTTGCAGCTTATGCATTCCATTTCTATGGCATCCTAGAGAGGCTTCTTATGAAAAAATGCAATTATAAAATACACATGTTCTGCTAAAAGTTTCTCTAATCAGAAGCGTCTCGGTTACATATCAGGATCTGGCTCTATTATGATTAAACTTTTGAAGGCACAGCGACAGCTGTCAATATATATATCAAGGAGAAAGTGTCAGAAATCACATTCAGAAATCACATTCTTTTTCCCTTGTCCTACAAATCTGTTAATCCTTCATGTCTTTCAGTCGCAGTTCTGTTAGACTAACTCTGAGA
Source organism: Lepidodactylus listeri (assembly GCA_029233225.1). Classification (NCBI taxonomy): domain Eukaryota; kingdom Metazoa; phylum Chordata; class Lepidosauria; order Squamata; family Gekkonidae; genus Lepidodactylus; species Lepidodactylus listeri. Next base: position 11,139,027 of record JARCFY010000006.1, on the reverse strand, counting down.
GTTTCCTGTAATGTGGTGCAGTCGCTTCTAGTTAGGCAGCGGGAAGGGGCATGGCCATGTTCTGGAATGTCATTTCGCACTTCCCATTCTCCCCCTACCACACTGCGGAGTGGTTGTGGGGAACCAAGACTGATGACAAGAAGTCACCTGCCAAAGTGGGCAACTTGGCCAGCCTGGTTTTACCTCAGTTATCAATCCAGACTTGGGTGGGCTGTATTGAGACCCAGATATCTCTAGAGATCTGATTGAGATGGGTAGCCATGTCTGTCTGTAGCAGTAGAAAAGAGCAGAAGTCCAGTAGCGCCTTAATGACTAACACAATTTGTGGCAGGGTAGGAACTTTCGTGAGTCACTGCTCACTTCTTCAGATACCAACTGAAGTGAAGAAGCGAGCAGCGACTCATAAAAGCTCCTACCCTGCCACAAATTGTGTTAGTCTTTAAGGTGCTCCTGGACACTTGCTCTTTTCTTGGAATCCGGTTTTCACTTCTTTACAGTTTTCTACAGAGATCTCCGGGGCAGTAGGGCATGTAGGAAACTGTTTTGTGATGGGTAGAAAAGAACTTTGTAGTTGGTGGTGGCTAACCCCCAGTAAATATGCCACAATTGCCACAATATATATATATACACAAGAACCACTTTGCCGACAGGAGCGTATCGAGCCCATGTGGGAGCAAGATAAGGCATATAAAATATGTAAACTGTGTGGTTCCATAGAATATTGGCTCTGAAGAAGTACATTGCACTCTCTTGGCCGACAGGAGATGTCAGCCTGGTGTTTAGCCTCCCTGCAGACCTGGAAGTTGGCAACTCAGAAACAGCCAGGAAGACTGCAGTGTATATAAGGACTGTGTATTGCCTTTTGGTCTTGCGTGGGAAGGTTTTTTTGGTTATGTACATTTGGCTTGAGCAATGGTGCTTTAATAAGTTATTTGTTGTTTCCACGGAGTATTTTGTTTGTTATTATACTTGGCGGTGGAGCATGGTGACACAATATTTTGTGTCCGTAGAATGCACTGTGATAGGGGTGTGTGTTTTTTTAAAAAAAAATGCTGTCAAGTCTACGGATTGGGCACAAACCAGCTGACGAATCAAAGTACATCACAATTTTTGGCCAGATTGTGGTACGTGAAGCAATGTTCATGAACTGAACAACCACCACAAACTTCCAGGAATGTTGGTGCAGTTCGTGGCAGTTTGTAGTGGTTTGTGAAGAGCAGAAAGCGGGAGTTTACCTTCACAAAAACATAAAAAGCTGTGGGGAACAGAAAGTAGGGTTTAAATGGCTCAGAGGCATTTAAACCAAACTGCCGAGCAGTGGTCCCGCTGCTCAGCTTTTTGGAAACCTGTTTTCTGCTCTCTGTGGAAAGCTGTGAGGAGCAGAAAGCAGGGGTTTAAAAGTTTAAATGGCTCATGAACGGATATGAACCTGGTCCATTCACAAACCAACCTCCCAGTTTGTATGGGTTCATGGTTTGGTTCATGGTTCAGACACGAACTGAACCAAACTGAACTGAAAAAGTGTTGTTCATGCCAATCTCTAATCAAGTCACAGCTGACTCATCGTGACCCCATGGGATTGTCAAAGCAAGAGACATTTAAAGGTGGCTTCCCATTGCCTGCCTCTGCATCACAACCATGGCATTCATGTGTGCTACCCTCTCCAAATGCTAGCCAAGAATGACCCTGCCTAGCTTCTGAGATCTGATGGGACTCAACTAACCTGGGATATCCAGATCAGGGTAATAAGGGTTATAAAAGCCCCCAAATAATTTTTTCTCATGAGTTTTCCATTTGTTGCATAGAGAGCTATTCAAAAGCACCTCATTTTAAATTCAGATGGACAGCTGAAGTCGTGCCGTGCTCCCAGCATTGACTGGAACCTGTCATTGGTTTTGCAACCAGCTTGATCCCAGCCAAGCGGAGACCCCTTTCTTTTGAGCCAAGCTTTCCAAAGCTGCAGTTAGCTAGACAAGGCAATGGCAGACAGAGGAGAGGTCCAGATAAAACTGTAAACTTCCAAACAGAGCCTTCTTCTGTTTCAACTCTCATCATGCCATGTCATTTCAAGTAAGGAAGAATGGGAACACCTTAGGGTCAGCCTGAGATCTAGTTGAGCTCCTATATTGCTGGCATTCAAACGTGGATGTGGCAGGAGGCAAGCACCTTTGGAGCAGGAGGGCAAGCAAGACCCAAAGAGCTCATGGCCCTTGGCTCTTCACCCTTTGATTTGCAGCCTGTGCCTCTGAGTTAGGCAGGCCAGTGGATCCAGGGCCAGCTAAGACGGAATTGTGTTGTGTATATCCTTCCTTCCATCATAGAATCAAGAAGTCGGAAGGGGCCACACAGGCCATCTAGTCCAACACCCTGCTCAGTATAGGGTTGTCAGCTGCCAGGTGGGGCCTGGAGATCTCCTGCTTTTGCAACTGCTCTCCAGCTGACAGAGACCAGCTCCCCTGGAGAAAATGGCGGCTTTGAAGGGTGGACTCGATGGCATTGTACTATGCCCCTCCCCTCCTCAAACCCCGCTCTCTCCTGGATCCACCCCCAAAGTCTCCAGGTATTTTCCAACCCAGACCTGGCAACCCTAGCTCAATGCAGGATCAGCCTAGAGCATCTCTGACAAGGGTTTGTCCAGCCACTGCTTAAAGACTGCCAGGGAGGGGATGAGCTCACCACTTCCTGAGAGCCAGTTTAGTGTAGTGGTTAAGTGCACGGACTCTAATCTGGGAGAACCGGGTTTGATTCCCCACTCCTCCACTTGCACCTGGCTGGATGACCTTGGGCAAGCCATAGCTCTGTACCAGCTGTTCTTGAAAAAGAGCAGTTTCTGTCAGAGCTCTCTCAGCCCCACCTACCGCACAGGGTGTCTGTTGTGGGGTGGGGAAGGGAAAAGGAGTTTGTAGGCCACTCTGAGACTCCAAGTGAGTGAAGGGCAGGGTATAAATCCAATCTCTTCTTCTTCCCGAGGCAGCCAATTTCACTGCTGAATTACTCTGTCAAAAAGTTTTTGAAACAAAGGCCAGTACTTTCCTGCCCGTAACTTAAACCCATTATTTTGAGTCCTCTCCTCTGCTGCCAACAGGAACAGCTCCCTGTCCTCTCCTAAGTGACAGCCCTTCAGAGACTTCAAGAGAGCTATCGTGTCCCCCCTCAACCTCCTCTTCTCCAGACTGGACCTTCCCAAGTCCCTCAGCCTTTCCTCACAGGGCTTCTTGGTCTCCAGGCCCCCAATCATCCTCATCGCTCTCCTCTGCGCCTGCACCATTCTGCTCACATCCTTTCTGAAGTGAGGCCTTTAAAACTGCCCACAGTACTCCAGGTGTGGCCTGACCAATGCAGTGTACAGCAGGACTATGACATCTTGCAATTCGGATGTTATGCCTCGGTTGATACACCCTCCCTCCCTCCCTCCCTTCCTTCCTTCCTCTCTCCCTCCCTTCCTCCCTTCCTTTTCATTTACCTCTAGCTAAAAAAAAAGTGGGATAAAGAAACCTAAATAATAAATAAATAAATAAATCTGCTTGGCAGTGGCCGTAACGGGGATGGTAATTATGACAAAGAAGAATTTCAGAAGCTACTCACCCCTGTGACTTAACATCATACGGCTGGAACAAATGGCTTCCTTTCCTTTGAGTAGCCTTGAAGCATTCCAGCTTCTTCCTCTCTCTTGCTTGCTAACGTTGACTGGTACTCTTTCCTTACTGAAAAAAAATTATTGCAAGCTGCGTAAAAATCTATGGGAACATTAAAAATGAAGGATGCTCCAAATTGGCTTTCCTACGGTTTCTTACTGCTCCGTCGATTGTTTTTGACGACTCTGACGCTTCCCACCCCTGCGCGGGTTCTGCTTTTGATAATCGCATTACATGCCAGCTCGTACCGTTATAGCTTCTTGATCTGATTTCTAGACAGTCTTTTTGGTGTTTGAAGACTCCTTTATTGCTATTGAATTTCAGTGGTTCTCGGATCTAGTTTGGAAGCGCTATGTTTGGAATCCGCCTTGAGAGCCTTTCATAGGAATGCCAGGTCTGGGTCGAAAAAGACCTAAAGACTTTGGGGGTGGAGCCTGGGGAGGGCGGGGTTTGGGAAGGGGAGGGGCCTCAGCATGGTACAGCGCCATAGAGTCCACCCTTCAAAGCAGCCATTTTCTCCAGGGGAGCTGATCTCTGGCAGCTGGAGATCTGTTGTAAAAGAGGGAGATCTCCAGCCTCCACCGGGAGGCTGGCAACCCTAGTTCAGGGCTGAGAGCTTGCAGGTTCCTTATCTGTAGGGTTTTTTAAAAAAAAATACATCACATTAACAAATGGGATTATTGGAAAGGTTTGATGGGCCTGTCCTGTTTGCTGAAGCAGATACTGTGAAAAAACAAACCCTAGTGTCTATCTCTGGATGTCTTTAGACTAGAGATTCCCATATGAAAGACTACATTCAAGTCTTTTCGGGATTATCTGTCTTGTGTGAAAAACTTCCTGAGGAGCTGCTGGTTTCAGTTCTACCACTGTGACAAAACGGTGTCCTGGCTCCATGTGCTGTGGTAGCGGTTAGGAGCATGGACTCCAATCTGGGAGAACCGGGTTTGGTTCCCTATGCCTTCACTTCCAGCTGCTGGTGTGACTTTGGGTCAGTCACAAGTTCTCTCAGAGCTGTTCTCTCATGAGCTCAAAAGAGCTTCCTCAGCCCCATCTACCCCACAGGGAGGGTGTCTGTTGTGGGGCGGGGAAGGGAAAGGGATTGTAAGCTGCTCTGTGACTTCTTTGAGTAGTCAAGGGCAGGGTATAAATCCAATCTTATCAATCTCCTCCTCCTCCTCCTCCTCTTCCTCTACTTCTTCTTCATTTATTTGCTCCTAAGAGGAGTCAGCTCTTAAAATGGCACCACAGCTCACCATGGGCAACAGCTTCTAATAGAGAGAGAGTGGCTGATGGACGAATGGAATTTAGGGAAGGCTTGGCGATGTATCTGAGGCCTTGCTCAGATATTCCCGCACTGCACTTTTCACCTCTCCCTTTGTGCCTTTCCCTCCCCGTTGCAGGATCTTGATTAGCGCAGACAAATGGCGTCTCCAGGATGACAGCTGAGAGTTCATTCTGGAAAGAATTAGGTTCTTATTTTTGCTATGCTGATGTGCTTTCAGGAGGCTGTGACCCTCACTCGCTCCCGTTCAAAAAGCCTCTTGAATTCCCTGCGGCTCTGCAAGATGAAGTTATCCTCCCCTGCCTATAATACGAGGCCGGGATTATGGCTTCTTTCTTTTTTTCGTTCTCCTAAAGAGATAGATGACCTTCATTTGACAAGGGGGTTCAAAAGTGTGAGGACTTATTTTCAACTCAACCTCATTCGCTTTGGTTCTCGTTGCACCCCTGACCTTCTCAGAGTGCATTACTGCTCGGAATGACGTCTGTCATTTCTTTTGCACCGCACAAAGCCAGGTGTGATGGACTTCTGCACTCTCAAGCTCCCACCACTTAGGCCCTGTTGTGTGTCATGGGTTTATTTCATGGCTTCTGAACATGCGCCAACCCGTGTATATGGAGACCAAGTCCTATGAGGAAAGGATGAAGGAACTGGGTACGTTTAGTCTGGAGAGGAGACGACTGAGAGGAGGTATGTTCACCATCTTCAAGTACTTGAAGGGCTGCCATCTAGAGGGTGGTGCGGAGTTGTTTCCTGTTGCCCCAGAAGGTCGGACCAGAATCAACGGGTTGAAATTAAATCAAAGGGGTTTTCGGCTAAACATTAGGAAGAACTTCTTGAGAGTTAGAGCAGTTCCTCAGTGGAGCAGGCTTCCTTGGGAGGTGGTGGGCTCTCCTTCTTTGGAGGTTTTTAAGCAGAGGCTTGATGGTCATCTGACAGCAGTGCTGATTCTGTGAACTTAGACAGATCACGAGAAGGGAGGGCAGGAAGGGTTGCCTCAGTGCTTAGATCTTGTGGCCCTTTCTTACACCCCCAGGGAAATGCTGGTTGCCACTTTGAGGTCAGGAAACAATTTTTCTCCAGGTCAGTTTGGCCGGAGATCCTGGAGCTTTTTTGTCATTTTTTGGACATGGAACAGCTGTCACTGGGAGTGTGTGGGGTGGAGGTATTTGTGAATTTCTTGCATTGTGCAGGGGTTGGATTAGATAACCCTGCAGGCTATATGATTCTATGACTCTATGTGGACATATAACTCTATGAAGTATTAGCAGACAGCTTGGATTATCATGGAACTGGCCATCTATGTAGGGTTGCCAATTCCACTTTGGGAAACTCCTGGAGATTTGGATTTGGGCCTGGGGAAGGAGGGGTTCGGGAAAGGGAGGGATTTCAATGGGGTACAGTGCTGTTGAGTTTGCCTTCCAAAGTGGCCATTTTCTCCAGGGAAACTGATCTATGTAGCCTAGATATGAGCTGTAATTCCAGGAGATCTCCTGGCCCCGTGTGGAGTCTGGCAACCTTATTCAGCTTTGGTAAGTCCAGTTAAACATAACAGAGGGACGTGGGATTCTTATGTGAGCAAATCTGGACTGTGTCTCAGCAGGAGGAAATCTGTGTTGCATTTAAAAGCTCTCAGGTTCTATCCCCAGAATAAGAACATAAGAGAAGCCAATGTTGGATCAGGCCAGTGGCCCATCTAGTCCAACATACTGTCACACAGTGGCCAAAAACGCCAGGTGCCCTCAGGAGGTCCACCAGTGGGGCCAGGACACTAGAAGCCCTCCCACTGTTGCCTCCCCACACAAGCACCAAGAATACAGAGCATCACTTGCCCCAGATTGAGAGTTCCTATCTATACTTTGTGGCTAATAGCCACTGATGGACCTCTACTCCATATGTTCATCCAATTCCCTCTTGAAGCCTTCCATGCTTGTAACCGCCACTACCTCCTATGGCAGTGAATTCCATGTGTTAATCACTCTTTGGGTGAAGAAGTACTTCCTTTTATAGCATCTCCATTAAAATATAAATTTTTAAAACAATCAGAAAGCACATTTATTTATTTATTATTTTATTTATTATTTTAGATTTATACCCCGCCCTCCCTGCAAGCGGGCTCTGGGCGTCTAACAACGGCACACAGTACCAAACCCCATACACGATAAAATGTTTAAAATACAATAGCAGTGATAAAACAGGAGTTCCAGGAGCTCATTCCACCAGACAGGAGCCACCACCAAGAAGGCCCTGGCCCTGGTTCCCACATGATGGGAAGGACCTCTGCTCGAGTCCCTGGAGCTGCTGTCAATCACAGAAGATGACACTGACCTTGACTGACTTGACCTGACTTGGTGGAAAGCACTTTCATGCGTCCAAATGTACAAGGTCCCTGGCTCCATCTTGCAAGTAATACGAAAGACCTGAGAATCTGGAGATTAGAAAAGGCTGACCTTGATTGGCCAAGGCTCAGTACAAGACAGCTTCATGTGTTCACTGTTGCCGTGGCCCAAATCAGTGCTCCCTCTAAGCTTGTGGAGTCTTGTGAGCAAAAATTCGACTTTGTGAGCTACTGGCCTTAAGTTGTGAGCGAGCGATTGGGCTACTGCATAGATTAGTTTGCTCTGGAGCCATCCCTTCTGATCTAAGACAAAAATGTGTGAGCCGGAGGCTAAAAAACTGTGAGTTCGCTCACACTAACTCAGCTTAGAGGGAACACTGGCCCAAATCGTGTGAAACTTGGGCCTTACTCCCATGTCACTCTTCTGGGATCATGAGAGGTAGGAGTTTGCCACCACATCGGAAGAGATATGGAGCTGTGCCTAATTGGAATATTTCGATCAGGACCTCGCTTATACACGCGTGTTCATTGTACGTTAACGAAGACTTACCCGATTTACCTAATAAAGGGATCGATCTGAAACGCTGATTATATTATCTGGAACGGCATCGTTTCTACTTGGAACAGTTCTTATTTACTACAAGCCACAGTATATAGATGTTTGGACTTCAATTCAAGGACATGTGTTATTTGTAGAAACAAATTTTATATAAACAAACTGGGATTCCCCACTCCTCAACAGGAAGCCTGCTGGGTGACCTTGGGTCAGTCACAAGTTCTCTCAGAGCTTCTTCTCTCAAGGGCAGTTCTCTCAGAGCTCTCTCAGCCCCACCTACCTCCCAGGGTGTCTGTTGTGGGGAGGGGAAGGGGAAGGAGACTGTAGGTCACTCTGAGACTCTGAGTGAAGGGCAGGGTATAAATCAAATCTCTTCTTTGCTCTCTTCCTAAAGGAAGGCATCTTTCCAGCGCCAAAAGCCTTCGCCAAAGAGCTTCTTACATCAGTGGGATATCTCTTTGCACTGGAGGAATGAAGGCGTTTTGTTTGAGAAGAGGGGCATAGCACGGTTCAAGACGCGAGTCCAATAGCACCTTAAAGACCGACAAAATTTCCAGTGGACGAGCTTCCAAGAGTCAAAGCTCTCTTCCTCAGATTTATGGCTATCCACCTGAAATCATCTGATGACAGATGCTTATTTTCGGCCCTGGAGCATTTTCCCTCTCCTCTAATCAAATTGATTACAGCGTGCATGGTACCTTTGCAACCTGAGTCCCTTCTCTGCAACATCCTTTCCACCCTCTGACTGTGATATAAGGATTCACAGATCTTCATTCCTACTTATATCTGACAAACAGAGTGTTGGCCTTATCCGCCCTGGAAACTTTGCCGGTCTTTAAGGTGCTGTTGGACTTTGTCTCACTTTTCGACTGCAACCCAACATGGTTACCGTTGTGTTCTAATGGCGACTGCCATGCAGTCAGGCTGTACAGCCTGGCCATGCGGTCCGGGACAAGCAGATGGTTAGGCGCAGTCAAAGCTTCGCTCCAGAAGACAATAGACTGACTGGATTGTGATTTAGACCTATCGGTCAGCCAGGATGCAAATAGGGACCAATGAAGAAGAAGAAGAAGAAGAGATTGGATTTATATCCCGCCCTTCACTCACTTAAGAGTCTCAGAGCGGCTTACAAACTCCTTTTCCCTTCCCCTCCCCACAACAGACACCCTGTGAGGTAGGTGGGGCTGAGAGAGCTCTTTCCCAAGCTGTCCTTGAGGGAACAGCTGGTACAGAGCTATGGCTTGCCCAAGGTCATCCAGCCAGGTGCAAGTGGAGGAGTGGGGAATCAAACCCGGTTCTCCCAGATTAGAGTCCACGCACTTAACCACTACACCAAACTGGCTCAATGAGCTGGGGAGACTTAATTGTAGTCCCATCAGAGTGTGTGGGCGAGGCCAGGGGCACGGTTTAGATGCGCATATAAGCAGACCCCCGAGGCCAGCTCAGACATGTATTCCAGAACCTCCTATTAAAACCATGAGCTGATTTCACTTGACCGCGTCTCTGGACTTTATAGCTACGCACCCAGAACTCTAATTCAGTCCAGCAAATCGACGGATTGTCGCCCTGAGTTCTAATGAGAACACGAATGCATCGGTACAGCATTCTTTAATTCAAATCAGAATCCCAAACTTCCACTGCCCTTTCTGTGCAAAACAGACGATGGTGATGCTTCCAAGGATCAGTCAACTTTTAATAATTTTTGAAGAAGAATTTTATGAAACAAGGTAATTGAAAGATAGACTTCCTGCCGATTGGCTCTGTTTATACACTGCCTTAATTGAGGGCATAATCTTTCTGCAGAGACTTATTTGCAGGCCCTCTGTATTTAGTTTCCCCAGCCCTGTTCCATTTAGCACATTAACTCCTCTCTTCGTAGCTTTCTATTTCTGTTGCCTTTTTAAAAATATACAGTGAATGTGTTTTGCTATTAAAAGCATGCAGGGTACAGAACAGCATTAAGAGAAGCCAATCCCAAAAGGCCACGGTGAGTAATGTACCAATTATTTTCGGTGCTACAATTATTGTTGCCCTAAGAGAATGTGGCAAAACTTTAGTGTGCGCAGACAGAATAGTATATTAACTGATCTCTCTTCTCTCACTAGCCAATATTAACTCTCTCTGGTCCTGATAGAACATAAGCCTGTGCAAAGAGAATGGCGTCTCTGATGCTACGGGAGATGGTGACGTTTGCCCGTCATGCACGAAGTGGGTGGGATCCAACCAAATTTTCGGTTCAGGAGAAAGGGAGATGAAAGTCCCTTTTGATCATCAAAGTGGCTAAACTGGGTCCCTGGCAAGCCCAATCCCGTCAGATCTCAGAAGCTAAGCAGGGTCGACTGTGGTTAGTATTTGGATGGGAGACTTCCTTGGAATACCAAGTTGGGAGGATAGGGGCAGGCTTTATTCAGCCACCTCTCTGAATATCCTCGAGGCCCCCAGTAGGGGTCAGTCACCAGAGTCACCACAAATTATGCAGTCGAGTTTCCCGCATTTGGGGAAATCGCAGGGGTCAGCACACCCGGAGTGCAACGGATGAGCCTCACCCTGGGAAAACCTCCTTCGTGATCAAGGTGTCTCCCCTGCCAGGTACGTGACTTCCAAGTGCAGACACACACATGTGCACACACACACACACAAATTGTTTTACTATTGTTTTACTAAACCCACCTTGGGACAGAAATTCCCCTCTGCATTGCATGTGAGCTCTTTCACCTACCTCACAGGGTGTCTGTTGTGGGGAGGGGAAGGGAAAGGAGTTTGTAAGCTGTTCTGAGACTCCTGTGGCGGGGTATAAATCCAATCTCCTCCTCCTCCTCCTCTTCTTCTCCCCCTCCTCCTCTCAGATGCTCATATCTGAAAAATTTTGGGTGATTCTGCATTGCCTTCTCCCTCCATTGTTTTACCAAACCCACCTTGGAACACAAATTCCCCTCTGCCTTGCATGCTGCTTTCGCTTTCTTCGATCATTGGGTTTTATGGTACCTTCTGCATTGCGTGCCGCTTTGCATTCTTTGATCATCAGGTTTTATGGTACCTTCTGCATAGATTTATGGCCGTTCACCGGTGACTGCAGTCAGTATGTTGCCCTGGGGTATCTGAATGTAGTTTGGAGCTGCACCTTTTCCTCTTTGTTGAGAAAAATATGGAGTGGATGCCAGATGCAGAATTGCCCGGTCGCCGCCTCCTCTGTTGCTCTCCCTTTGTTGTCTTGCTACCTTTTTTTTTAAAAAATGGAAAATCCTCATTGAATTACACAGACTTTAGGCAAATCCATCTACAAATGCACATGGAAGCCTTAACCACACAACAAGGAACACCTGCCAGATAATAATGGGCATTTAGCTAATTAACTAGTTATACGCTACTATCACTGACTGCTTGCCTGAAATCAATGAGTCAATTGGTACAAAAAAATCAACGAGTTGCGGAAAGGAGCCATATGGGAGCTACAGAACTCGTTTTGAAAATATGCCACGCCGGATACCACTTTTTCTTTGAACTAAATCAAAGGTTGTTTGAATGGGGTAAGGTGTGTCTTTATAAAAAGGATAGCCTTGATCACTTCGATGGGTGGCGGTGGGGACACAGCTAGACCAAGAGATGCTGATGCACTAGACCCTCATGTAAAAGTATTCGGGGGGAACACAAATAGTTTTACTTTTCCAAGCAAAGCTCTAAAGAGGGGTGATGTTTTATCCCCCCCAAAAGATTTTTTAGTGAACTCACAAGGAACAAGATATCCGGACAAGAGTTTCATCAAGGGTGGATTAACTTTTCCATAAATAACACTGCAGTATAGATTCTTACAAGCAGGGGACCTGCAAGGACTTGTGGGGCCATCTCATCTCTCCACACTGTTTCCTTGTTTTCTTCCTTGAAAGCCCCTGTAGCCTCTCCTTCATTCCTGATTCCTACTCTCCCTCCCACCCACCACCTTAATTGCCTCCTGCACAGAAACCACAGAAAGAGATGCAACATGAAAACTGTTGAGGTCCCCGATGGAAGTCATTGCTTCTGTTTCTCAGCATCTCAATGACCACCTAAGGGCCATTTCAAAAACAGTTTATGAGTCAGTCCCTCAGAGGAAACAGTCAAGAAACAGTTAGCATGGACCTTTTTTGTGAGCCTAAGTAGCATATCAGATCCTGGTCATAAACTATGATTTCACACTGGATTTTTAGATATCTCTGTATAGGTTTAGCCATGGTTAGTGCTTGGACAGGAAACCAGCAAGGAAGACCAAGGTTCCTATGTAGAGGGAGAAGAAGAAGAAGAGATCGGATTTATACCCTGCTCCAGTTTCAAGTTTTTTGCATGCTTACACTTCTGAGGAAGACCTGAAATGAGACACCTGCCTGGGAGACTTGTCTAGAATCTCACTATAATCAACACACAATTTGACAACGTCAAGGTTTGTGTCTGGTTGACAGGTTTTAAACTGCATTCCATTACGGACAATATTTTGTGGAAGGAGGAGGAGGAGAAAAAGGAAGAGGAGAAGGAGGAGGAGGAGAAGGAAAAAGAGAAGGAGAAGAGGAGAAAAAGGAAAAGAGGAGGAGAAGAGGAGGAGGAAGGGGAGGAGAAAAAGGAAGAGGAGAAGGAGAAGAAGAAGAAGGGGAAAAAAGAAGGAAAAGAGGAGAAAAAGGAGGAGGAGGAAGAGAAAAAGGAAAAGAGGAGGAGAAGAGGAGGAGGAAGAGGAGGAGAAAAAGGAAGAGGAGGAGGAGGAGAAGAAGGAAAAAGAGAAGAAGAAGAGGAGAAAAAGGAGGAGGAAGAGAAAAAGGAAAAGAGGAGGAGAAGAGGAAGAGGAGGAGAAAAAGGAAGAGGAGAAGAAGGAAAAAGAGAAGAAGAAGAGGAGAAAACGGAGGAGGAGGAAGAGAAAAAGGAAAAGAGGAGGAGAAGAGGAAGAGGAGAAGGAGGAGAAGAAGAAGGAAAAAGAGAAGGAGAAGAGGAGAAAAAGGAGGAGGAGGAAGAGAAAAAGGAAAAGAGGAGGAGAAGAGGAGGAGAAAAAGGAGGAGGAGAAGAAGGAGGAGTTGTAATTGACCCAAGGTCACACCAGCAGCTGCATGTGGAGGGGTGCGGAATCAAACTCAGTTCTCCCAGATTCGAGTCCACATTCCTAATTACACCAAACTGGCTGTTACACACCATTAGATTTCGTTTCATATGAGACGTTTCCTGTTTCTCCACATGGTGTGGTGCAATCTGTGAATTGAGTTTTGTATTTTTTTGTTACGAGTATCATCTGTGGTAGTTCTTTAAGAAACTTAATATTAGAAATACTGCATACAGTTTACATTTCCTCATGGTTTACTAGCATCAATACATCAACAATATCTATTGATAGATTACAGTTTACATGAAGTACTTTTGGTGTTTCAGAGGGTAGCTGTGTTGGTCTGCAGCATAAGAGCTAGATTCAGATCCAGTAGCACCTCAGAGGCCAACAAGATTTTGGGGGCATAAGCTTCCGAGAGTCAAAACTCCCTTCATCATTTACAAGTGGGAACTGAGATCTCTGAGTCCTGATATCCCAGTCAGAAGCTGTTTCTTAGAGTACATCTAGACCTCCCCTCTGAAATAGTTTGACTGCTGTTCTTTTCCTACACTCATTTCACCCTGGTTTCAAATTTCACTGTGTTTTTTTTTTCCCCTGGGTCTGATGAACAGTAAGCAACAGAATCTGTTTAAAGCAGTGTAATGCTAGCTTGACCGCAAGAGGGCAATTAACTAATGTAGACGGTGATTTTTAAACTAGAACAAGTATGGTTTGAAACTAGAAACAGGTATAGATGGCTTGGGTTGTTTTTTTTAACTAGAATGATTCCAGCGGGAAAGTCAGATGTAGATTTGACCTTAGTTCCTTCTTTGAAACTCTCCTTCCACCTTCTGACTGGGATATAAGGACTCAGAGTTCTCCATTCCAATTCATATCTAAAGAAAGGAGATTTGACTCAGCCAGTTTGGTGTAGTGGTTGAGTGTGCGGACTGTAATCTGGGAGAACCGGGTTTGATTCCCCACTCCTCCATTTACACCTGCTGGATGACCTTGGGCAAGCCATAGCTCTGTACCAGCTGTTCTCTCAAGGACAGTTGTCTGAGAGCTCTCTCAGCCCCACCTACCTCACAGGGTGTCTGCTGTGGGGAGGGAAAGGGAAAGGAGTTTGTAAGCCACTCTGAGACTCCAAGTGAAGGGCGGGGTATAAATCCAATCTCTTCTCTTCTTCTTCTCTTCTTGCACCTGCTGGATGACCTTGAGCAAGCCTGGCACAGCTGTTCTTGGAAAAGAGCAGTTTTGGTCAGAGCTCTCTCAGCCCCACCTACCTCACTGGGTGCCTGTTGTGGGGAGGGGAAGGGAAAGGAGTTTGTAAGCCGCCCTGAGACACCCATGGGGAGTGAAGGGTGGGTTATAAATACAATCTCCTCCTCTTCTCCTCTCAGATGCTCATATCTGAAAAATCTTGGGTGATTCTGCATTGGCTTTTCCCTCTGTTGTTTTACCAAACTCACCTTGGAACACAAATTCCCCTCTGCCTTGCATGCCGCTTTCACTTCCTTCGATCATCGGGTTTTATGGTACCTTCTGCACTGCATGCCACTTTGCAATCTTTGATCATCGGGTTTTATGGTACCCTCCACACTGCATGCCGCTTTCACTTACTTTGATCATCAGGTTCTATGGTACCTTCTGCAAAGATTTATGGCGGTTCAGGGGTGACTTCCACAGTCAGTGTGGTGTTGCTCTGGGGTATTTGAATGTGGTTTTGAGCGGCCCCTTTCCCTCAGTGTTGAGAAAATGTGGAGCGGATGCCAGATGCAGAATCTACCCTTGTTAGTCTCTAAAGTGCTGCGGAACTTGAATCTAGTCGTACTCTGAAGTCTGGACCCTGGCTTCTAATCAGGAAAGAAAGCAAAATGTTATCATTGTGGGTGGCTTGCAGTAAACCTTCTGGGAGCAGTTAATATTTAGTGTCGAGGGAACTCTGGTTTGTGACACTAAGGGATGCCACCATAGCTATCAGAGTATACTACTCTGTTGGCACAATCGGAAGCCAAATGTCTTGCTGAGGTGGCAATTTCCGTCTCATCATTTTATTATTAGCATGGATTGCGTGAGAAATCTGCACCGCAGATGGTAATGACAGAGCATCTATAAAACTGTCCGTTAATACAGTATGGAAAAGAAAAGCACACACAAAAAGTTTAATTGTGGTTAAATGAGGTGTACACGATAGCAGTCTGGGGGCTCCAATTTGCATGAATATATGAGTCAACTGATATGGCTTCCTTTTAAAGAAAAGAAAAAGTGTCGATTTCATGATGAGAGTTGGGAAGGAGGAAAGACTCCAAGAAATACTTCATTAGCCTCTTTGGGAAATGTCGGTTGCCCTTCCTGAAAAGTGAGTGTGGAGTCGTAATTGGATTGGCTCTTTGGGACAGTGGATCTAAGGCAGTCCCGGCCAATATCTTCAGCCCCAGAGGGTGGGCAGATCTTCTTCTGCCAAGCTGCTAAACTGGTGTGGATACAAAATCTGATGTGGATACAAAAACTGGATACAAAATCTTCCTCCTGCAATGGCCTATTTGGATCACATTCAGTTCTGTGAGATTTCTGTTGGATCAAGTTTGGAGGGCTTTTTCACTCAATATTCACAAAAAGCCATCATAGCAGAGTCCTCTTGGTCTGGAACTTGGTGGGATCTTGGGTCCAAGACCTTCCTTAGCTATGAGAAGAAGAAGAAGAAGAGATTGGATTTATACCCCGCCCTTCACTACCCAAGGGAGTCTCAGAGAGGCTTACAAACTCCTTTCCCTTCCCCTCCCCACTACAGACCCCCTGTGAGGTCAGTGGGGCTGAGAGAGCTCTGACAGAAACTGCTCTTTTTCAAGAACAGCTGTGCCAGAACTATGGCTTGCCCAAGGTCATCCAGCAGGTGCAAGTGGAGGAGTGGGGAATCAATCCCGGTTCTCCCAGATTAGAGTCCGTGCACGTAACCACTACACCAAACTGGCTATCAAAGCAGCTTCACGTGTGTTTGTCAAACAGTGATTCTGCATCTAGGATTTGCTCCACATTTTCCCAACTGGGAGGGAAAAGTGCAGCTCCAAGCCACATTCAAATACCTCAGGGCAACACAGGGCTGACTGCAAAGTCACCCCTGAACAGCCATAGAATGGCCATAAATTTATGCAGGAGGTGCAACAAAATCTGAGGATCAAAGAAAGTGAAAGCGGCATGGAGTGTGTAAGCTACCGTAAAACCCGACAATCAGAGAAAGCGGAAGCGGCATGCAAAGCAGAGGGGGGGGGGGGTGTCTGTTCCCGTGTGGGTTCCGTAAAACAACGGAGAGAAAAGCCAATGCAGAACCAGCCAAAGTGAATGCTGGATGACATACGTAACAGGGGACTCCAGTTCTTAGCAATCAGCTGCTGCTCCCAGCGGCCAGCCATTCAGAGGCACCCTTGGGAAGAGAATGCGTGGCCACACCATATTGGTTAATGGCAGGCCTTTAGACCCACTGAAGTCCCTCCCCTCCCCAAACCCGTGCTTCACGGGCTCCACTCCCACAGTTCCCACCTATTTATTATTCTGAAGTATAAGTCAGGGCTTTTTTGGGGGGGTAGAAAAAGCCCAGCAGGAACTCATTAGCATAACAGGCCACACCCAACAACATAAAATCATTAGCATATTAGGCCACACCCCTGACCGTGCAGCTCATTAGCATATTAGGTGGGGGGCTGGGAAAGCTTGCCTTCCCCACCCACCCCAAGGTTCTCCGCCCCACTTCAGCATTGTCTTTCTAGTCTACCCCCCTCCAAACCAGATGGCTGGGGGAAGAAGAAGAAGAAGAAGAGATTGGATTTATACCCCGCACTTCACTTGTAACCTCAGAGCGGCTTACAAACTCCTTTCCCTTCCCCTCTCCACAACAGACAGCCTGTGACGTGGGTGGGGCTGAGAGAGCTCTGAGACATTTGCCCTTGAGAGAACAGCTGGTACAGAGCTACGGCTTGCCCAAGGTCACTCCAGTAGCTGCAAGCGGAGGAGTGGGGAATCGTACTTGGTTCTCCCAGATTAGAGTCTGCGCACTTAACCACTACACCAAACTGGCTCTCTCTGAAAGATCCCTGGCACTTCAACATCACCTTTCTAGTCTCCTTCCTACCCCCACCAACCAGATAACCAGGGAAATACGGCGCTGAGCATGCCGCGATTCCCTCGTGTGTGTAACGTGGGGAGGGCAGTGTGCTCTGTAGCCATGCATGCCAGAGGTTTTGGTTGTAGGCATGGCCAACTCAGGAGCCAGCCGGAACTCCGTTCCTGCCCCCAAATAGCCCTGAGTATAAGCATAATGAGTGCCCCACAAGATGAAAATTTGCCCCACAAAACAAAAGAAATCGCCGTCCACGATTTGTTTTTTTTCAATCTTCTTCTCTTTGAAATCTAGTTTTGTGGGGTGCTCCTGCATCAGAAGGGCTTTGAAGCGGTGGGAAAACACACATATGCACAACACGTTTAATTGTTAGGAGCCACCGGCGAGAGAGAGAAATGGGAGCCGGATAGAGAAAATGTCCCTTAAACCTACATTCAAATATATGGTTCCAGAGGAGAAAATAAACACGGAGCTGGCTTGGAGTGCTGGAGGAATAGAATATAAATCTTAAGGGGAGGTAGGACTGCATCGTAAGGCTCTTGTCATACCTCACCCGGGCCATTTCCGACAGCATTTGTCACAATACCGCGGCAAGAACATAATTGCCCTTGAGCTGGTAAAGAGCAAAACAGCAAGACTAATATCCTTCGAGATGTGTCATAGAGGAAGGTTAAAGAAGTGCTCCTTAATGTAGCCAAGGAGAGCGGCTTTGAAATCTACCCGCTGAAGTCACTCCATCTCGGCCGGGGTGAAGGAACTGAAGGAGAAGCAGCGGCAAGCGGGTGGGACGTCGCATTCGTTGCTGTGTTTTTAAAAGGCAGTTTCCTTCCGCAAGATTTTATGGTCAAATAAAACTTTGGTTTTATCGGGAAACAAAACTGAGAAAGTGTTCTTCTCTCTCTCCCCCCCCCTTCGTATTTTGTGGTTCCCTCAAAGAAAGGAACTGGAAAATATCATCATGCAGCCAAAAGCAGAAAGAAGGAATGGTAAGTCAGAGGAAGGGGTTACGTCAAAGGAAGGAGGTCAGCTGGTGGACCTCCTGATGGCACCTGGGTTTTGGCCACTGTGTGACACAGAGTGTTGGGCTGGATGGGCCATTAGCCTGATCCAACATGAGAGCCAGTTGGGTGTAGTGGTTAAGTGTATGGACTCCAATCTGGGACAGCCGGGTTTGATTCCCCACTCCTCCACTTGCACCTGCTGGAGGACCTTGGGCAAGCCATAGTTCTGACACAGCTGTTCTCTCAAGGACAGCTCTGGAAAGAGCTCCCTCAGCCCCACCTACCTCATAGGGTGTCTGTTGTGGGGAGGGGAAGGGAAAGGAGTTTTGAAGCTGCTCTAAGACTCCTTCAGGTAGTGAAGGGTGGGGTATAAATCCAATTTTCTTCTCCTCCTCCTCCTCCTCCTCTTTTTCTTCTCTTACGTTCTTATGAATCCTTTCCTCACTGACTTAGTTTGTGAAGGAACCTGTGCACGTATGTTACAGAACCCATCTATACAGCAGATGATTCTGGGTAGTGGTCTAAGACACATGTTCAGCTCACACACAGTATTAGCCAGTGCTTTTGGATCTGACTGTCTTCTTGCATGAATTAAGAACACCTGCAATGCTCACCTGTGGCTGCACATCACAGCACAACACCAGAACTAGTAAACAAGCTTTTTTTCTCCACAGGTCTTTTCACCCAACAATCCCTAATAAGTTAAAAGCAACCAGGGTTTGTCAGAACACAGTCAGAAAGTCGCCACTCTATGGCATTTCCTCCCCACATTCGGACTATCGGAGAGGAACTCTCTCTCCCCCCCTTTTGTTGTTTTCCATGTTCTTGACAGTCTGAAGCACAGCAGTGAACTAAGGGAGTGTAATGTATGCAATGGCGGTTGCCATGTGCTCCCCGTAATGGCAACCACCACGTGGCCAAATGCACATGGCCAGGCCAGCAACCTGAGCTTGGGTCAGGAAGAACAATAACTGGCCGGATTGTAACTTGCCACCAATCTAGCGCCTAGGATCCTCTAGGGAACCTATGATCTGTAACCACAATCTTAAAGTCCTATCGGGACAGTTGGGCGAGGTCAGAGGTGTGGCTCTGGCTGGAATAAATGAGGGCCCCTGAGCCCCGGTTGTCATGCTTCATCTTGACCAGTTAATAAACCCGCTTGCTGATTTCACTATAACGTGTCACTGACTCCTGTACTTTAGAAGAAGAAGAAGAGATTGGATTTATACCCCGCCCTCCACTCCCCAAGGGAGTCTCAGAGCGGCTTACAAACTCCTTTTCCCTTCCCCTCCCCACAACAGACACCCTGGGAGGTAGGTGGGGCTGAGAGAGCTCTTTCCCAAGCTGTCCTTGAGAGAACAGCTGTGCCAGACCTATGGCTTGCCCAAGGTCATCCAGCCAGGTGCAAGTGGAGGAGTGGGGAATCAAACCCGGATCTCACAGATTAGAGTCCACACACTTAACCACTACACCAAAAAAGGGAGGATGCTAAAATTGGCCACTGTTTCGAAAGATGGGGTTGTGGCTTACGGCTGATCCCCGAGATGCTGCGCTCGGATCTTGAAGATAAAACTGCTTGGAATCCAAATATCAGGCACACAGGACGGCCGAGAAGATAGCAACGGGAGGTGGTGGTTCCAGAAACTGACCCCCTGCCCCTGCCAAATCAATCCATTCACATGGGGTGCCGTGCCCGAAATACATCTGTAATGGCAGCAGCCAGCCAATCAATCCTCTTCTACCTTGAGGGTGTTTATTAGACTATTCTGAGAGATCTGGAGGCTATTGATCCAAGATGGAGGGTTCAACCAGCCCCCTGGAAAGCTGCAAAAGAATTGACTACCCCCCAGTGTTTTCTGTTTCTTCGTGTCAACGGCTAAAAAGGCCTCTCCAGCTGCCCTTGGCCAGTCATGCTAGAAGGGCCCGCCTCATTTTTTGAAAAGTGTTGGGACTTAAGCTGATTTTACATGTGCCTTTTTGTAACAGCTTCATTCCAGCGCTCCCTGCACCGGTAACACATTGGTGTCAAAGCTGTTGTAGGGGAATGCCCACATCTGATTGAACTGGAGTGAAAGGGGTCATTCTTTTGAAGTGCTGTTAAGAACAGGATTTGTTTACAGAGGTGTGAAGCCAGCTTGAGAGCTAGAGGGCAACTAGCAGATATGGACAGTGGAGAAGGAATGCAGATTCACACTTGAAAGAGATGTGGGCGAGTTTTTTTGGAAGTAGAATGATTCCAGCAGGAAAGGCAGATGTAAAACCAGCCTTAGGGAAACAATGAAAAGTGGATCTCTAGCCTGAGCTAGAGAAATCCGACGCCTACAGGCATGCAAGGGATAAATGCCCACCAACTCAGAGCCCTGTTTCCAGTGATGTGAGAATTTTAAAATTCTTTTTGTAAATTGTCTTTTTCTGTAGAGAAGCACTTTTTCCCCATACTGTTCTTTAAAAAAAAAAAAAAATCAATGGGTGGCAATTAGCTCAGGAGAGCAAACGGCAAAACCGATTCCTCAGCTGTGCCTTTTTGTGTGGTAGTCTTACAAGAAAGAACAGGAATCTTTCAGCCACATTGAGCCCGGCTGCAGCCTGTTGCTTTTGGTTCTGATGTCACAACAACGCCTGCCCACCCAAAGAGGAAGAGCTGTAGGGGAACAGTTCTTCTGTTGTGTATCCCAACTGAGGTTTGAGAAGAAGAAGAGGAGAAGAAGAGATTGGATTTATACCTTGCCCTACACTGCCCGGAGGAGTCTCAGAGTGGTTTACAATCTCCTTTCCCTTCCTCTCCCCACAACAGACACCCTGTGAGGTCAGTGGGGCTGAGAGAGCTCTTTTGAGAACTGCCCTTGAGAAAACAGCTCTGAAAAAAAAAACTTGTAACTGACCCAGAGGTCCGTCAGTGGGGAGGGTGGGGTATAAATTTGATTTATATTATATTATATTAATTTATTTATTTATTCTTCACATTTATATCCTGCCCTCCCCGCAAACGGGCTCAGGGCGGCTAACAAGGGCACACAGGCCAATAGATACATAAATAGATTAAAACAGATAAAATCCACTAAAACATTTCCAATAGATAAAATACATTACAACAGGCTTCCACTATAAAGTATTCCGTGTTCAGATGGCTACCCAGTAGGAGGTCCGTGCCCCCCGTGCCGGGCTACCTAGGGCCAGCTACAGCACAGATAGCGTATGTGATGGGTGATATCCTTGGTGGCGGTTCCTATTCAGAGGCCTGGTGGAAGAGCTTCGTCTTGCAGGCCCTGCGGAACTGCATTAAAATAAATAAATAAATAAATATTAGCGGCGAGGTATAGATAGGATCTCTCGGTCTGGGGCAAGTGATGCACTGTATTCTTGGTGCTTGGGGGGGGGGACAACAGTGGGAGGGCTTCTAGTGTCCTGGCCCCACTGCTGGACCTCCTGAGGGCACCTGGTGTTTTTGGCCGCTGTGTGACAGAGTGTTGGATTGGTTGGGCCACTGGCCTGATCCGACATTGGCTTCTCTTATGTTCTTATGTTCAAGGTCACACCAGCAGCTGCACCAGCAGCTCCTAACCACTACACCATATAAGCCATCTTGCTGGACTAGGGTTGCGGGGCCCCCCCAGTGGAGGTGGGGATCCCCTATCACCAAGCTCCACCCCCTGCTGCCAATTAGCTGGCCAATGGGGAGAGCTTACCAGGAGAAAGAGGAAGACCCAGGCAACGTCTCCAGTAACATGGCCACCTCACTTCTGGTGCACATAGGAAGTGATGCCATCACACTACTGACATCTGGGTGACGCTCTGGCATTTGGGGAAAACTCTATGATAGAAGGCATTTTTTTAAAAAAAATCTGTTTATTAGGTTTTATATTATACAGTACAAGCAAAGACATCAAGCAAGGTACATATCGTCAAGAGCGCAATACCGTGACAATTAATCCTTACTTGTTTGATGGACAGGGGGGAAATTGGGTAAACACCCCTATTCATTAGCCTAGTCTGGGGTCCTTGTCCTTATTTGCCTAACTGTTCCCAATCTTAAACAGAGTGCTATGCTAGTGGGAATAGTGAACTTACATATAAAACTTTTCTGCAAAAGGGTACCATTTATCAAGCGGATTTTTGAGTTCCCTCTCTCCTACTACAGGGTCAAAGTATACTAAACACTTTTCTTCTATAAAGTAGTCCCAAACCTTGTTCCACCATTGATAGATGGAGGGTTTTTTTTTCGTTTTTCCAGTTTCTAGCTATTATCGATTTAGCGGCTGCAATAAGTATTGTGATGAAGTCTTTGGTCGTGTTGGAGATTGGTTCTTCCTGCCATAGGTGTAGGAGTATTGTTTTGGGATCTTCCAGGATCTCATGTCCTGTTATTACCTTGATTTGTAACAGGACTTCTCTCCAAAAGCTTGAAATTACTGCACAAGACCACCAATTATGCAAGTAGGTCGCCTTGTGGCCGCATCTTTTCCAGCATAGTGGTGAGTTTTTGGTGCTAAAGTAGGATAGCTTTATCGGGGTGACATACCAGCGGAGAAGAGATTTGGTTAGGACTTCCTGAATGGCTACTGACTCCTCTGGCATTTGGGGAAAACTCTATGATAGAAGGCATTTTTACCATAAAGATTTTTTGCCCAAATATCAAAGTGTCGCTGCAGCATTGCAGTGTGATGACATCAGTGCTGGTCACACTGGAAGTGACATGACTACATTATCGATGATGTCACATGGGCCTCCCTCCTGCTCTTTGTCAATCCCCCCACCCCTGCCAGTTCCAAGGAGGGACCTCGAAATCCTATGCTGGATCCAAAAGATCTATCTTATTGGTCCTCATCCTTGTTAAGCCTGTAAGCATTTGAGAGGTTTAGAGTAATTCCAAAGACCACATGAAGAAGAGAGAGTAGACATTGGATTTATACTCTGCCCTTCACTTGGAGACTCAGAGCGGCTTACAATCCCCTTTCCCTTCCCCTCCCCACAACAGACACCCTGTGAGGTAGGCAGGGCTGAGAGAGCTCTTTCCAGAACTGCTTGCGAGAGAACAGCTCTGAAAGAACTTGTGACTGACCCGAGGCCACGCCAGCAGCTGCCTGTGGAGGAGTGGGGAATCAAACCCCGTTCTCCCAGATTAGAGTCCGCGCTCCCAACCACTACACCAAACTGGCTCTCAGCCAAACTGGCTCTCATGGTCACAATCCTTCTGATTCTGTTCACCTCCAGTAAGTCAATTAGGATTGCCAGAACCAGACTGGGAAATTCCTGGAGATGTGGGGATTGGATCCTGGGGAAGACAAGATTTGCGGGGGGGGGGGGGGTTCTCAGATTAGCTCATCCCCAGAGGCAAGCCTGAAATCTTCCTACCTTCTCCCAGAGGTCGAGTTAAACTACTCTGCCCACACTACCAGGGAGAGCCACCCAGGAAACTGCCTGATCCCTTGCTGAGCAAGGGAGCCCGGAACCTCCCCTCTGGAAGGAGATATTGGATGCTGGAGCTGCACTCCCATTGGCTGAGATGTCAAAAGTGGTTGTTTTCCCTCTTAGGGAGGAGACAGCATTCTGTCCATCACACTCACCCACCCTGCAGTGTCAAAAGCAGGGGTAATTTTGAGCCGGAACGCACAGGAATGCCGATCCAGGAGTAACAAGCCCAGGAATGGGCACCTATGGTGATGCACTGTGGAAAAAGTCAAAAGCATGCTAACTTGATCTGTATTTCCATGCTTGTTGTAGGGTAGCTTCCCTGCAAGAGCAAAGGAAACGTAAAGTGTCTTTAGTCAAAGTGTCAAGCTGGCTCGCCAGCTCTGAGTTGGGAAATACCTGGAGATTTTTGGGGTGGAAACATAGTGGTGAGTGTTGCCTTCTGACACACTTCTGGTGATAGCAGGGAGTGTGGCATGTGCAAATAAGTTATGCTAATGAGTTATGCTAATGAGCAGCTGCATCTCTTTTTCTATGGAATGACCCCTGGAAAAGCCAGGCTTTCTTGTCTCTGAGCTCCACTACTTCCTAAAGGGTCCTTCATCAGATACCTGCTTAAACACCCCTCCCCTCCCGTTGATAGATGACGAGTAATTATTTAAGATTTTGGCTCCCCTCCTTTCTCCTTTGAAGGCAGCTCCTTCTGATAAACCTTCAGAGAATCCCCTCCCTTTTAATCTCACTGTTGTTTACCATCTACGGTGCGTGAATTATTTTATTTGTTTTGTGCCTTGTGTTATTCAAAGTGATGTGTTCCCCCACCCCAGGCTCTTCACATTATCCCTCTGTTATTTCCTCTCCTTACTATAATGGGCCCAATCCCTCCACTTATTAGATCCCGTGTAACCCATTAAAAAAAAGATTTTGATCTATCTCTTTATATCTTTGTTGTCTTCTCGGGTTAAATTCATCCCCCCCCTCCTGCTTGCGTTAGCTGTTTGTTTCCTATTTGACAATTAGGGTCCTCTTTGTGAAAAGGAGCCACACATTTGCATGACAATCTGTAGGAAATGTGCATTTCCCCCCTTTTCTTTTTCATGATTCATCGAATGCCTTTCTGTGACAATCAGGCTTCCAGAAGAGGCAGAGGAAGGAAACGTTCAACAATGGCTTCTTTTCATCTTCAAACAACCACACAGGCCCAACACAATGAAAGCACACACACACCACAAACACACACAATCACAAGTCTGGTCTGAGGTAGATCTCTCTAGTGCATATTGAAGAAGAAGAAGAAGAGATTAGATTTATACCCCGCTCTTCACTCACTTGGAGTCTCAGAGCGGCTTACAAACTCCTTTCTCTTCCCCTCCCCACAACAGACACCCTGTGAGGTAGGTGGGGCTGAGAGAGCTCTTTCCCAAGCTGTCCTTGAGGGAACAGCTGGTACAGAGCTATGGCTTGCCCAAGGTCATCCAGCCAGGTGCAAGTGAAGGAGTGGGGAATCAAACCCGGTTCTCCCAGATTAGAGTCCGCGCACTTAACCACTACACCAAACTGGCTCATATTGGCTGCATTCAGACTGGCAATTTGGCCCAGTATAGGCCGACTTGGAGCCGGGTTAAAAAGCCACCGCCTCCAAAGTGTTTGTGTTTCCTCGCACATTCATCGCACATGGCGGCTGTCTGAACACAGGGGAGTGCGCACAAAATGGATTTGGCAGTCTGAACCTGCAAATCCATTCTGCTACTAGGGAAGCGGCTTATTTTTTTAAAAAAAAATTGCCCATGTGCGCATATGCGTACATGACTTTTGGCCATTTCCCCAGTGCGCTCCGTGGCTGATGCACTACAATAATGTGGATGCTTTGCCATGGGATGTCTCAGTGGGTAACCCGCAGTAGGATGTGCTGTGTGGCTGATATGTCCTGCACCATTTTAAACTGGGTCAATTAGAGGCGGCCCTATATCGTGGCAAGCTGCCAGTCTGTCCTCAGCCATTGTGTCACTTCCCCATATACTACCACGATAGCTTCTGTCATAGGAGCAAGGTGTTCTGCACATTCCAACCTGTAAATGGGCAAAATCGACAACTGCCTGTACATGTACCTTCTGCATTGTGGCCCCCAATTTGTGCAATGGCAATGGGACATCAGGAAAGCTCCCACTCTGCTGGCATAACACCTGTTTGGTGTAGTGGTTAAGTGCATGGACTCTAATCTGGGAAAACCAGGTTTGCTTCTCCACTCCTCCACTTGCACCTTCTGGATGACCTTGGGCAAGACATAGTTCTGGCACAGCTTTTCTTGAAAAACAGCAGTTTCTGTCAGAGCTCCCTCAGCCCCACCTACCTCACAGGGTGTCTGTTGTGGGGAGGGGAAGGGAAAGGAGACTGTAAACCGCTCTGAGACTCCTTTGGGGAGTGAAGGATGGGGTATAAATCCAATCTCTTCTTCTTCTTTTTCTTTTTGTGCAGTGGCCTGCCCAAGGACGTCAGGAAAGCTCTCGCTCTGCTGGCTTTCTGCGAACTATGCAAAACTGAATTATTCAAGAGAGCTTTTCCACGCAGGCAATACAGCTGCGCTTTGCTAAAGGATTCACAAAGTTCCTTTGATAAGTTATTAGGGACTGTGGTCTATGCTATTGTGTTTAGCTGGCTGAAGCTAGGATCCCACTATGTAATCTTGCCCGCCCACCCCTTGAATGAAACATAACACAACTGTGTTATGAAACATAACACCCATTTGGTGCAGTGGTTAAGTGCGTGGACTCTAATCTGGGAGAAAGAGGTTTGCTTCCCCATTTCTCCACTTGCACCTGCTGGATGACCCTGGGAAAGACAAATGTGGACTAACACAACTTAAACAGAGAACAAGTATAAAGGAAACAGTCGTGAAAGTCTGACCCACAAATCAAGCAGTCAACAAGACTTGCAAAGAAATAGCCTTCTGTGCATTGCAGTCTAAAGTACTACAACATAACAAATACATAATCCAACATCATCTCCGGATTGTATTGTAAATTACTACTATATTTGGGTGTATTTTTAAAATACTTTGTATTGTTTCATAACAAGAAGTTCATAATTACATTGCAGATCTTTCATGACTTGTTGTAAAGCACTTTAGGAGAAAGAGAACTTTTGTACCACTCTGTAAGACTGCATTTGGATTTTATACTGTTTTTCAATGTTTATATTATATTCTAAAGAATAGTATTTTTACACACTATAGACTATTTCTGGAGGAAGATCCAGTTTTGAAACGTTGTTGTATAATCCAGAGACAACGTTGGATGATGTATTTTTGCACTGAGATTTTCATATGACTTGTAGAAATTTATTTGTTACGTTGTAGTACTTTAGACTGCAATACACAGAAGGCTATTTCTTTGAGAGTCTTGTTGACTGCTTGATTTGTGGGTCAGAGGCCCTGGCCACATAAGCGAAATAAAGTGTGTGTGTGGGGGGGAGCGAGGCTTTTTGCGCCGGAGTACTTTGACCCGCAGTTGCATGATCACACATTTCTGTAAAGCTACAGTCACAACTCCCCACTGTGTGATCAGCCGCAACCACAGGCAAGTTGGGTTTTTTCCCCCTGTTATGTATTGACCATGCGGTCACCATGTGCTCCAGTAATGGCGACCGCCATGTGGCCAGAGCACATGGCCAAGAAACTACCTGAGCTTCAGCCAGGTAGAACAAAGGCCAGGTGGATTCAAACCAGCCACCAATCATGTACCTAGGTTTCTCCCAGGGAACCTATGAGATGTAAATAGACTGATAATAGCCGATCAGGCCAGTTGGGCGAGGTCAGGGGATTATCCCTGACCAGCATAAAAGGAGGGCTCGGAGCCCTGGGTTGTATGCTTCATCTGGACCAGCAATAAAGATCTAGCTGTTTTACTGTTCCAAGGACTCCTGACTCCAATCCTTCTCACCCCCGTTCCTTTCCGATTCGCTTAAATGGGGGATCGATGAATCGCACCTCCACCCTGAGGGCTTCCAATGGCACTATGCGATGATGCGCATACTGAGAAGGGGAAACAAACAATGGCATGGCGTCGGGATAGCCTGATCAGACTTTCTCCGACACCACAAGTGCGCGCTGGAGCGATCACATGGGGAAAGCCCATCTGTGGCCCGTAGCAACCCATTTGATACTGGATTTTACCTACTGTTTTGTTTTTTACTGCACTTCTTCGGCAGAGAGCAATGGCTTCACAGATGACGCTTCACAGATGTGCTGTTTGGGAGCCAGTTTGGTGTAGTGGTTAAGTGCATGGACTCTAATCTGGGAGAACCGGGTTTGATTCCCCACTCCTCCACTTGCACCTGGCTGGATGACCTTGGGCAAGCCATAGCTCTGTACCAGCTGTTCTCTCAAGGACATCTTGGGAAAGAGCTCTCTCAGCCCCACCTACCTCACAGGGTGTCTGTTGTGGGGAGGGGAGGGGAAGGGAAAGGAGTTTGTAAGCCGCTCTGAGACTCCAAGTGAGTGGAGGGCGGGGTATAAATCCAATCTCTTCTTCTTCTTCTTCTTCTTCTTCTTCTTCTTCTGTTGTGATTGCGCCCTTAAAATTCGGCAGGGAGTCGTGCCTCTCGCGTGGCTAATTCCGCATGTGATCAGGGCCAGACTCTCACAATTGTTTCCTTGACCTTGGGCAAGCCATAGTTCTGGCATAGCTGTTCTTGAAAAACAGCAGTTTCTGGCAGAGCTCTCTCAGCCCCACCTACCTCACAGGGTGTCTGTTGTGGGAATGAAAAGGGAAAGGAGATTGTAAGCCACTCTGAGACTCCTTTGGGTAGTGAAGGGTGGGGTATAAATCCAGTCTTTTCTCTTCTTCTTATGGGGGTTAAACTGGGAATTTTATTTATACATAAGCTGATCTGCACCAATAAAGCACGGGTTGTATCATGCTTGTAATGCAAGTCTCCTAACAGGGGAAACCCACCCCCTTTTCAGAGCCAGTTCCGGGATCCTTCCAGACTTTACTCGTCATGGCCCTCACATCAGTGGATAGAGGGAAGGGAAGGTCACATTCCAGGCTGCAAATCCTTAAGACTTGTCATATGCTCACCCACCCCAAAGGGGCCCCCAACTGAGTCACCCTGACTGCATAGCCCATGGACACCCAGTAGGAGGACCCCCCCCTATTGCTGATATCGTAGGGTGCTTGCCAATTCAACATCCCCTCAACGCGTGCTTTTTCTACTGTCCCAGTTAGGGCCTAACCAGCTTTACCAGGCCTATTAAAACCTCACCCCCTCTGACCATGTGGAGCAGGCGAAGAAAGGCTCCCTCAGAGCCAATCTGAGTGAGGCCCCAAAAAATCCTGCTCAACCCTGAAAAAATCCTGCTCAGCTAATCCCACATGGTACAACAGAGGGTGGGTGGGTGTGGAGCCCGCGCTGGGCCTGCTTCATTTGTGCCCCACTTTTCTCCTCAGTCAGGAGCCAAAGCAATTTACGTCACTCTCCCCTGCTCCATGTTGTCCTCAATCCAACAGCCCAGTGAGGTAGGATAGGGTGAGAGAATGTGACTGGCCCAAGGTCGCCCAGCAAGCTTCTATGGCAGAGTGGGGGATTTGAACCTGGGTCTGTCAGATCCTAGTCTGACACTAATCACATTCAGGGATCCATTTTGTACATGTTACAGACATGCTACCACAGAAAAAGAAAATTGCTCCAGACCCTCTCCTGTAAAGGGGAGGAAGCAGGGCTTGTTTTCTGGGGGAGTTCTGGGACCTCTTTGACAAAATCCTTTTATTTATTTATCTTTTTTTAAGGTCATGAGTTTTCGGCCCATCTTTAAAAAACAAACAAACCTAAAAGGACCAAGGAGGAAAAACTTTCTAACTGTAAGAGTGGTCGAGCAACGAACCAGACTGCCTTGGGAGGTGGTGGATGTTCCTTCACTGGACGTTTTCAAGCGGGGGCTGGATGACCGTCTTTCGGGTATGTTGTAGGGCTATCTTTCAGCTATGCTCCTGTAGAGTGCAGGGGGTTGGACTAGATGACCTGCAAGGTCCCTTCCAACTCTAACATTCTATGATTCTATGAAGCATCAGTGATTTATGTTTCCCAGCAGTTTGTTTCAATTTATGATAGTTGCACATAAATCTCCTTTTGAGAGGAGGCTCAAGGCAGCGGCAGGGACTGGCTAATTCAGGGCTCCACAGCCTGTCTGAACCTGTGGGCACCTTTGGAATTCTGCTACAGAGTGGTGGGCGCCACCACAAAATGGCTGCCACAGGGGGCGGAGAAAGACACAAAATGGCTGCGGTAGGGAGCGGAGTCACAAATACAGAGAAAGCCTGAGTGCAGAGTTTTAAGTATTGAGAGTCAGGAGACGATGAATCAAAGCAAGTCTTTTATTCTAAACATCATTCAGCTCTGAACAGCTCTAGCAAGAGCGGCACCTAAACTTATACTATTTCAACAGTGAACGATGTACAACGTAACTATATACAAGAGGTCTTATTGGACCTAAGCCGGGCTTTATGATTGGTTTCCTAGGGTGGCTTCAGGTTGGTCTTTATTGTGTGGCCAATCTGCATGAGGGAAATACGATACCAGAGCCAAAACCATACAACAGAGAATGAACTCAGAACATAACACAGAGGACAAGAGGAACAATTTTATTTAAAAAATACATTGGGGAAGAGGAGTGAAAGGCTAGAACCAAAACTGTGGCAGCAGCTACTGCTCAAATGACGTGATTTTAATCTGCCCAGCCAACCAGATCTCCAGTGGCCCGTCAGAAGCCCTGCTGGGCAAACGGCCAACCTGCCCCCACTTCTAGAAATATTTGGTGGGTGGTAGGAAACACACTGGGGTACCCTTACCCGATTTGGCCATTTGTCCAAGTAGAATCAATTAATAATAATAAAGTGTATAAAGCATTTTTAAAAAATTACTATTATATCCCCTCTTGGGCAATCCCCCACCCTGCCAAACTAAGCACAGCAAAATACTTCAGCCTTTCATCATTAGGAAAGCAATACAATGGCCGAGTTCAGTTTGGCAGTTTGGCTTGATATAGGCCCGCTTTGCAAGCAGATTACGAGAGCCTGTTCACACAGCCACAGCTGCCATGCATTGCCGCACTCACTCCGTCCTGAAGTGCTTTCATCCTGCTTTAAAAAGGTACCTGGTGAAACCGGTGTCAAGCCGTCTGGGTGTGCGTTCATCCTGCTTCCTGGCAGTGTGGATGCAAAGAAGCCGCACATCAAGTGGTGCCGGTAATGGGAACCCACTGATCTGGCTGCTGCACCCATGCGCCTATGCGCAGGTCGGCAAAATGGACCAAAGCCGTGCATCACTGTGGTGTCACTACTAGGGGCCACCCCACAGTGTGAACGCTCCATTCCTCCTCCTCCCCGGTATGGTCCCACATCAGTCTACACAGTGCGAACGGAAAGCCCCATGACAACTCAGCCTGGGTCTTTTTGCCCTGCTTCCCTTGTGCTTCATTTTGCCAGTCTGTCCTCAGCCAATCATTTTCCTTTTCCCTATACAGGCTGAGGACAGACTGGCATTTCGCCCCGGGACAGCTGCGGGGGCAGAAGCTGCGTGGGGAAACGGGTGCAGGGCGTCCCGTTCGCACTGGTTACAGTGCTGCGGGACCCTACCGGAGAGGAGGCGGAGCGGCGCGTCCACACCGCCGGTCATCCTCTGGAGCCTCCTCTGCTTCTGCCTGGTCCGGCCCGCGGCTTCCGGCTGGTCCTGTTTGCAGGGCGTCCAGACTTCCGCCGCCGCTTCCTGTGCGCCGTGAGAGCTGTCCAGACCGGCAGGAAGCGGCAGCAATGCGCGCCCAGACAGCCGGAGACCAGTTCCAAGAGGTCTCCAGCTGCAGCGCGTGGAGAGGGGCCTGCATGCGGGTAAGTGCGGGCCGCCGACGGGGGACAGCTGCGGCAATCTGGCCGCCCTCTCTGCCTCCGCTTTAGAAGCAGAGGCAGAGCGGGCCAGATTGCCAATCTGTCCTCGGCCACAGTTTCATGTTTTGCATAGCCACGTTGAACAATGAGCTATCATGTTTCATGGGGTCCCTTGTTTATGCTCTGGAAGATGGAGAACGGATATTCATCTTTGCATCTCTAGCAAGGACGAGGATGCACTGCTAGATCCTTTTACAAACAGCAGTCAAAGTTATCCTTAAACTTATGTATTTTAAGTAAAAACAAGTAACATTTTGACAGTACGGCTCAAGCGCTGCAGGGTTTTGTTTTGTTTTTTTTAAAAACCCAAGCTCGCAGCCAGCCGATTGGAACAAGGGCAACGGATGTAAGCAAAATTATTCCCGCACCTTTTTCGATTAGCAGGTCCCGAAATAAAAATAGTGATTTTGACAGGGGGAAAAAAAAAATAATGAAAAGCAATTGGGTTACTGATAGTGCTGATCTTTGGAAACTTTAATCCTGGTCCATTTCACATAATGAAATAAAACCAGAAAAGATGCGACAGGCAACGTGAATTGCCCGATTTTCCTACTGAGCGGGTTTTCATTAGGACACAGAGTTAATAGCATCCTCCCGATTTGATGCTTCAAAACGTGCAAGAGTGCTGGTGAGCAGAAAGCATAAACTTTGAGAAACCTTCCCCATTCAGAGACATTCATAAGGGTCACTTCTATATCACTGCCCCTGCTGCAGCCATCCTCCTGCCGTAGCTGGCCTCTGACATTTACTTTCTTTGAAACTTGCAGCGGTCTCTCCAAAATGGAAGCCCTCCTGCTCTCCAAGCTGAGTTTCCCAGGAGTTTCACTAACACTGGCAATAGATCAAGATGGGTAGCCATGTCTGTTTGTTTGTTGCAGTAGAAAAGAGCAAGACTCCAGTAGCGCCTTAAAGACTAAGAACATTTGTGGCCAGGGATGAACTTCCGTGAGTCACTGCTCACTTCTTCAGATCAGTGCTGGTAAGAAACTGTAGCTCAGTGGCAGAGTATACGCTTTTGCATGGAGAAGTCCCCGGTTCCCTACGCAGAGGCAGGCAATGGCAAATCATCTCTGAACATCTCTTGCCTTGAAAACCCTATGGGGTCTTCGTAACTCAGTTGAACACAGGAAACTGACTTATACTGAATCAGATCCTTGGTCCGTCAAGGTCAGTATTGCCTACACAGACGGGCAGCGGCTCTCCAAGTCTCAGGCTTCATTCTTTCACATCACCTACTGAGCCATTTCACACAGCCTCTATGTTCCGTTTCAGGAACGCTTCTATAACGGTTCCTGTCTGGCATTTCAGTCAGAACCGTTGTAGTGCTGGTTCAGTAATGGAACATACCGGCCATTTCACACAGGAATGCTTCTCTACCGTTAGGGAAGCGTTAGGGAAGTGTTCCTGAACCGGCTTACCTTGAAACCTGCTCCCAAGCGTTCTGCTGTTCCTATGCCGGTTCTGAAGTGCTATGGGGGTGCTGTGTGAAATGCCCCCCAAAGAGCTTCCTCCGATGATGTGTTTTCGTGCCTCTTTTCACCCAACCCCGCGGGCGATTTCCATTTTTTTTTTAAAAGCAGGTTTAGATCACTATTTTGCTGTAATGGGACAGTGAAATAGTGTGATAGCGTCCCTAGTGGGCAGCTCTGTAATTACAGCGAAATAACGATCTAAACCTGTTTTTTTTAAAAACAAAAACAAAAACAAAACAGAAATCGCTCGCGCGGGCGGGCGAAAAGAGGCTTGAAACGAAAGCGGCCATCTGAAATGACGAACCGCTTCAGCGACGGCTCTGTACAGGTAGGGGAAGGGCTGTGTGAAACGGCCATTACTGTACTGGTTTATTCCAAGCTGGTACAGTAACGTTTTAAAGGTGCTGTGTGAAATGGCTCACTGCCTGGTCCTTTTTAAATGGAAATTCCCAGGGCTCATTTCGTAGCAGGAGCTCCTTTACATATTAGGCCACACTCCCCTAATGTAGCCAATCCTCCAAGAGCTGACAGAGCTCTTCTTACAGGGGCTACTGTAAGCTCTTGGAGGACTGGCTACATCAGGGGTGTGTGGCCTAATATGCAGAGGAGCTCCTGCTACGAAATGAGCCCTGGAGATTCCGAGGATTGAATGAAATGAGCCCTGGAGATTCCGAGGATTGAACCTGGGACCTTCTGCATGCCAAGTGGATGCTCTATCACTGATCTACACTGAGGGCACCTTCCACCACTAAGGAATATGAGGATACTCTTTAATGTTTAGACTTCAGTCACATGGGAGAAAGAGGTTTTCTTACAGTTTTGCTTATCATCTGAGAATGGTGAGATGCCATTTCTACAGCTCTTATACAAGAAACAGTAGTATATATAACCTGAAGGTCACTTGAACACTTACGTTATGGTTTTCCATCCGACATCAGGGATGTGCATTCAGATACGACAGAGCTGAAAATATAACTGAAAAATACCGATAAGTGAATCTTGATTATTTCTGTGATTTTTCAATATCCTGAAAAATTGATGAATACTTTAGGTATGCCAAATATGCCTTTAAAAAGTTTGGGTATATTCAGCACCCCAAATATATCCAGCAATTTTTCAGAATACCAAAAAAAACCCAAACAACAACAACACAGAAATACTCAAGGTTTACTTGGGAGTCAGCATTTGCAGGCTTCTGGGGACTGTTCCCTCTCGTTTGTTTTCCTTTTCTTCTTTTTCCCTCTGTTTTTGTGTCTCGGAGGGGGTTCTACAGGCTTGCCATGCTTCTTGTATTAATATCAAGTATGCTTGTCAGTTTCAAGAGGGGTTTTTTTCCCCTTTACCAGAGTTACTTTCTGACCCCTTCATTTTTTTTTTTTTTGTAGGCTACTCAGTGCTTGGATTTTTTCTGCTGTGGTTTGACACTAGTCCTCTTGCTCTTGCAATGCCACAGTGGCACTTGGTTCTGCTGGGTATTCTGTACATTGTCATTTATTCTGTTGGGCTTGCAATCCCCCTCCCTTGCTTGGATTTGTTCTGTTGTGATTCTTTAGTTTAACTCTAGTCCTGTTGATCTTACACTGCCACAGTGGCATTAGGTTTGGCTGGGCATTCTGTACATTGCCATTTGTTCTGCTGGGCTAGCAAAAGTGCCCCCCCCTTTCAATTTCTACTTCAGAGATTCTCTGGTTTGACTTTGGTTCTGTTGAGCTTGCACTGCTACAGTGACACTGGGTTCCCCCGGGCATTCTGTACATTGCCATTTGTTATACTGGACTTGCAAAATTGACCCCCCACACACACATACACACATTCAGTTTCTTCTGTAGCGTTTCTTTGGTTTGAATTTGGTTCTGTTGTATTTGCACTTCCACAGTGGCCCTGGGTTCTTCTGGGCTTCTGCACATTGCCATTGGTTCTGGTAGGCTTGGGACAATTTAATTTCGATAGAAACACAGACCTAACCACTGCGTTTAGCCATTGCCTCCTGCTGGAAATCTTCTACACCTCCGATGCTAACCATCTAGTTATGGGAGCAATCTGTGATGGCAAAGATCTCAGACAAAATACTTAGAACACAAACAGGTGCAACACATCACTCCAAATTTGACTCAACTATGGTTCCCAATCTTTTCATTCATGACAGCTAATGAGTTACTTCCATCTAATTCACATGATCACAAATGGTTAACACTATGATATTAAGTAGTAGGATTGCCAATGTACATCTTCACTCACCCTCACAGAAATCCACAATATTAGGTTACATCTAAATCTGTGACACTGCGAACGTCATTTTATTATTCTAGTGAAGATCTACCACTCAAATCAATTAGTTTTTTAGAAACAGATTTGACATGGTTATGTATTGTTTATGTAAGACATGTATTTTATTTTTATGGACGATTGTTTGATTGTATAAAATAAATAAAAATATTTTTTTAAAAAAAGGAATAAAAGTGCCTCCCACCTTGAGTTTCCACCTCAGAGATTCTGTGGTTTGATTTTGGTTGTGTTTGGCTTGGCACATCAGTTTGCAGCTCCACTAGGATGACTGGGTTCTGCAATGGTTCTGCTGAACTTGTTGTTGGTTCTCAGTGATTGCTACTTTCAGGCATGGCTTTGACGCAAGCATGAGGAGCTATTAATGGTTACCTGAAATCCAGGTGGGTTGGGGTAGCTGATGGCTATTGTCATGTAGGATCGTGAGCTTGCCTGACTCCTCAGTGAAGCAGAAATATTGCTTGTGTGACTGCTTCGTCGCTTAACAAAGTCATTGAGTTTGGCGTCGTTAAACAATTGATGCAATTTAACTTAATGGGCTTCCGTTTTATGGAGATTGTCCAAAGCTATTCTCTCAATCTGAAAGAGCTGCATGCGTAAATTTGAAAGACAAATACTTCCCCCCCCCAATCCAAGTGTGCATCAATGAGATCTTGCGTCAAACAAATCTACCTCTTTTCATTATCAGAATGGATGCCACCCAAATTGAACTGTTAAGAGTCCTACAAAGTATTCTGCTGAGTTCACCTAGTTAGTATGACTCAGTCGAGCCCAATGTTTGAGAGCTGCCGTATCAAGAAATAACTGGTGTGATAAACAATTTTTATATATATATTTTATTTACTTTATTTATATCTCACCTTTTATCCCTAATGGGGACCCAAAGCAACTCATGTCGCTCTCTTCTCCTCTGCTTTATCCTCACAACAACCCTGTGAGGTAGATTAGATGGAGAGTCTGTGACTGGCCCAAGGTCACCCAGCGAGCTTCCGTGGTGTGAGTGGGGATTTGAACCTAGATTTCCCAGATCCTAGTCCAGGGGTGGCCAAACTTGCTTAACATAAGAGCCGCAAAGAAGTAGCATCAGATGTCTGAGAGCCACAAGACATGAACACATATTACACATATTTTTAACTGGAAAATGTGCAAATTTGCCTTTTATTAACATTGTCATTAAATAAGACTGCCAGAAATAAAAACAAAAGGAGTAAAAACGGATATTGGTAAAGATATTTAAAGAGACAAATGCTTTCTCCAAGCCGGCCAGCGGGGTGGGGGCTTTGAGAACGCATTTAGAGTCGCTTTCTTTCTCTGCTCCCCTCCACCTCAAACCTACCCACGGAGGTGGAACACTGGCTGGGGAAGGGAAGACTACCTCCCCTTCACTTCCCCAGCCACTCTGCCGGGAGCCGCATAACTTGTGTGAAAGAGCCGCATGTGGCTCCTGAGCCACACTTTGGCCTCCCCTATCCTAGTCCAACTCGATCACCACACCATGCTGGCTACAGGCAGATCGGCCTCCCAGATTCCGTTTTATCAGACTAGCCTGAGGTCCATCCATAGTGTAACTGGCAGAAGAAAACCGGGTGCCCTACTTATTCCCTGAAGCTAGAGCAGAGTTGCCAACTTTCAGCTGGGACCTGGGCCGAGGACAGACTGGCAATCTGCCCCGCTCTGCCTCCGCTTCTAAAGTGGAGGCAGAGGGGGCGTTCAGATTGCCGCATCTGCCCCCCGTCACCAGCGCAGAATCACCCGTCCGCGAGGCGCCGTCCTTCCGCTTCAGCCGGAGACCACTTTAAACAGGTCTCCGGCTCTCCGGCCGCGCATCCCTGCCGCTTCCTGGCAGTGTGGATGCGTTGGCAGCGCGCCGGAAGCGGGGGCAGAAGTGCGAACGCACCTGCAGCCGCGCGCCTCCTCCCCGCCTCCTCCCCGGGACATCGCAGCCAGTGCGAATGGGCCGCACTGGGCTGCTTTTCCCGCGGGGCTTTTGGCCCCGCGTCTGTTCCGGGGCAGATCTTCAGTCTGTCCTCAGCCCTGGAGATTTGGAATGACAACTAATCTCCAGACAAGAGGTGCCAGTTTCCCTGGAGAAAGTAGCAGCTTTGGAGGGTAGGTTCTATGGCATTACACCCCACTGAGCTTGGAGAGACGATGGTTGAGGGGTGACATGATCGAGGTTTATAAGATTATGCATGGGATAGAGCAGGTCGAGAAATAAGTACTTTTCTCCCTTTCTCCCAATACAAGAACTTGTGGGCACTCCATGAAATTGCTGAGCAGTCGGGTTAGAATGGATAAAAGGAAGTCCTTCTTCACCCAAAGAGTGATTAGCATGTGGAATTATCTGCCACAGGAGGTGGTGGCGGCTACAAGCATGGACGGCTTCAAGAGGGAATTAGATAAACATACGGAGCAGAGGTCCATCAGTGGCTATTAGCCACAAAGTATAGACAGGAACTCTCAGTCTGGGGCAAGTGATGTGTTGTATTCTTATTATTTTACAGCCACAGCTTGCGGAGACTTTGGGATGCAAAAGGCCCTTTTCTGATTGGCTAACAAATAAAGACTCTCATTGGTCCTTAAGCCACTCTAGGTAACCAATTGCTGAGCCTCGCTTAGGTCCAATAGGATTGTTTGTACATAGTTGCATTGTTTGAAGTTATGGGTTGGAAACAGTATAAATTAAGGTGCCGCTCTCATAGAGCTGTCTTTGAGCTGAAGCAATGTGTTTGAATAAAAGCCTGTTTGTTTGATTCATCGCCTCCTGCTCAATACTTAAAATGATGCTCTGTATTCTTGGTGCTTGGGGGGGGCAACAGTGGGAGGGCTTCTAGTGTCCTGACCCCACTGGTGGACCTCCTGAGGGCACCTGGTGTCGTTGGCCACTGTGTGACAGAGTGTTGGACTGGATGGGCCACTGGCCTGATCCAACATTGGCTTCTCTTATGTTCTTAGGAGGGCCCTCCCTTCCCCTAACCCAACCATTCCTGGCTTTGCTTTGCTAGTCCCCTGGTTGGGGCAGGGGATTTCCCATTCCCATGTCCTGTTGCCTGCTACCACCCCAGTCAGTGAAGGGAGAAAAGACTAAAAACTCTGAAGGCCAATCAGTTGAGAATATCAATGGCTATTAACCATGGTGAGTGAGGGGAACCTCCATATTCAGAGGCAGTCAGTCTCTGAATCCTAGAGCCAGGAGGCAACATCAGGGGGGCCTGTTCTTCTTTTTAAATAGCATTTTATTGCAAGAAATATTACTTCCTCTTTCTCTACCTGCTCTATAAGAACATCAGAGAAGCCAATGTTGGATCAGGCCAGTGGCCCATCCAGTGCCATCGAGTCATGACTAACCTACTGTGACCACAGCAAGGGGTTTTCAAGACAAGCGATTAAGCAGAGGCGGCTTCATGGCGCCTTTTGGTGTAGTGGTTAGGCATGCAGACTCTAATCTGGGAGAACCGGGTTTGATTCCCCACTCCTCTGCTTGCACCTGCTGGTGTGACCTTGGGTCAGTCACAAGTTCTTTCAGAGCTGTTCTCTCAAGGGCAGTTCTCGAGTGAGCTCTCTCAGCCCCACCTAAGAAGAAGAAGAGATTGGATTTATACCCCGCCCTCCACTCCCCAAGGGAGTCTCAGAGCGGCTTACAAACTCCTTTCCCTTCCCCTCCCCACAACAGACACCCTGTGAGCAGTGTTCCCTCTAAACTGAGTTAGTGTGAGCCAGCTCACAGTTTCTTAGCCTCCGGCTCACACATTTTTGTCTTAGCTCAGGAAGGATGGCTCCGGAGCAGACTAATTTGTGCAGCAGCCAAATCGCTCGCTCAGAACTTTAATGCTGGTAGCTCACAAAATAGAATTTTTGCTCACAAGACTCCACAGCTTAGAGGGAACATTGCCTGTGAGGTAGGTGGGGCTGAGAGAGCTCTTTCCCAAGCTGTCCTTGAGAGAACAGCTGGTCCAGAGCTATGGCTTGCCCAAGGTCATCCAGCCAGGTGCAAGTGGAGGAGTGGGGAATCAAACCCGGTTCTCCCAGATTAGAGTCCGCGCACTTAACCACTACACCAAACTGGCTCTCTGCACCAAACAGAGTGTCTGTTGTGGGGCAGGGATGGGAAAGGAGATTGTAAGCCACCCTGAGACTCTTTTGAGTAGTGAAGGGCAATCCAATCAATCCCATCTCCTCCTCCTCTTCCTCCTCCTTTCTCTACAGAGTCTTCCTTGGTGGTCTCCCATCCAAGAACTGACCCTGTTTAGCTTCTGAGATCCGATGAGACTGGACTATACTAGACAGTTCTACATCCCAGCTGTTGCTCTCCCCTCCCCTTTATCATTTCCACCCTTCTGAAGCGCCTTCTTGTAGGTGTGATGGGGTTGCCAAGTCCCCCCTGGCCACGGATGGGGGATGGTTGGGTAGGGTTGCCAGATCTAGGTTGGGGAGACTCATGGAAATTTGGGGGTAGAGCCTGGGGAGGACAGAGACTGCAGTGGGGTACTACAGAGTCCACCCTCCAAAGCAGCCATGTGCTCCACGGGAACTGACCTCTGTAGTCTGGAGATGAGCTGTAATTCCCAGGGGGGGTGGTGTCCCCAGGTCCCACCTGGAGGCTGGCATCCCTAAAGCGAGATCTTGTGTATGTGTATTAGGGGCCTTGGATTCCTTGTTCTGGCCACTTTGCGCAGTTTCAACGGAAGCAGGCAGTTAGGAAGTTGGCAGACACATTCTCCTTCACCTTTATCACCAAAGACTGCTTCGTTATCATTGCACAAGAGTCCTTGCCTTTTCCTTCTCTCCATCGGCTGTCGGCGTTCTCTTAGCTGAGAACACGCAAGGTGAAAGTCACATTATGCTAATATATTAATATCCCGACAATGGGCCCCTGGTAAACCATATCCCAGGGTAAATTTGTTGGTTGTGAACCTATTTTATTCTGCCGGGGCAGGGTGTTTGATTTCAACACAAAGCAAATTAGTCTACTCCTCTCTCATTACGGTGAGCCAACAGAAGGAGGAGAAGTAACAAAGGAGACGTGAAGGCAATCGTTATTATGGGCTTTAAGTCGCCCAGTTCAGGCTGCCGCACCTGGGCCGAAGGGCACAGATGTCTCTCGGGGGAGACTTTGTAGGGGTTTCTATGGGCTTTTGATCACGTACGTGGGCTGCGTGCCTTGAGTGAAAAGCTTTCGTGTAATCATAAAATAATGGGGTTGACCTCAGAAGCATGTAGCTGTTGTTTTCCCTGGTGCAATGTAAGATCTTTCACAGATTAACCCTTTATTTTATTCCCAGAAGTCCTACGTTGTTGTCAGCTAATGCTGCTATTCCCTGCCCAGGAGGTGGGATGAGCGACCCCTGGACAACAGGACTGTGGAAT
Organism: Lepidodactylus listeri; assembly: GCA_029233225.1. NCBI lineage: Eukaryota > Metazoa > Chordata > Lepidosauria > Squamata > Gekkonidae > Lepidodactylus > Lepidodactylus listeri. The sequence continues at coordinate 11,098,592 of JARCFY010000006.1, read as the reverse complement.
GTTATGTTATATTTCTCATGACATGCTTATCACTCTTTGAGCTACTCCGACCTTGAGACACTGTTGGAGCAGGCCCATGTATATCTTCTCCTGTCTGACTCTTATTCTTCCTGCTTATTTCCCTGGGAACTGCAAACCAGTATTTTATTTGCCTTTTTCTCTGACATGATGATTGGTTACCATGCCTTACCAGACCCTTTTTGAATTCTGTATAATGATCCTGAATGAGGTGGTACCCACCATTACTAACACAAGAAGTGCAGATGACCATAGCAGACCTTTCTCAATAAAGCATTCCTGTTTAAGGACACTTGTTGGTGACTGACTCTGTAGGACTCTCACAGTTGTAGTACATTCATGAACATATGTTTGCATCCAATACATCGGTCAACTGCGCACTTTTTTTCTCACACCGAACATAATCATTGTTACTATGCCTCTTGTTTTCCCAGCGTCTCTGCTTGTTGCATAGTCTCAGGTAGATCAGGATGGGTCGCGGTGTTAATCTGTCTGAAGCAGACTGGAAGATCGGTAGCTCGACAGTTTGAGACCTGAGTGCCGTGTGACTGAGTTAACTCCCGTCTCTGGTCCCAGCTCCTGCCAACCTAGTAGTTTGAAAGCAAGAAATTGCAAGTAGATAAATAGATACTGCTACAGTGGGAAGGTAACAGTGTTCTGTGCACCTCGGCATTTAGTCATGCCAGCCACATGACCATGGAGAAGTCTTTGGACAGGGCTGGCTCTTCAGCTTGGAAACAAAGATGAGCACTACCCCCTAAAATCAGATTCAACTAGCTTTTGAGCAAGGGAAACCTTTACCTTTTAGCAGCAGAAAAGAGCAAGAGTCCAGTAGTACATTAAAGACTAACAAAATCTGTGGGAGCTTCCCTGAGTCTCTGCAACTTTGCTTAGTCTTAGTAATAACTGTTGTATGATAATGTTTGGTGGCACGACATTGAAACTTTTACCTCAGCTTTTTCTTTTGTTTTGGTAAGTCTTGGCTCATAAGAAGATGAGAGAAGCCAATGTTGGATCGGGCCAATGGCCCATCCAGTCCAACACTCTGTTACGCAGTGGCCAAAAACAGCAGGTGCCATCAGGAGGTGAAAACCTTGAATCTGATTGATAGTTCTCAAATAACAGTGTTTTGAAATAATGCAGTTATTGCAGTTTCACATGAATTGATAATTGGCCATCTCTGAGGAAGATACTCTGAAACAATGTGGTTGCGATCACACACACAATTCACCCTGACATAGGCGTGAATGCCGGGCGGATTAAAGGAGCATGATCAGACGACAACATCTGGGAAGTGCCCCACAGCTGTCGGCAACCCATTTTGCTCGGCCGCAGAAGCAGAGTTAAAAAACACCTCGGAAAGTCCAGTAGCAAACCGGTTGCTACGGGCCACAGACGGACTTTCCTGCGTCTGATCACCCCAGTCTGCTCCCATGGTGTTGGGATAGTCTGATCTGGCTATCCTGACTCCATGCCGTTGTCCCCCCCCCCCTTGCAGTATGCACATCAGTGCACCCCCCCCCCCGCACACTCCATAGGGAGACCTCAATTCCTCGTGTAAGTGCATCAGAAACAAATGGGGGGGGGGAAAACAACTCACCTGTGGTTGCGTCTGATCACGCAGTGGCGGGCTGTGCCAGCATCTACAAAAGTCCATGTGATCATGCAACTGCGGGTCAACTTAGGCCAGATCTACCCCTCCCCTCTGAAGCAGTTTGACTGCTGTTCTTTTCCTACACTCATTTCACCCTGGTTTCAAATTTCACTTTGTTTTCCCCCCCCCGGGTCTGAAGAGCAGTAAGCAACAGGATCTGTTTAAAGCAATGTAATGCTAGCCTGACCACAAGAGGGCAATTAACGAATGTTGACTGTGATTTTTAAACTAGAACAAGTATGGTTTGAAACTAGAAACAGGTATAGACGGGGTTTTTTGGAACTAGAATGATTCCAGCAGGGAAGTCAGAAGTAGATTTGACCTTAAACTGGAGGAAATAGCCTCCCCCCCCCCCCTTTATCTCGTGTGTGTGACCGCAACTGAAGTATTTATCTGGAATCTTCGTTGGATGGTTCTTATATAATAATGCATACGTGGATGGTTCTAACGTAATAATATATATGTGTTCGTAACCACAACACAACGAGAATTCAGCACACCATTGCTTTAGTCGTTTTTTTCTTCATCTATTTAGTGCGTTGTCACAGAGTTATCTTCCTTACTGCCATTTATGCATAGACTGTGTTTCTTCTTTTCATTTACTCCTGTAAGGAACAAGCAGGTTTGAAGAAAACAGGGAATTTCTACTTATTGATGTGTTTCATTTTCAGGTTAGCTGTACTTGTTCGTAACCACATAGCAAAGAACACACAAAGAAAATTAATTGGGTTTGTGCTTCTGGGGTTTTCTGAACATCTTTTCCATTATTGATTATCCAGGATAGCCGGGGATAGTCTGATTTCCTAAGATCTCAGAAGCTAAGATAGGAGACCTCCCAAAGAGGTTCAGGGTCTGTCTTACTTGTGGCACGAAAGAAACTCATCCCAAAGACAGTTGCTCTGGATATGTAATACAGCCGAGGTTTGTTAGCTAGCTTTGGTGATGGTCAGAGTCTCCGTACTTATATTGGAACCGGACCCAGTTACTAAAAGCTATTATCTTTTAAAAAATGGAAACCATTTTGTCTCCTCAATTAAATCACCAGGACTGTAGCATAGTCCGAGTTCCTCTTCAAATCTCCCCAAAGCATCCCTGCCCATGTTCTGCTGCCATTTCTATCAACCCAACCCAAATAGACTTTGAATTGGTGGCTGAAGCAATATCTTCATACCTGAAGTTCCCAAAGAGCAGTGTTATGTGGGTCAGAAACCCTTGGGAATTTACATGTCTACCTGATGTCAAGCATCCTAGAACTGCATTTCCCAAGGCTTTTTGGCAGCTAGGATATTGTGGACAGTGCTCGGGACTGTATCCCTGGAACAAGGATTCCTGGTAATGTTACTGCAAGTGCACCTGACCGGACATCTGTACTGGGTGCACAGGTAACCTGGAAAAGCACCATTCCCACAGCTGTACTGACCAAAGCATGCTGGGAAACTTGGTTTACATTCTGAACAGAAAAAAAAAAATTCTTGGAGAAATGATGTTTGACCCGTAACACAACAACAGGTGAAAGAGGAGGAGGAGGAGGAGGAGGAGAAAAAGGAGGGGAAGGATGAGAAGAAGAAGAAGAAGAGTTGGTTTTATACCCCGCCCTTCACTACCCAAAGGAGTCTAGGAGCGGCTTACAATCACCTTCCCTTCCTCTCTCCACAACAGGTACCTTGTGAGGTAGGCGGGGTTGAGAGAGGTCTGAGAAAACTTTGACTGGCCCCAAGGCCATCCAGCTGGCTTCATGTGGCGGAGTGGGGAATCAAACCCAGTTCTCCAGATTAAAGTCTGCCACTCTTAACCACGCTGGGGATGTTAGCTGGAACTGGAAAACCCCCCACTAAGAATACCTTTGGAATGCCTCTAGCTGCCTCCTATGCAGGGACTTTGCCTGACATGGTGGAGGTGCATTACACTGATGCTATTAAGTCTTGGGACGTCTTCTTTTTCTTCCCTCAGAGCAACCAGAGGTGACTGGATTATGCCGAGCAGGAGAAGTTGTAGGGAGATTGCCCCATTCAACAATCCCTTTGGAACACAGATGGAGGTCAAGACAGAATCCCCTAGTGGAAGATCATACAATCCAGATGCAGAAAGCCCAACTGTGTTGGGTTTTCTGATCGACCTCTTGCCATTCTCAGAGAATCCCCTGGAGTACGAACCTTCTCTGCTACTTCCTCTGAATTCATCAGTAAGGTCTCTGCGAGGCATTAATTGACACGGTCTATTAAATGCAATCACCGCTTACTTTTAACCATTGGGAGAAAAAATAGGCGCTTTAGTCAAGTGACTAATTAGCCGGTGCTCATTAGCATCCTGCTAACTGCTAAACATAGTCAAATATTTGAGTCGAGTTTGCATACCTTCATTGTGCTGTATGCTTTGGAGACATCTCTTCCCCCCCCACACACACACAAAGGGTAGCATTGGCTCTGTGTATACATCCAAGAGTTCCCAGTCTGAATACTTTACAACTTGGAACTGAAGCTTTGAACCGGCTTCTCAAATAGATACAGTATTCAGCATTCAAAGTTATTGTCCTACCATATCGATCGGACGTCTTCTGTCTTTCCTTCCATTTCCTATAATGGTTTCTGTTGTGTACTAAGGATGAGTCATCCCTAAACTAGCCCTGGGATTAGGGTGAGCTTGAGTCCACAAACAATAGCTGGCTAGGATCTGGGGTCTTGCTGAAGTCACCATAAGTAATGGAAGGAAGACCACCAAGGAAGACTCTGCAGAGGAAGGCAATGGCCAACCACCGCTGCTTCTCCCTTGCCCTGAAAGCCCCTTGCTGGGGTCACCATAAGTAATGGAAGGGAGACCACCAAGGAAAACTCTGCAGAGGAAGGCAATGGCCAACCACCTCTGCTTTTCATTTGCCTTGAAAGCCCCTTGCTGGGGTAGCCATAAGTCTTGGATGGGAGACCACCAAGGAAGACTCTGCAGAGGAAGGCAATGGCCAACCACCTCTGCTTCTCACTTGCCTTGAAAGCCCCTTGCTGGGGTAGCCATAAGTCTTGGATGGGAGACCACCAAGGAAGACTCTGCAGAGGAAGGCCATGGCCAACCACCTCTGCTTTTCATTTGCCTTGGAAGCCCCTTGCTGGGGTAGCCATTAGTCTTGGATGGGAGACCACTGAGGAAGACTCTGCAGAGGAAGGCAATGGCCAACCACCTCTGCTTCTCACTTGCCTTGGAAGCCCCTTGCTGGGGTAGCCATAAGTCTTGGATGGGAGACCACTGAGGAAGACTCTGCAGAGGAAGGCAAAGGCAAACCACCTCTGCTTCTCCCTTGCTGGGGTCACCATAAATCCACTTATCTGACAAAAGGAGCTGGGATTCTTGCAAGTTTTTATCCTCCAGATCTTATCAGTCTCCTGTGTGCTACTGTACTTGAATCTAGCCATCAATCATTTGACACTTGATGGCACTTACCTACCTATCTTGGGCTCTGTTTCTTCATCCTGCTTGTGTCTGACAGAGTGCGTGGGAACTGATATATTTTCAAACAAGTCAATGCCATTTGCCTCCTCTTGCAACCCTGTTTCCTTCCATTAGCACACTGCATGCGGAATGGCAGGTTCTTGCCCCGCAAACCCAAGGAGTCGATGCCAACAGCATGGAGAAGAAGGTGAAGGAAGGACAAACAATTGCCCCCTTCTAAGTGATCCACTTTCCGTCTTCCATCTCTTCAAAGTATTGGGCGGCCAAAAGGAAATGAGAAGAGAAATGATATGTAATTTCCTTCAACATCGGGGGGGATTTCAGACATTGAGAAAGAGGGCTTGGGGAGACATTGAAAGGCTTCTCTGGGTTAAAAGGAAAATCCCCTCTAGGAGGAACCGTCTGATTAATGTAATCTTATGATTTCGACTCGAGACAAGCGAGGATGGGAGAAGTTTGACATTTCTTTTCCCACTGAAAGCATCATTTCGGGAAAGTGCCTGCCACCCTCTTAAGAAGCGACAGCTCTCCTCCTCCGTACAGTTTCTATTTAAATGCCTACCCCCACCGCTGGTGAGATGCAAGCCGGCCACACACAAGGCAAGAGCACTGCTGTTCTAACCACAGACTCCAGGACACAGGACAGCGTGCTTAAATATTTCCATTAAATGTTCTTGAAGCACTTGGGGGGGGGGGGAATAAAGACAAACTAACAGTCTTGTGCCCTGACCTGAATGGCCCAGGGTAGTCTGATCTCATCAGATCTCGGAAGCTAAGCAGGGCCAATCCTGGTTAGCAGGGGTCCGTTGGAGCCGGAGCGCACAGGAGCGCAGCTCCGGGAGTGAGGAGCCCAGGGGGCAGGCACATGACCAAGCCCCACCCCCTCCTTGGCTTCCCCAAGCAGTGCAGAGGCACAGCGCCCCGGGGAAAGCCCTGCTAGGGTCTTTATTGTTTTTAATGTTTTGTTTTAATATTGATAATTTTATCATTGTTCCTTTCATGACTGTGTGCTGCTTTTCCTGGGCACATGGCACATAAGTACTGGAGAAATTTCACCAACCCTTCAGCAGCTTCCACCTTATCAGTTTGGTGTAGTGGTCAGGAGTTGGGCTCTAATCTGGGAGAACCGGGTTTGATTCCCCACTCCTCCACATGCAGCTGCTGGTGTGACCTTGGGCCACTCACAAGTTCTCTCAGAGCTGTTATCTCATGAGCAGTTCTCAAAAGACCTCTCTCAGCCCCACCAACCTCACAGGGTGTCTTGTTGTGGGGAGGGGAAGGGGAAGGGATGGGTGGTGCACATGTCCTGGGTATCTCAAGTCTACTTGAAACCTGGTGGTTTCAAGGGAGCAGGAAGAAAATGAGGGTGTGTTCTTTACGCTTATTTTTATTGCACAAAGTATTGGATGGGGAAGGGAACGGAGGAAGAGCAGGTCAGTTTCACTCACCTGTGGAGTGGAGCCTGAGGGGTGGGTGTTGCCTTCTGACACACTTCCGGTATGTTAGGGGGTGTGGCATATGCAAATGAGTTATGCTAATGAGCTCCTGCACCTCTTTTTCTACTAAATGACCCCTGCTGGTTAGGACTTGGATGGGAGACGGCTAAGGAAATCTAGAGTTGCTCTGCAGAAGCAAGCAGTGGCAAGCCACTTCTGTTTGTCTCCTGCCTTGGAAAACCCAGCAGAGTCGCCATGATTTGCCTGTGGCTCAAAGGCCCTTTCGACCACCACTCATGGTTCTGCCAGTTTGGCGTAGTGGTTAGGAGCGCGGACTCTAATCTGGGAGAACCGGGTTCGATTCCCCACTCCTCCACATGCCGCTACTGGTGTGACCTTGGGTCAGTCAGAAGTTCTCTCAGAGCTGTTCTCTCAAGGGCAGTTTCTGTCAGAGCTCTCTCAGCCCCACCTACCTCACCAGGAGTCTGTTGTGGGGAGGGGAAGGGAAAGGAGATGGTAAGCCGCTCTAATACTCTGAATGAAGGGCAGGGTATAAATCCAATCTCCTCCTTCTCTCCTCCTCCTGGGACAAAGTAGACATTCACTTTTTGAAGAGCTGGATCAGGGTTCCCTGGACCCAACTGGGATCCCCCCAACCTGCAAAAGAGCTGTGGGGAATGGCTATTAAAAATCAAAGCAGCCCCCCCCATTTGGGTACAGAACACTGCTGCAGGGGAAAGGAGAACTCCTGCATCCCCCCCCCCCGCCATTTTCCATGCTCACAGAAGTTATTCCCCCACTTTTGCTGTTCCATCTGGGATATTCTGTTCATGTGGAGCAGCAAAAACAGGGAAATTGCTCTCTCCCCAAGCCCAGATTCAGAATGGAAATGGCTTGAGGGGGCAAGAACCCTTCCCCCCTAGTGGTGTTCTGAGCCCAAACAGTCAGCTTGGTGTAGTGGTTAAGAGCATGGACTCAGATCTGGGAGGAGCAGGTTTTATTCCCCGCTCCTCCACATGCAGCTGCTGGTGTGACCTCGGGTCAGTCACAAGTTGTCTCAGAGCTTTTCTCTCACGAGCAGTTCTCGAAAGAGCTCTCTCAGCCCCACCTACCTCACAGGGTGTCTGTTGTGGGGAGGGGAAGGGAAAGGAGTTTGTAAGCTGCTTTGAGACACCAAGTGAAGAGTGGGGTATAAATCCAATCTCTTCCTCCTCCTCCTCCTGTGTGTATAGAAGAGATTTAGAACGGATAAAAGGAAGTGCTTCTTCACCCAAAGAGTGATTAACACGTGGAATTCACCGCCACAGGAGGTGGCGGAAGCTACAAGCATGGATGGCTTCAAGAGGGAATTGGATAAACATATGGAGCTGAGGTCCATCAGTGGATATTAGCCACAAAGTATAGATAGGAACTCTCAGTCTGGGGCAAATGATGCTCTGTTTTCTTGGTGCTTGGAGGGGCAACAGTGGGAGGGCTTCTAGTGTCCTGGCCCCACTGCTGGACCTTCTGAGGGCACCTGGTGTTTTTGGCCACTGTGTGACAGAGAGTTGGACTGGATGGCCTGATCCAACACTGGCTTCTCTTACGTTCTTATAAGAGATCATTTTTAAACAATACACTAATTTTTAAAAAGTCTTCTGTTACTCATAGCTTCTTCCTGAAATGCTGAAGGTTACTATTATTATTATTATTATTGCATAACTTCACTTCCAGACATTTTGAGGTTGCTCTGCCTTGCAGGGGAATCTGTATTGAGGTTGTACCCACCACCCTGTGTCAGAATCCCAAAGATTCCTGCAAGCTCAAAAAGGCTGGCGACCCTTGGTATAGATTATGCAATTTATTGAAACCCACGGCCGGTCAATGTTCTCCACCTCCGCCTTCATGCTCCTTACAGCGGCAATAGATTTCTCATACAAGCAGGAAAAGAAAGAAACTGATGCAAAGCTGACAAAGGATACAGGTCTCCCACATGAGCGATCACGACCCCCAATAAACTTAAAATGCATACGTTGCAGCTGGAAAAAAAATAGCCACATGTTGGGGGTCTGTTGCAATTGATAACACAATGGATAAATCATTTATTGCAAGGCATTTGCTTGCTGAAGGGGGGAAACAAATCACCCAATGAATCTCACAGATTGCTTGTGGAACTAAAAACCACACACAACCTGCTTTGTCAGCTGTTTGGAAAACCGGGCTACAAATGGAAGGTCAGACATGGAAGAAAGGATTGTGTGCCTGGGAAGGGAGAAGGCATATGGAAGGTCCTGAATTAATAGCAAACAAACAAAACAAAACAAAACAAAAACCTTTGACTACTCCCATGCCAAACCAGACCTATAATCTCCACTGCAACCATTCTAAAGGAGTTTCAGAGGATGTTGGTCTGCAGTACAGCAGCTAGATTCGAGTCAACTAGCATCTTGTTGGCCTCTAAGGTTCTACTGGGGGAGGGCAGGCAGTCTGATCTCATCAGAACTTGGAAGCTAAGCAGGCTAGGTACTTGGAAGGGAGACCACCAAGGAAGGCTCTGCAGGGGAAGGCAATGGCCAACTTCCTTTGCTTCTCACTTGCCTTGGAAGCCCCTTGCTGGGGTCACCATAAGCCTTGGATGGGAGACCACCAAGGAACACCCTGCAGAGGAAGGCAATGGCAGACCCCCTCTTGCCTTGAAAGCCCCTTTCTGGGGTGACCATAAATCTTGGAGGGGAGACCACCAAGGAAGGCTCTGCAGGGGAAGGCAATGGCCAACTTCCTTTGCTTCTCACTTGCCTTGGAAGCCCCTTGCTGGGGTCACCATAAGCCTTGGATGGGAGACCACCAAGGAAGACTCTGCAGAGGAAGGCAATGGCCAACCCCCTCTGCTTCTCACTTGCCTTGAAAGCCCCTTGCTGGGGTCACCGTAAGTTGGCTGCAACATGACAGAACTTTACACACATGCACAGGGTATTGGTGGACTCAGATCTAGCAATTCAAAAGAAGTGAAGCCACTTGATCTAGGAACCTCATTGCCTGTGGATGGGTTACACAAGCCTAATCCTCACACTCAGGAAATAGAGAATACAGAAACAGAGACCTGGAATGGTCCTCAAGGGTCATCTAGTCCAACCCCCTGCACAATGCAGGAAATTCACAGCTACTCCCCACTCGATAGATGATTATGATGATGGTGATACAACATAAGAGCATAAGCAAAAGCCAGCGTTGGATCAGGCCAATGGTCCATCCAGTCCAACACACAGTGGCCAAAAATACCAGGTGCCCTCAGGAGGTCCAACAGTGGGCCCACCAGGAGGTCCACCAGAGAAGCCCTCTCACTGCCCCTCAAGCACCAAAAAATGATGTTGATGATAGACAGACAGACCCATGGGGAAGGGTCATAGCTTAGTGGTAGAACATCTGCTTTGCAAAAGGCCCCAAGTACAGGTAGCAGGTGATGTGAAAGATTCTACCTGAGGCCCTGGAGAGCTGCTACTGGTAACAGTAGACAAAATTGAGGAAGACTGGACTATTATAGAGACAAGCCATCAAGTTTTGTCCCACTTCAGCTGCCTCCAAAAGGTCATAAGTGAGGTGAGATAAGGAGAAGAAGAAGAGAAGAGATTGGATTTATACCCCGCCCTTCACTACTCAAAGGAGTCTCAGAGCGGCTTTACAATCTCCATTGCCTTCCCCTCCACAACAGACACCCTGTGAGGTAGGTGGGCCTGAGAGAGCTCTTTCCAGAGCTGCTTGTGAGAGAACAGCTCGGACAGAACACCACAGCTTAGAGGGAGCATTACCTGGGAGGTAGTTGGGGCTGAGAGAGCTCTGACAGAAGCTGCTCTTTTTCAAGAACAGCTGTGCCAGAACTATGGCTTGCCCAAGGTCATCCAGCAGGTGCAAATGGAGGAGTGGGGAATCAAACCCAGTTCTCCCAGATTAGAGTCCGCGCACTTAACCACTGCACCAAATCAAATGGAGGTAAAGATAGCTCCTCAGAATGGGGGGAAGACACATCTGTGGCCACATTCCAAGATGAAAAATGTTCAGATGCTGTTTTGGAAGATGCTGTCAGGCGTCTTCCCTCAGCTGGGAATGAGGATAGCCGTGGTCATTTTTTCTGCCTCCTTCCCACAGATTGCTTCTGAGACAGCTGTTGGTTAGCCTGAGGGACGCTCGGAAGGACAGAAGCTGCCTGTCAATCAGTCGAAGGCTTTAAGGTTACCCAGAGTGTGGGAAAACACAAAACCTCATATTTCATCCTTCACAGCAAGAAGTAGAAGGCTTTTCAGTTGCTTGTCCCACTCCATCTGTTCAGGATTGTTTCCAGAGTTGCTGTTGCCTGTGAGGGGGGAGGGGAGGAACAGGTCTCTTTGTTAGACGGTAAAGGCTCCTAAAGATATTCGCAACTAATTATTCTTAAACAAACATGTAAGCCGCAATACCAAGCATGGAGAAACTATCACTAGCAATAAATTGCAAGTAGATAAATAGGTACCGCTTCAGTGGGAAGGTAACACCGTTCCGTGCACCTCAGCATCTAGTCATGCCGGCCACATGACCATGGAGAAGTCTCCGGACAGTGCTGGCTCTTCGGCTTGGAAATGGAGATGAACACCGCAACCCCAGAGTCGGATTCGACTGGCTTTCGAGCAAGGGAAACCTTTACCATTACCTAAGTGAACTGAAGGAAGTGGTAAACTGGTTTGGATTCATAACTACTTAACTGGTATCTATCAAGGGCTTAAAGTTCGCCATAGTTCAACAGAAACATTTCAGAACCAAAGTCCAACGGGAAGCTGCTGAACTGGAATTCATATGTAAATTTGACTCAGTCAGACTTGGATTGAACAGAGACTTTGGATGGTTATCTCATTATCAGAAGTGACTGCCTTTCGGGTATTCTGTTCAGATTCGTCAATACAAGGAAGGGGTCACGCCCAGCCTGGATTGTGCATTCAACCTTCTTTCATGACTTCTGCAACTGCTTTGCATTTCCATGGCACTTTCCGCATCCTCTCCCCCCTCCCCTTACCACCTATATCCCTGGCCAGTTTCTTCATGCCCTCCATGCATCTGACGAAGAGAGCTTGGCCAATCTGAAAAATCAGCAGTGGCTGAACAAACAGTATCTAATTCCAAGACACTGAAGGGCTGGACAGCACATCAAATTACCATGTCAGATTACACAGGGAAGCCACTGGCATTCATAAACATACAACACAATTTCAACGGGAAAGAAGAGAGTTTAAAAATAAGATAAGATTAGAATTTCAACAGCCAACCCATATCCATATTAGCCACAAGGTATACATAGGAACTCGGGGAGAAGTGATGCTCTATATTCTTGGTGCTGAGGCGGGGGGAACAGTGGGAGTGCTTCTAGTGTCCTGGCCCCACTGATGGACCTCCTGATGGCACCTGGTATTTTTGGCCATTGGCCTGATCCAACATCGGCTTCTCCTACGTTCTAATGTTAACCTCCTCAGGAAAGCTCCTCCATTAGCATGTCACAGCCTGGGAAACTCCTACTCAGCCCTACCCCACTTTCCTGAGTAGATATATCTTTCTGTGTTATACCACTGAGGATGCCAATCACAGCTGCTGGTGAAACGTCAGGTACTACAATGCCAACACCATGGCCATACAGCCCGGAAAATCTACAACCACTAAAGAGAACTATGTTTCTTGAAAGCTTATGCTATAATAAAATGTGTCAGTCGTAAAGGTATGACTGGGTTTTTTTAAACTAGTTTTAGAAATTTTCCTAGACCAACCAGAGTCCATGACACATGGCGCACAGCACAGAGAGAAATTTTGGAACAACAAAGGGAAAGGATGGGAGGGGAACCTTCTCGTCCCTACAGTTATATCACAGTGCTGGTTCAATCATTTAATAAGGAAACATTTATACCCCCTAATGAATTTACTCAGTGAGCTCGTATCTCTCCCCAAACCACCTTAAACGAGAAGATCTGCATTCTTTCCTCTGGTGCACGGAGACCAGATAAATTATATTTTTGCTAATGGGTTTTGCCATATTGTCTCAAGCTCGGGTAAATGAAAGCGAAAGAGTAAACCCCAGAGAAAAAGATGATTGGTCGTTGATTTTATTAGCATGTTGCGATGATCTCATACAGAGGCGACTGTCTTTTGGGGGGGGAGAATTGATCCGCTTAATAAAGTGGGGATTCCTCCCCCCCCCCCACAAAACATGAGCTATGTCATATAGCTCATGGTTTTAATACTGAAAGTAATAACTGCGGGCAACAGCCAGATGTCCACATATTTCCTATGCAGGTTTTTCTGTTTTGAAAGCCTTCCGCTATATAGTCTGTATATTTTAGGGAAGAGGACAAAGAACTTCCGTGCATAAATTAGTTCGCCGGGATGGGGTGAAGGAGAGCTGTGGCTGACATCTGATTCTGATGACGAATCTCTGTGGATTCCATAAGCGTCTTGGGAATGCGGCTGTCAATCTCGATTTTCGAGGCAGCATATCCAATTCAGCTTTACAAAGGCGAGTCCACCAAGAGTGTAGAGGATTTCGAGGAGATCCTCTCGAAAGATGGGCTGCTTGTATTAAATGCAGGCTTGTTAGCAGCCAATATTGGATTCGTTCAGCCAAGCTGAAAGCCAACGACTGGTACAAAGCAGGGTTTTAGCTGAGAGGTGCCAGAGGATGTGTTGATGGCCACCAACTTGGAATGCTTTAAAAGAGGCGTGGACAAATTCATGGAGGATGAGGCTATCCATGGCTGCAAGTCCTGGAGGATATCTACTCCCTCCAGTTTGGTGCAGCCGTTAAGATCGCGGACTGTAATCTGGGAGAACCAGGTTCTCCTCCACAGGCAGCTGCTGGTGTGACCTTGGGTCAGTCACACATTCTTTCAGAGCTGTTCTCTCAAGGGCAGTTCTCGAGAGAGCTCTCTCAGCCCCACCTGCCTCACAGGGAGTCTATTGTAGAGAGGGGAAGGGAAAGGGATTGTAAACTGCTCTGATAGTCCTTTGGGTAGTGAAGGGTGGGGTATAAATCCAATCTCCTCCTCCTCCTTCATCTTCTTCATCTTCTACCACAGGCAGTATGCATCTTTCTATCTGTTGCTGGGGAGCACAGGTTGGGAGGATACTATTGAAGTTATCGTGCTTCTGGGCTAAATAATAATTGTTGTATGACATTGTGTGTATTATAGCCAGAAGATCCTAACATTGTCTGGCAGCCTGAAGTTCTATCACTTTTAAAGTTATGCACCACTAGGAGGTGAGCTAGACATATTCTGGGCTGAGAGAGCTCTGAAAGAGCTGTGACTGACCCAAGGGTGACCACCTAGCTTCTTGTGGAGGAGTGAAAATCAAACACATTTTTTTCCCAGATCAGAGTCTGTCGCTCTTAACCACTAAACCATGCTGGCTCTCTTCTGGGCTTCCTAGAGGAAACTGGTTGGCCACTGTGGGAGCAGAAGGCTGGTCTTGATGGTCCATTGGTTGGATCCAGGGTGACATTTCATAAGTTCTTATGTGCCTGTGAAGAGAATCTGGAATGATAGTGGAGGGACTGGTGAGTTGAGAAGAAGACATTCATGGTTCATGGCTGGGAAGGGCCATGGCTCAGTGGTAGAGACTCATCTTTGAATGTGGAACATAAGAACATAAGAGAAGCCCAGGGGTCCGTTGGGGCTGGAGCGAGGCGGAGCAAAGCTCCGCCAGCTCAAGACTGGCCAGTAGGGCAGCCACAGGCTGAATCAGATTCTCTAATCTGATTCAGCTCGCCGCCGAATTGCCGCCGAAATTCAGCGGCAACTTTAAAAGCTACTGGAGGGGAGGGGGGTTGAAGGAGAGGCTCCAACCTTGCAGGGTAGCTGCTGGGGCCTCTCCTCGAAATGCCCACCAAGTTTCAAGAAGATTGGAACAGGGGGTCCAATTCTACAGGCCCCCAAACAGGTTGCCCCTATTCCCTCCATTGTTCTCTATGGTAGGAAAAAAGTTAACATTTTTTCCCACCATAGAGAACAATGGAGGGGATGGGACAATCTGTTTGGGGGCCCGTAGAATTAGACCCCGTGGTCCAATATTCTTGAAACTTGGTGGGTATTTCGAGGAGAGGCCCCAGCAGCTACCCTGCAAGTTTGGAGCCTCTCCCTCAAACCCCCTTTCCTCCAGCCCCTCATATACCCTATGAGTTTTTGCCATTGATTTCAATGGCCCATAGGATATAATGGGGCTGAAACTGACATTCCCTTTCTGACACACTTCTGGTGATGTCAGGGGATGTGGCATATGCTAATGAGTTATGCTAATGAGTTATGCTAATGAGCTCCTGCACCTCTTTTTCTACGAAAGGACCCCTGGAGAAGCCAATGTTGGATCAGGCCAATGGCCCATCCAGTTCAACACTCTGTCACACAGTGGCCAAAAATACCAGGTGCCCTCAGGAGGTCCACCAGTGGGGTGGCTCCAAATTCCATCCCTTGTGTCTCCAGTTAAATGATTCAGGCAGCAGGTGTGGTGAAAGAATAGCCCAGGATAGCCCAATCCTGACAGATCTTGGAAGCTAAGCAGGGTCAGCCCTGGCTAATATTTGAAAAGGTGACCTCCAAAGAATACTAGTCTGTGATGAAGAGGCGGGCAACGGCAAACCATCTCAGAAACGCCTCTTGCCTTAAAAACAAGTCTAGCTCACCATCTAGTGGTGTGCAACACTAAAAGAGCTAGAACTTCTGGCTGCCAGACAGTCGTAGGATCTCCTGACTATTTCACACCCAATGCCATAGGGTAATTATTACCTGAGACTCCGGACTCTGACAGTAGACAATACTGGTTTTGACGGATTAATGCTCAGATTCAGTATATGGCAGCAGCATGTATTCAAACTTAATATGAAACTTTCAACCTTGCTTCTTCTGACTTAAAAATCCCTCTTTTAATTTTGCTTTTTCTGGGAATCAAACCCACAATTTGTGATCTCCTTACCATGTTCTACCAGTGGTCCCTGGCCTGAAAGACGTCCTCTAAGCTTCAGCCAGGGCCAGGGCCTTTCCTGCCCTGGCCCCGGCCTGGTGGAACACGCTCCCATGTGACATCAGGGCCCTGCGGGACTTGCTACAGTTCTGAAGGGCCTGTAAAACGGAGCCGTTCTGCTAGGCATTTGGTTGAGGTGGCAGGTGTTCAGTTCACCTCGGCCTGCCACTTTTACAACTGATTTCCAGCTGACAGAGATCAGCTCCCCTGCAGAAAATGGCTACTTTGAAGGGTGGACTCTATGACACTGTACCATGCTGAAGCCCCTCCCCTCCCCAAACCCCGCCCTCTCCTGGCTCCACCCCCAAAGTCTCCAGGTATTTCCCAACCCAGACCTGACAGCCCCATTCAACATCCTGCAGAAGGCTTATAAGGACTGCCCTGAAAATGTTTTATCTCCTTTCACCATCTTCCTTTACTGTTCATTGCATGTTGCCTGAATTGTTTTTAACTTGTTTATTATGTTTATCTACATATCTAATAGCCAAGGTGCCCCCTGTGTGCGGATATCTAAACCCACACATCGGGGGGCACCTAGGGGGCAAAGAGATTTTCCTGCACCCTTGGGGGACTCCCCAGGTGTGCAGAAAAATCTGAAAAGTATATATATATATATATATATATATATATATATATATATATATATATATATATATATATATATTTGGGGGATACTCAGGGCTATTTTTGGGCAGGAATGCACAGGAATGGAGTTCCGGCTGGCTCCTGAGTTGGCCACACCCAGCAGGAACTCATTAGCATAATAAGCTACACCCAACAGCAGAAACTCATTAGGATTGGCTACGTTAGGGGTATGTGGCCTAACATGCAAATTAATTCCTGCTACAAAAAAAGCCCTGGGTTTTGACAACAAACAGGGTAAACACAATAAGAAGCAAATGGTGGGTGTGGCTGGATGACCACTCTTCTGGTGACATGGGGGCGTGGCCTAATGTGCTAATAAGCTGTGCTGTCAGTGGTGTGGCCTATTATGCTAATGAGTTCCTGCTGGGCTTTTTCTACAAAAAAAAGCCCTGGGGATACTTAAATCCCTCCAAAGTAAAAAGCGTCCCCTGCGCATGCGCAGGGAGCACAGTTGGAAGATGCCTTGCATTCGTTGTGGGGGGAGGAAGAGAGCTTGGTGAGCCCGGCAGCTGGGAGCTGCGCAGGCCTCGCCGTCGCCGCCGGGGTGCAGGGAAGAGGGCTTGGAGGGGGCCAGGTAGGGGCAGGGAAGAAGGCTCACCTGCAGTGTCTTCCTCCTCTGTGTGGAGCTTTCCCTCCCCACGAGTATCGCGGGTCCCCCCTTCTTGTTTATATCTAATTCTGTTGTGAGCCACCTGGAGCCCCTTTTGGGATAGGGCGGGATAGAAACCCAATCAAATAAAATAGTTTCTATGACATGCAGTATGTGTCCATGCACTGTTACAACAATCTACCAGGAATAGCCACATCACACAAAGTGCATAGCCATGCACAAGATATGTATGGATTATATGTGCATTGGGGTGGGGGTGAGGCTGAATTCTGCAGCTGCCAGCTGAACTGACTTTTAACCGATTAATTGTGTGGCTCACCAATTGCATGTATCCATATGTTAAAAGTTTCCCTTGCTCGAAAGCCAGTCGAATGCCCGGCACTAGGGGGCAATGCTCATCTCTGTTTCCAAGCGGAAGAGCCAGCGCTGTCTGAAGACTTCTCCGTGGTCATGTGGCCGGCATGACTAGACGCCGAGGTGCACGGAACACTGTTACCTTCCCACCAAAGTGGTACCTATTTATCTACTTGCAATTCCTTGCTTTTGAACTGCTAGATTGGCAGGAGCTGGGACCAGGGACAGGAGCTCACTCAGTCATGCGGCACTCAGGTCTCGAACCGCCAAGCTACCGACCTTCCGGTCTGCAGCTCAGCATCTTAACCACTGAGCCACCACGGCTTAAAAGTCTGGTGGCTACCAAGAGCCGAAGTTCCACCAGACTGAACTTCCAGAGCTGTTCGCAGTTCTGAGAAGGTGGCATGAAAGTCTGGCACCCACACAGAGGATCTCTGGAAATAAAACGAGACAAATTAATCGCCGCCTAGACGTGCAGGTAATATAAGTTTTAACTACAAGCTGCAATTTTGAACCCAAGGGGGAGGCGAAAGGAATAAATCCAATTTCCACTTCGGCA
Source organism: Lepidodactylus listeri (assembly GCA_029233225.1). Classification (NCBI taxonomy): domain Eukaryota; kingdom Metazoa; phylum Chordata; class Lepidosauria; order Squamata; family Gekkonidae; genus Lepidodactylus; species Lepidodactylus listeri. The sequence goes on along the minus strand of JARCFY010000006.1, from coordinate 11,080,875 downwards.
ACTTATTTTTTTTTTAATGTTCTGAGTCATTACTTATAAAACCCTGCACTGTCCATGTGTGCACAAATGCACTTGAGCTGGTTTTAATTAAAAACAACCTTAATAGCTGGCTTATGCTGTTGGAAAAAATAATTGGTTTTGCAGCAGGATATTTATGTAGGAAATGTCCTCCTTCTATGAAAATGGCTCGCTGCTACCAAGTTAACATGATCCTGGGAGCAGCTAGCATTTGTCCAGGGCCCAGTCCTGAAAAATGATGATGCAAAGGCATAAACAGTTTTTGTTTTTAAACGTCGTTGTCATTTCAAGCTAACCTAGAAAAAATGATATGAAGGAGGAGGAGTAGAAGTTGTAGAAGTTGTAGTAGTAAAGAAGAAGAAGGGCATCCAAAGAAACTGATGGGCAGTAGGTTCAGGACAGACAAAAGGAAATACCATTTTAGATGAAGAAGAAGAAGAAGAAGAAGAAGAAGAAGAAGAAGAAGAAGAAGAAGAAGAAGAAGAAGAAGGGCATCCAAAGAAACTGATGGGCAGTAGGTTCAGGACAGACAAAAGGAAATACCATTTTAGATGAAGAAGATGAAGAAGATGAAGAAGAAGAAGAAGAAGAAGAAGAAGAAGAAGGGCATCCAAAGAAACTGATGGGCAGTAGGTTCAGGACAGACAAAAGGAAATACCATTTTAGATGAAGAAGATGAAGATGATGATGAAGAAGAAGGGCATCCAAAGAAACTGATGGGCAGTAGGTTCAGGACAGACAAAAGGAAATACCATTTTAGATGAAGAAGATGAAGAAGAAGAAGAAGAAGAAGAAGAAGGGCATCCAAAGAAACTGATGGGCAGTAGGTTTAGGTCAGACAAAAGGAAATACCATTTTAGATGAAGAAGATGAAGAAGAAGAAGAAGAAGAAGAAGAAGAAGGGCATCCAAAGAAACTGATGGGCAGTAGGTTTAGGTCAGACAAAAGGAAATACCATTTTAGATGAAGAAGATGAAGAAGAAGAAGAAGAAGAAGAAGAAGAAGAAGGGCATCCAAAGAAACTAATGGGCAGTAGGTTTAGGTCAGACAAAAGGAAATACCATTTTAGATGAAGAAGATGAAGAAGAAGAAGAAGAAGAAGAAGAAGAAGGGCATCCAAAGAAACTAATGGGCAGTAGGTTTAGGTCAGACAAAAGGAAATACCATTTTAGATGAAGAAGATGAAGAAGAAGAAGAAGAAGAAGAAGAAGAAGAAGGGCATCCAAAGAAACTAATGGGCAGTAGGTTTAGGTCAGACAAAAGGAAATACCATTTTAGATGAAGAAGATGAAGAAGAAGAAGAAGAAGAAGAAGAAGAAGGGCATCCAAAGAAACTAATGGGCAGTAGGTTTAGGTCAGACAAAAGGAAATACCATTTTAGATGAAGAAGATGAAGAAGAAGAAGAAGAAGAAGAAGAAGGGCATCCAAAGAAACTGATGGGCAGTAGGTTTAGGTCAGACAAAAGGAAATACCATTTTAGATGAAGAAGATGAAGAAGAAGAAGAAGAAGAAGAAGAAGAAGAAGAAGAAGGGCATCCAAAGAAACTGATGGGCAGTAGGTTTAGGTCAGACAAAAGGAAATACCATTTTAGATGAAGAAGATGAAGAAGAAGAAGAAGAAGAAGAAGAAGAAGAAGAAGAAGAAGGGCATCCAAAGAAACTGATGGGCAGTAGGTTTAGGTCAGACAAAAGGAAATACCATTTTAGATGAAGAAGATGAAGAAGAAGAAGAAGAAGAAGAAGAAGAAGAAGGGCATCCAAAGAAACTGATGGGCAGTAGGTTTAGGTCAGACAAAAGGAAATACCATTTTAGATGAAGAAGATGAAGAAGAAGAAGAAGAAGAAGAAGAAGAAGAAGGGCATCCAAAGAAACTAATGGGCAGTAGGTTTAGGTCAGACAAAAGGAAATACCATTTTAGATGAAGAAGATGAAGAAGAAGAAGAAGAAGAAGAAGAAGAAGAAGAAGGGCATCCAAAGAAACTGATGGGCAGTAGGTTTAGGTCAGACAAAAGGAAATACCATTTTAGATGAAGAAGATGAAGAAGAAGAAGAAGAAGAAGAAGAAGAAGAAGGGCATCCAAAGAAACTAATGGGCAGTAGGTTTAGGTCAGACAAAAGGAAATACCATTTTAGATGAAGAAGATGAAGAAGAAGAAGAAGAAGAAGAAGAAGAAGAAGAAGAAGAAGGGCATCCAAAGAAACTGATGGGCAGTAGGTTTAGGTCAGACAAAAGGAAATACCATTTTAGATGAAGAAGATGAAGAAGAAGAAGAAGAAGAAGAAGAAGAAGAAGGGCATCCAAAGAAACTGATGGGCAGTAGGTTCAGGACAGACAAAAGGAAATACCATTTTAGATGAAGAAGATGAAGAAGAAGAAGAAGAAGAAGAAGAAGAAGAAGAAGAAGAAGAAGGGCATCCAAAGAAACTGATGGGCAGTAGGTTCAGGACAGACAAAAGGAAATACCATTTTAGATGAAGAAGATGAAGAAGAAGAAGAAGAAGAAGAAGAAGGGCATCCAAAGAAACTGATGGGCAGTAGGTTCAGGACAGACAAAAGGAAATACCATTTTAGATGAAGAAGATGAAGAAGAAGAAGAAGAAGAAGAAGAAGGGCATCCCAAGAAACTGATGGGCAGGACACACAAAAGGAAATACCATTTTAGATGAAGAAGATGAAGATGATGATGAAGAAGAAGGGCATCCAAAGAAACTGATGGGCAGTAGGTTCAGGACAGACAAAAGGAAATACCATTTTAGATGAAGAAGATGAAGAAGAAGAAGAAGAAGAAGAAGAAGAAGAAGGGCATCCAAAGAAACTGATGGGCAGTAGGTTCAGGACAGACAAAAGGAAATACCATTTTAGATGAAGAAGATGAAGATGAAGAAGAAGAAGAAGAAGAAGAAGAAGAAGAAGGGCATCCAAAGAAACTGATGGGCAGTAGGTTCAGGACAGACAAAAGGAAATACCATTTTAGATGAAGAAGATGAAGAAGAAGAAGAAGAAGAAGAAGAAGAAGGGCATCCCAAGAAACTGATGGGCAGGACACACAAAAGGAAATACCATTTTAGATGAAGAAGATGAAGATGATGATGAAGAAGAAGGGCATCCAAAGAAACTGATGGGCAGTAGGTTCAGGACAGACAAAAGGAAATACCAATTTAGATGGAGAAGATGAAGAAGAAGAAGAAGAAGAAGAAGAAGAAGAAGGGCATCCAAAGAAAATGATGGGCAGTAGGTTCAGGACAGACAAAAGGAAATACCATTTTAGATGAAGAAGATGAAGAAGAAGAAGAAGAAGAAGAAGAAGAAGAAGAAGAAGAAGGGCATCCAAAGAAACTGATGGGCAGTAGGTTTAGGTCAGACAAAAGGAAATACCATTTTAGATGAAGAAGATGAAGAAGAAGAAGAAGAAGAGGAGGAGGAGGAGATTGGATTTATATCACGTCCTTCACTTGGAGTCTCAGAGCGGCTTACAAACTCCTTTTCCCTTCCCCTCCCTACAACAGACACCTTGTGAGGTAGGTGGGGCTGAGAGAGCTCTTTCCAGAGGTGTCCTTGAGAGAACAGCTCGGACAGAACCATGGCTTGCCCAAGGACATCCAGCAGTTGCAAGAGGAGGAGTGGGGAATCAAACCTGGTTCTCCCAGACTAGAGTCCGCGCACTTAACCACTACACCAAACTGGCTTGGTGTGAAAGAGTGATTAAAATGTGGAATTTGCTGCCAGAGGATGGCCACAAGAATAAACATCTTTAAAAGGGGATGAGATAGATTCGTGAAGGATAGCTCTATCAGTGACTACTAGCCATAGTGACTGAGGGGAACCTCCACATTCACAGGCGCTAATCCCAGAGCCAGGAGACCACATCAGGGGAAGGCCTCAGCCTCTGTGCCCTGCTGTTGGCTGTCCAGAGGAACTGGCTGGCCACTGTGTGAGACAGGATGCTGGACTAGATGGACCACTGGTCTGATCCAGCAGGGCTCTTCTTATTGCAATAATTCCAGTATTGAGATATTGAGCAATAGAGAAGGATGTGAACCAACTCTTGCTTTCCGCAATACTAAGATATTTACTCAAAAACTTGAGGCCATCCAATGAAACTGATGGGCAGTAGATTCAGGAGAAAACAAATTCTTCTTTATACAGAGAGTGATTAAAATGTGGGATTTGCCGCCAGAGAATGTAGTTATGGCCACATACAGACTTGTGTAGGCAGGGGTCATTTCGTAGAAAAAGAGGTGCAGGAGCTCATTACCATAACTCATTTGCATAACTCATTTGCATATGCCACACCCCCTAACATACCGGAAGTGTGTCAGAAGGCAACACCCACCCCTCAGGCTCCACTCCACAGGTGAGTGAAACTGACCTGCTCTTCCTCCATTCCCTTCCCCATCCAATACTTTGTGCAATAAAAATAAGCGTCAAGAACACACCCTCATTCTCTTCCTGCTCCCTTGAAACCACCAGGTTTCAAGTAGACGAGATACCCAGGACATGTGCACCACCCATCCCTTCCCCTCCCCACAACAAGACACCCTGTGAGGTAGGTGGGGCTGAGCGAGGTCTTTTGAGAACTGCTCCTGAGAGAACAGCTCTGAGAGAACTTCCGACTGGCCCAAGGTCACACCAGCAGCTGCATGTGGAGGAGTGGGGAATCAAACCCGATTCTCCCAGATTAGAGTACAACTCCTGACCACTACACCAAACTGATGGGGTGGAAGCTGCTGAAGGGTTGGTGAAATTTCTCCAGTACTTATGTGCCATGTGCCCAGATAAAAAATGGTATACTTAGAAAATTTATAGGCCACCTTGAGCAAGTCTCTGAAAAAGCAGCACACAGTCATAAAAGGTGCAATGATAAAATTATCAATATTAAAACAAAACACTGCGCCTCAGCACTGCTCGGGGAAGCTGAGGAGGGGGTGGGGCTTGGTCATGTGCCCACCCCCTGGGCTTCTCACTCCTGGAGCTGTGCTCCTGTGCGCTCCCGCTCCAACGGACCCCTGTGTGTAGGATAGGTCTATCAGTGGCTACTAGTCAGGGGAACCTCCACATTCAGAGGCAGTCAACCTCCGAATACCAGTCCCATGTGAAAACATCAGTGGAAGGCCTTGGTCTCTGTTCCTTGTTGTTGGGCCTCCAGAGGAACTGGTTGGCCACTGTGATAGACAGGATGCTAGACTTGATGGGCCGTTGGTCTGATCCAGCAGGGCTCTCCTTATGTTCTAGTGAAGGCCTTGGCCTCTCTGCCCTGTTGTTGGCCCTCCAGAGGAACTGGGTGGCCACTGTGTTAGAAAGAATGCTTAACTAGATGGGCCACTTATGTTCTGAGGTTTACTGAACACATCAGGATTCTAGTAGTTGGCAATTCCCAAATGTAAGTTCTGAAAAAGAGTCATGTGTGAGGCTGTTCTAGCTTGCATTGATTTGGGCATACAAATTTCTCTTTGGTGACCAGATTGTCTACTAGTTGCAGTTCGATTCTCAAACATGTCCTGCCAAATACTGGGTGAACAGATTGAGCCAGCCTAGATGGCTCCATTATAACTGAAATGCCTTTTGGCTCCATTTACTCCTGCAAATGCCCTTTGCAATCTTCAGCATTTTGCGTTTTAACACCACGCTCACTTGTTATTTCTGGGTGATCGGCTTCCAGGAACTCTGGTTTATTAGTGTTATAAATTAATTGCATCATATTCTCTTCACGATGAATGCCAGCCTCTTTCCCTGGCAGCAACCGGTCTGCACTACCCATTTGGGTGGTACAGGAGAAGACGGGAAAGATTGCTAAATATGTTATGCTGACCGACACACAAGTCTTTTTTGAAGCTCTGAACTGGGTTAAGAGCAAAGACTTTGGGAGGGGCTGCAGCTCAGTGGTAGAGCATCTGCTCGGCGTGCAAAAGGCTCCAAGTTCAATCACTGGCATCTCCAGTTAAAAGTATCAGATATAGGCAGGGGTTCGTTGGAGCAGGAGCGCAGCTCCGGGAGTGAGGAGCCCAGGGGGCGGGCACATGACCAAGCCCCGCCCCCTCCTTGGCTTCCCCGAGCAGTGCAGAAGCACAGCGCCCCGTGGAAAGCCCTGCTAGGGTCTTTATTGATTTTAATGTTTTGTTTTAATATTGATAATTTTATCATTGTTCCTTTTATGACTGTGTGCTGCTTTTCCAGAGACTTGCTCAAGGTGGCCTATAAATTTTCTAAGTATACCATTTTTTATCTGGGCACATGGCACATAAGTACTGGAGAAATTTCACCAACCCTTCAGCAGCTTCCACCCCATCAGTTTGGTGTAGTGGTCAGGAGTTGGACTCTAATCTGGGAGAACCGGGTTTGATTCCCCACGCCTCCACATGCAGCTGCTGGTGTGACCTTGGGCCAGTCACAAGTTCTCTCAGAGCTGTTCTCTCATGAGCAGTTCTCAAAAGACCTCTCTCAGCCCCACCTACCTCACAGGGTGTCTTGCTGTGGGGAGGGGAAGGGAAAGGGATGGGTGGTGCACAGGTCCTGGGTATCTCAGGTCTACTTGAAACCTGGTGGTTTCAAGGGAGCAGGAAGAGAATGAGAGTGTGTTCTTTACGCTTATTTTTGCTGCACAAAGTATTGGATGGGGAAGGGAATGGAGGAAGAGCAGGTCAGTTTCACTCACCTGTGGAGTGGAGCCTGAGGGGTGGGTGTTGCCTTCTGACACACTTTCAGTATATTAGGGGGTGTGGCATATGCAAATGAGTTATGCTAATGAGCTCCTGCACCTCTTTTTCTACGAAATGACCCCTGGATATAGGTGATATGAAAGATCTCAGATCCCAGGGTCAGTTCTTGGCATCTCCAATGAAGATATATCTGCAGTGATGGAAAAATGTGGATTGGTTGTGGCTCAGTGGAAGAGCCTCTGCTTTGCATGCAGAAGGCCCCAGGTTCAATCCCCGGCATCTCTAGTTAAAAGACTCAGACAGTAAGCGATGTGAAAGGTCCCAGATCCCAGATTCAGTTCTTGACATCACCAATGAAAACATATCTGCAGTGATGGAAAAATGTGGATTGGTTGTGGCTCAGTGGAGCCACATGCATGCAGAAGGTCCCAGGTTCAGTCTCCGGCATCTCCAGTTAAAAAGTCCAGGCAGTAGGTGATGTGAAAGACCTCCGCCTGAGACCCTGGAGAGCGGCTGCCAGTCTGAAGAGACAGTACCGATGTTGGTGGGCCAATGGTCTGATTCAGTATAATACAGCAAAAAAACACAGTAAATTACAAGCAAATGAAAAGTCACTGTTTAACGCAGAATAAATACAACCAATATCATTGCCCAACAGGGTCCACGTCTCTATTACACAAAATATCATCAAACAAATACACATGATTTACAAACAAAGAAAATAACCAATAGAAGTTGCCCAACTGGGTCTATATGTGTAATAAATGACCCACAGGTCTATAAGCAAACACATAAGTCTTTCTTATACAAAACACATGCTCTTCAGACGAAGGACCAAGATGCCGGCTTTGATCCTTTGTTTCGTCAGGCGCTTCTTCAGCTTGAACCTCCTCTGTACAGGGCATCCAACTGCTATTATATTCAATTATATCCAGATGATTATTCCCAAAACAAGAGCATCACTGGGCAACCGATCGACAGGGCCACAGCCTCACCTAGTCGGCCCGCCAAGACTTATGATGATAGCTATATAGATAGATAATAATGATGACAGAAAAAAATGATAGATGGATGGATGGTGCAGGGGTCATTTCGTAAAAAAAAAAGAGGTGCAGGAGCTCATTAGCATAAGTCATTAGCATAACTTACTTGCATATGCCACACCCCCTGACATCACCAGAAGTGTGTCAGAAGGAAACACCCACCGCTTAGGCTCCACCCCAAAAATCGAGCCAGCTTGACACTTTGACTAAAGACACTTCAGGTTTCCTTTGCTCTTGCAGGGAAGCTACCCTCCAACAAGCACGGAAATACAGATCAAGTTGGTATGCTTTTGCTTTTTCCCACAGAGCATCACCGTATGTGCCCGCTCCTGGGCTTGTTACTCCTGGAATGGTGTTCCTGCACGTTTCGGCTTGAAATGACCCCTGGATAGTAGATGGATGGATGGATGGATGGATGGATGGATGGATGGATGGATGGATGACAGACAGACAGACAGACAGACAGACAGACAGACAGACAGACAGACAGATAGATAGATAGATAGATAGATAGATAATAGGCAGACAGACAGGCACGAAGTTGCTTTATAGTAAATCTGACCTTTGGTCTTGCAAGGTCAGTACCGTCTACTCAGGCTGGCAGGAGCTCTCCAGGGTCTCAGGCGGAAGTCTTTCACATCACCTGCTACCTGGTCCTTCATAAGTGGAAATGCAAGGGATTAAACCTGGGACTTTCTGCATGCAAAGCAGAGGCAGTTCCACTGAGCCACAGCCTTTCCCCAGAGATAGATAGATGATAGACAGACAGACAGACAGACAGATATTATTCCAATAGCAGTCACATGGAGCAAATCCCATTGAACAAAAGTGATTAGCCAAAGCAGGGAGGGGATTTCAACCCAGGTTCCTCTAAGACACCCCTCAACTGTGCCATAAACACTCTGCAATATCGCCCCCAGCGTCAAACCCCAAGGAAAAGCGGAAGGCTTCATTTTGGCACAGCAAAGAGAAGTGGCAGAAGAACCATTAGCCGGGAGATGAATCAAACTTAATGTTCGAATAGGTTTGATCTCCTTAATGCACTACATGTGTTCATTTAGATTGCTGGTGAGAAAATAACGGCCTTAGCTTCCTTGGCTATTGTCCAAGGGATATTCTTCTGGTTGAGACATCTTCTCTCTCTCTGTCTCTCTCTCTCTCTCTCTCTCTCTCTGATAATTAGTTGACTCAAGTCATCCAGCTGAATCTCAGACTTTTAAATTCCTGCTGCCTTGTCGCTTAGCTGCGAAAAAGAGAAGTGAATTATTATCTATTGCATCACCGTGAGGTGTCACAGCAGAAATGTCATGTTATGGACTCTGTCAGTTGCTTTTCCTTCCCATTATCTTTAATACCAACAAAGAAAACAAACTCTTGAAAGCATTGGCATTTCTCGCTGGCTCATTCCTCCAGGAAAATAATTACTGCCACTCTCGGTAAACAACATTTCTTTCTCTTAAATATTTACTCCTATTGCTTGTCATTATCTGCCTCAGCATTGGGTTCCTGGTCCTTATTTTAAGAGCTACTCGCCCATAGGCCCTGGAGGGTTGCCGTGCCAAGTCTGGCAACTGGCAGGAGGGTTTGGGGTGGGGATATAGTGGTGGGGGCATAATCATGGTCATGATGATGTCACTTCCAGGAGGAAACAGGAAGTGCTGGTGGGTAGCTTTAGTAATTGCTGAAAACTCTATGGTAAAAAGAAGCAGGGAAGGGCAGCGATCAAGTCACATATGAGAGGGATAGAACATAACATAGGACTAGTGAAATTGTTTGAGTCTCAAGAGATTCATAGTTTCCAGTATGTCATAATAGTGTAACCCCCAAGAACTACTTGGCTTATCCCAGTAGGGGCAGAAGAAGTCTATAGCACTTCACAGCAGAGGAAGAACCTGGTTATTGGGAAGCTTGGCAAGGTTTGGAAGGCTCTTATCACCTAGTATAAGGGCTAAACCTGACCTGGATGGCCCAAGATATCCCAGCCTTGTCAGATCTCAGAAGCTAGGCAGGGTTGGCCCTGAATGGGAGACCGCCAAGGAATTTCAGGCTTGCTATTCAAAGGAAAGCAACAACAAACCACCTGTGTTAGTCTCTTACCTTGAAAACTCTATGGGGTCTTTTTTAAGTTGGCCGTGAACTGAAGGCAATTTATACACAAACATAAGGGCTAAGCCTTTCAAACTGCAGGTTGCAGTCTGGTTGTCGTGTTGTTCAGTTTGTTGGGACTGAATCCAAGGGACGAGAAGAATCCAGCACCTTGGTGATCTTGAGAAGTGGGCATGAACTCACCACAAAGTCTCTCAAGCAAGAACCATTTGTTCAATTGAACTGGAAGTGGCAGAGGTTGCAACTTTCTGTAGACTGCTGTGTATGTGCTAGCTGTATCAGTTTCGCTAAATCATTTGTACGGTGGAACGGCGGAGAGCCAGTTTGGTGTAGTGGTTAAGTGCACGGACTCTAATCTGGGAGAACCGGGTTTGATTCCCCACTCCTCCACTTGCACCTGGCTGGATGACCTTGGGCAAGCCATAGCTCTGTACCAGCTGTTCCCTCAAGGACAGCTTGGGAAAGAGTTCTCTCAGCCCCACCTACCTCACAGGGTGTCTGTTGTGGGGAGGGGAAGGGAAAAGGAGTTTGTAAGCCGCTCTGAGACTCCCTTGGGGAGTGGAGGGCGGGGTATAAATCCAATCTCTTCTTCTTCTTCTTCTTCTTCTTCTGGAACCGTTGAGTTAATTCTCTGCCACCCAGTTTAAATCAATTTGACTCTCAAGTTCTCCTCCTGAATTAGCCACATAGAACCCATGCAGATCAAGATTATAGCAGCACAAATAGCAAATCACTAGTCCATCTTCCAGAAATCTTCTCATTCGTATCTAATGGAAAATGATAGTCATAATATACAATGTAAGGACATAAGAACATAAGAGAAGCCATATTGGATCAGTCCAACACCCTGTGTCACACAGTGGCCAAGCCCAGTTGTCATCAGGAGGTCCACCTTTAGAGACAGACCTCCAGAAGGCCTCCCAGTATTTTCCCCAAGTATCACTGTCCCAGACATAGTGTTCCCTCTATACCTTGTGGCCAAAAGCCACTGATGAACCTCTTCTCCATTTGTATGTAGGATTTGCACCTAGGGAGGCCAACCTCCAGGTGGGACCTGGGGATCCCCCTGAATTACAGCTCCTCTCCAAACTAGAGATATCAGTTCTCCTGGAGACATAAGAACATAAGAGAAGCCATGTTGGATCAGGCCAATGGTCCATCTAGTACGACACTCTGTGTCACACACTGGCCAAAACCCAGGTGCCATCAGGAGGTCCACCAGTGGGGCCAGAGCGCCAGAAGCCTTCCCACTGTGGTCCCACCAAGCACCGAGAATACACAACATCACTTGCCCCAGACATAGTGTCCCATCTATACTCTGTGGCTAATATCCACTGATGGATCTCTGCTCCAAATGTTTATCCAATCCCCTCTTGAAAATGTCTATCAAGTAATCAATCTGGTACAAGTTTTTAGACTATTCAGCCCACTGTGTACGGTAAAGGGCTCTATTTCCAGCTGAGGTTTTGGCCATAAGATAAATTTTAAAAAGAATATATACATATATATATATATATATATATATATATATATATATATATATATATTTAAGGCAACATAATTACAACTTGCGGTTGTACTGAGCATTCAAGCATCCATTCATTCTGCTGAAAAGAAAATGAAGGGGGAAAAAAAAGAAAATCTATTCATTCACTGCACATAACCCACCAGGATCATATTCAAATGCTTAATGAGTTGAGTAATTGGGCCTTCTTTCCCGTATACCAGCAAAATGCCCTTCTGTGCAATTAAAATGGCATCAGACTGGGAAATCGGAACCTACCGTTCCACTCGCCTCACGCGAGCCAGTGATGTGTGAGAAAGGTCGATCATGTAAAAGAAATTAAACAGGTTCTACAGCGAGGACTTAACTCAAATGAATGCAGAGTCTCTCTACAAACAGCAAAGGTGATGAAAAGTTCAGCCCAAGTAAGACACACGGGAAAAGGGTCCTCATTAATATCTGTCAGACCGGTTCGGAAAAACAGGGCACGTTTATAAGGCATTCATGCGCGAGAGAGATTACAGTGTACCTCCCCTGGACTCTGATGGTTTCAAGGAGTTAGTTCTTCCTGAGGCAAGAGACTCATGTGTGGGCTCCACCACTTAAGATTGTCAGGAGCCACTCTGGGATCTATAGTCTCACCTTCAAAATATTTCCTCTACATTAGAGGTTCCCAGTGTGGTACCTGTGAGTGTCGGACAACTTTCCTGGCTCTCTGCTCTCTGCTCTCTGCTCTTTCCAGTGTTTATAGAAAGCTATAAAGCAGATGGGGCTTTTGCCCATCAAGGCTTCTGACTGGCCATCAGAGATTTGATTGGCTGTGCAGCTGCCGCCACAGCACAACAACTTTGGCTGGGTGGCTGAAGGTAAGCAATGGCGGCCATTTTGTGGCTGGCTCTGCCTTTTGTGGCAGCCATTTTGTGGCTTGTGGTTTGCGGCAGAGCGATGCTGAACAGCTCAGAACGAATTTACTAGAATTAGCTATTACATTTTTTTTAAATCCTTTTGTTCAAGGAGCTCAAGGCAACATACATAGTTCCCCTGTGAGCCAGTTTGGTGTGGTGATTAAGAACACGGACTCTAATCTGGGAGAACCAGGTCTGATTCCCCACGCTTCCACATGCAGCTGCTGGAGTGACCTTGGGTCAGTCACAGTTCTCTCAAAGCTCTCTCAGCTGGGTGTCTGTTGTAGAGAGAGGAAAGGAAAGGAGATTGTAAGCTGCTCTGAGACTCTGAGTGAAGGGTATGGTATAAATCCAATTTCTCCTCCTTCTCCTCCTCCTTTTTAATTGTTATCCTCACCACTACTCCATCATGTAGGTAAGGCTGAGAGAGAATGACTGGTTCCATACTACTATCACGTATGTGGCCAAAAATATCAGCAAGTGGTTGTTGACCCTGGCTGGGGATGTCAAGGAGACGACTTCTGGAGGCCAAGACCAGGGTGGAACTGGCTTGGGCATCTACTGAGACATTTGGGACAAAAAAATAGAGTGGTCTCGGATCAGTATAGCCATGTGGGAGCTCAAAGGCATGTCTGATTTATACAAATTGATACAGGAAATATGATAACTGACAACTGGATCCGTGGAGGAGATGTTCCAATTGGATCCGGGAAAAGAGCCAATTAGGTGTAGTGGTTAGAAGCACAGACTCTAATCTGGGAGAACCAGGTTTGATTCCCCACCCCTCCACATGCAGCAGCTGGTGTGAACTTGAGTCAGTTACAAGTTGTTTCAGAGCTGTTCTCTCTGGAGAAGTTCTGAAAAGAGTTCGCTCAGCCCCACCTGCCTTACGGGGTGTCTGTTGTGGGGAAGGGAAGGGGATTTTAAGCCACTCTGAGACTTCTTCGGGTAGTCAAGGGTGGGGTATAAATCCAATCTCTCCTCCTCCTATGGTAGCTGTTATGTATTGACCATGCGGTCGCCATGTGCTCCAGTAATGGCGACCGCCATGTGGCCAGAGCACATGGCCAAGAAACTACCTGAGCTTCAGCCAGGTAGAACAAAGGCCAGGTGGATTCAAACCGGCCAGCAATCATGTACCTAGGTTACTCCCAGGGAACCTATGAGATGTAAATAGACTTCTAATAGCCTATCAGGCCAGTTGAGTGAGGTCAGGGGATTATCCCTGACCAGCATAAAAGGAGGGCTTCGAGCCCTGGGTTGTATGCTTCATCCGGACCAGCAATAAAGATCTAGCTGTTTCACTATTCCATGGACTCCCGACTCCAATACTTATCAGTAGCACATATGCTCAGCATGCAGAAGTTCCCAGGTCGAATCCTGATATCTCCACTTAAAAGGATTGGGTCGTAGGTGGTATAAAAGATCTCCACCATAAACACTTGAGGACCACTGCCCGTCTGAGGACGTGGTACTAACCTTGATAGACCGATGGACTGATTCAGTGCTAAGGCAGCATCCTGTGTTTAAATGTCCATGCATAAGGAGTGTCCAACAAAAGTAATGAGAATGGGCCGGTCAAAGACATGGTCTATTGGCTAGTAGCTTACAGCCAACTAGATGTATGAGATGTGTGATCACTAATTTTTAACACATCAGTGTCATGACTGAAAGATGTGAAGATGTGTTAACAAGATGTACACATAAATTTAGCAGATTCATCAGAGAATGTATTACCGGTAATCTTGTAAGGTGTTAGAAATCTATAAAAAAAAAAATCAGTCAGGGAAGAATGTGAGCCCAATTATGTGGGGCTGCTAAGTGACATTACAGATTATTGTAGGATGAAGCAGACTTGCAAAAAAAAAATCCCAAATTAACTGAATCCCAAATTAACTTCTTCATTGACAGAGCTCCTTTCCTCGCGAGGCTGCTGGGTTGTAAGATGAATTTTGGACTTATGCAAAAAGCTATCTTTAGTACATAATTATTTATGTTGAATGAATTGTTGGTATTTTTATATTCTTTTTCATTACTTGTGGGGGGGGAGTGAATAAAAGATACAATGGACGTGACATCTTTTTAACAGTATTATTGTACAAGAATTTGATAGCATCTTACGCAAGTGCCGATAAACTGCAACCCGCTTGTGGCAATCTCATCAAGGGGCTTTTGAGGCATGTGAGAAGCAGAAGTGGTTGGTCATTGCCTTCCTCTGCAGAGCCTTCTTTGGTGGTCTCCCATCCAAGACTTATGGTGACCCCAGAAAGGGGTTTTTAAGGCAAGAGAGAAGCAGAGGTGGTTGGCCATTGCCTTCCTCTGCAGAGTCCTCCTTGGTGGTCTCCCATCCAAGACTTATGGTGACATCAGCAAGGGGCTTTCAAGGCAAGTGAGAAGCAGAGGTGGTTGGCCATTGCCTTCCTCTGCAGACTCTTCTTTGGTGGTCTCCCATCCAAGACTTATGGTGACCCCAGCAAGGGGCTTCAAAAGCAAGTGAGAAGCAGAGGTGGTTGGCCATTGCCTTCCTCTGCAGAGTCTTTCTTGGTGGTCTCCCATCCAAGACTTATGGTGACCCCAGCAAGGGACTTCCAAGGCAAGTGAGAAGCAGAGGTGGTTGGCCATTGCCTTCCTCTGCAGAGTCTTCCTTGGTGGTCTCCCATACAAGTATCAAACCCCACTTAGCTTCTGAGAGCTCATGAGATTGGTCTGAACCATGCTATCTTCCCTCCCGTATTGTTCCCATCATTCATGTGTAAAGTGGCATCAAATCACAGCCGACTTACAGTGACCCCATCCAAGAGCTTTCAAGGCAAGGGAGAAGCAGAGGTGGTTGGCCACTGCCTTCCTCTGCAGAGTCTTCCTTGGTGGTCTCCCATCCAAGTACTGACCCTGCTTAACTTCTTAGTTCTGGTGAGATTCAGCTATACTGTAACATTCCCCATCCCATCCCGTGTACTTTATGTATGCATATGTCATCCAGTCGCAACACTACCTTGTCAGGCTTCAACTTCATCATGTTCTCCCTCCACCACTTGATCATGGAATACACCTGAGGGAAGTAGATATGCACTTCCATTTCAGAAAGAGGAAGGAGTTCTTCTGACCTTTGATATTTCCCTGTAATTGTGGTAGACTGGGCTGCCAGCCTCCAGGTGGGAGCTGGTGAACCCCTGAAATTAAAGCTCCTCTCCAGACTACAGAGATCAGCTCCCCTGGAGGAAATGGATGCTTTGGAGGGTGGATTCTATGGCATTGTACCCCACTGAGGTCCCTGTCCTCTCCAGGCTCCACTCCCAAATTGCCAGAAGTTTCCCAACATGGATATGGATGCCCAACTATTCCCATCCCCCGCCAGTGGCCAGGGAGAGACCTGGTAACCCTGTTGTGGAGAACAGTGTCATCAAGTCAACCTCAACTTACCTCAACTCTGATCTTTCAAGGCTAGAGATGAACAGGGGCGGTTAATGGTGGTTGTCTATTATCAGATGAGAACCTCTCCTACCCTATACCTATTTAGGCAAAAGTAATGTCTGCACTTGGACATCCCCCTGTGTTAATACAGGGAGTGATTCTATGTTTCATTTATTATTTGTTATTTTGAGAGAGAGAGTGGGATTGGATTTATACCCTGCCCTTCACTCAGAGTCTCAGACTGGCTTACAAACTCCTTTTCCTTCCCCTCCCCACAACAGACACCCTGTGTGGTCCATAAAGGATTTTCCCCTTTCTTATCTATTATAGCCACACTTGTGATAAATGACTATAAAACAGAGACTGGAAGTGGTGAAGAAAGAGAGAACCTCTGATAAAGATCAACTTTTAAGACTGCAAATGGATAAATCAGCTTATGTTCTGAGATTTCAAGGTGTCCCAGAACAGAAGGGTGAGAATCTGAAGCATTTACTAAGTGAATCATTGGCCTGACAGGTTTACAAGCGGATTCACTGCAAAATGATATGGATATGATCTATAGAACATATCCAGAATTTATTAAGAGAAAAAATCTGCCTGGGAAGATATTGGTGAGATTCTCAAAGAGATCTACAAGAGACGTGGTACTCAAGTCCACAAATGGGACAACCTTGAAAATCAAAGATGAAGAAATCAGAGTCTTAAAGGATATACCATTTGAGATAAGAAAAAAGAGGAAACAATATAAAAGTGTAACCAACTTTCTACAGAAACATTCTACCCCCTACCGATGGATAATACCTGAAGGACTTGTCTTCAACTACAAAGAGAAAAAGGAAAAGATTGACTCTGTTATAAAAGCAAAGCAGTTTTTGGAACAGCAACAATGTACAGCAAAAGATAAAAAACCAACAGAGGAAGAGGAGGAAGCCAACATACTTGGGATGAAAAGTCTGGAAAATTCAGCGAGCAGTACCCCGGATGAGGATTCTGAATCAGAAAAAGGGGTGGCAGCCCCAAACTCTCTGAAAGTCAAATGGAACTTTGAAAGGGGCTAGAGGAAAGTAAAGGAAATAATTTAACCTAGTTAAAACATGAAAGTTTGAAAACTTGTAACTGTATCCACTTGATTTAATCACTTAAATACCAGTTTATAATAGACAACTAAACTAGACTACTATTCTTCATTATAACAACTGCATTTTAGAGGAAATCTTTTTACCTAGGCTAATTGAGAAACCTGTTTATATAATCCTTGTATTGCTTTGTTTTAGTTCAGTATTTAGTGTTTGTAGTGTTTTTGAGTTTGTCAGTGTTTAGTGTTTGTAGAGGTAAAATAATAATTAATTTTTTTTTAAAGTGAGTGGCTGTTTTTCCCTTTAGGGGTGGGGCAGCCTTCTGTCCATCACAAGGCCCCTCTCCTAGGTTGTCCACTGCCTAATCTCAGAAGGCCTTGGTACTCACAGCAGGTCCTCCAAAGATGAGCATACTGGTCAGCCATGTCCACAAGGGATTTTCCCCTTTCTTGTCTATTATAGACACACTAATGATAAATATCTTGAACTGCCAGAGCTGCCACAAAAAGAAACTGCTTCTGATCTTCTGCTAAAATAATTATCTCCTCTTGCACATCGCCTTTCTTTTGTCTCCCCTACGTTTCCAACTCCCACTTCAATCCCCCCTCTCCAGTCTCTCAGCCCTGCCTGCAAGTTGATTGGAACAGAGGAATCTATAATTATCTGATGTTTTTCCCCCCTCATTACAAAAAAAGAGAGCGAGGGTATCCGCCAAGGTGAAGGGTTATTAGGAAGCATAATTAATTGTCTAATATCATCTTAATCAACATTTGCTCCCAGTGCACTTTCTTGCATTTGCAGCAGAGACGTGGAGTTAGGCAAGTCAGGAGGGAGGTCTCATTAATGCCGGGCAGATGATCAGAAATGGGTTTTTCATCAGGGAGGGCTTTTGTCCATTATTAGCCGAGGAGCTGGAGGGAAACGACGCTTTGAGAAAAGGAAGGTGGATTATGCGGATTTGCAGGCAACTGACTCCCGTGTTATCGAACATGATATTTTCAAGTCACGTGTCTCCAGACTAGCCTGTTTAATGAACTGAAGTGTCAGGGAAATGGGAGGGGGCTGCACAGGTGGGGGGGAACTGAAATATAATTCAATGCAACATGAATCATTTGCTGGCCAGCTGTAAAGCATTGATGGAATTCCACATGAAGGGTTTCTGTGATGGCTATTGTTACAAGAAGCAATGTTTAATCAGTCTAACTATTCCCAACAGTTAAGGGCAGGTGGGGGGGGAGGGGAATGGCTACGGTAAAGTTAAGTATGTTACTATTGCCCAAAAGATATAACTAGCAATGCGTTAGATCAGAAGCAGAACATGAAAGCACTGGTTCCTCCCTCTTGTTCTCAGGAAAATAGAGCCACTCAGTTCTTAGAAAACCAAAAGGTGGAGTGAAAGGAGGTGTCCACTGGTTCACGATAAAGATCGGCGGTTCCTTGCTATGTTGAACTAAGTTGCCTCTGTGAAAAGTAGGTCCAGAAACTAGTTAGCGATGCAAATAAATCCTGCTCCCCCTTGAATTTTGGAATTCTCCCAATTATTGGCCATCTGCCTTCTTACTTATCAGCTTTCCATGCCCCACAACCGCACCAAGCATTTGCACTTGCTAGATGCAATGTCATTCCATCTGCTGTCACTCACGGTAGAGATAAAGGGATTCCATATTCAGCAAGACTCTGTGCGTGTAATCTAAATCAAGTTGACTCGGTTCTCCATATTCTCCTATACTGCCCCCGCTATGATGAAACACGTTTTACTCTTTTAGATCCAGTTTTATCCAACACAATAGACTGTCCGGGTGTTCTGAAGGTGCACTGTCTCCTGAATGATCTGTCACCTGAAACAACTGAAAAGGTTGCCTTATTTCTGAGTTTGGTAATTAAGGATCAATTGTGCAGTGCATAGATGCATATGATTAATTCATTTCTCTTTGTTACCTCTTCATCTGCTGACGTTTCTTTCTGTAACCTGGCTTATGCCAATAAAGGTCTGTGTATGTGTGTGGGTGTGTTCAGATGCGCAGTTTGATCGGGCTTCGATGTACTTCGAAAACAGATCAAATGTGCATGTTCAGACAGTAGCAGCTGCCTCCTGTACCCAGCTGTCGCTTTCCAGAGCAAACCATACTATTTTGATACCAGGTCCCAAGTGGTGTTTTCTCATCTCTCCCGGTTAAAACCACAGTTTCCTCTGTGTGATTGTGGAACCATTGTTGAGCCACTTCTGAGTCTTTAACACACACACACCCCGGCTGCAGAAGCCTTTGGCTTCTGCTTTTTGCCCACCATTTTTATTTTTGCGTCGGTGATATGCGCATAAGTGCTGCTCCGCTCCCACATCTATAAAAAAAATTAAATGGCCACTATTTTTAAGTTCTGGATCCCAAGGAGGCCTGTTTCGGGTGAAAAGTTTGAAGGGACATGTTCTGTCATGGTGGTGAAATCACAGTTTGTGGAACTTTGACAGGATTTGCTCTACTGCTTTTGCACATGCGCTAAGGTTTAGTTTTTCAGATCTCCAGATGAGCGCCTATGCGCACGTGCAAACTTAGGAAAAAAAAAAGCACCCCAACATACACTCCCGTGTGATCATGATTGTCCGGAGTAAAAAAAAAGCCGCATCAAAATGGGGCGATTAAAAGCAACTCCAGCACGCCGTCTGAATGCACCCTATGTGTGTGTGAAGAGTAGGTCCTGACTGGAGTGGCCCAGGCAAGCCCACTCTCTTCAGATCTTGGAAGCTAAACACGGTTGCCCCTGTTTAGTACCTGGATGAGAGGTCACCAACGAATACCAGGGTTGTGATGCAGAGGCAGGTAATGGCAAACCACCTCTGCTCCTCTCTTGCCTTGAAAACACCATGGGGTTGCCATAAGCCAGCTGCCACTTGGTGGCACTTTCCACTACCACATGAAGTGCAAATTATCTGGAGGAGGGAACCTGGTTGACTTTGGGTCAGTCACAAGTTCTCTCAGAGCTGTTCTTTCAATGGCAGTTCTCCAGAGAGCTCTCTCAGCCCCACCTACCTCACAGGGCGTCTGCTGCTGGAAAGAAAGGGAAGGGGATTGTAAACCAATCTGAGACTCCAAGTGAAGGGTTGGGGGTGAATCCAACTCCTCCTCCTCTTTTCTGACATCTCTTCTACAGTTTGGTGGTGAGCCAGTTTTGTATAGTGGTTAAGTGCGTGGACTCTAAGCTGGGAGAGCCGGGTTTGATTCCCTACTCCTCCACTCGCAGGACCTGGATGACGTTGGGCAAGCCATAGTTCTGTCAGAGCTGTTCTCTCAAGGACAGGCTTGAAAAGAGCTCTCTCAGCCCCACCTACCTCACAGGGTGTCCGTTGTGGGGAGGGGAAGGGAAAGGAGTTTGTAAACCGCTCTGAGACTTTGAGTGACGGGCGGGGTATAAATCCAGTCTCTTCTTCCTCTTCTAACAATGGCCGCATCCACACATTATTGGGCATCGCTACATCATTGCACTATAGTAGTCAACGGCAACTGGCTTATCTTGTCTCTACAGGAGAATCTAGCTGAAGATGATTCGTACAATGCAACAATATTGCAATTGCCAACTGTGTGAGGATGCTACAAATGGCATCTTTTCAGCCATGCTGTTCTGAAGGCTTAATGGCACAATTCTTCAGAAGAGGATACAGTGGTTTCCTCCAGTCCCCCTTTTGCAGGACCCCCCCCCTTTGTCCCCAGTGCTGTTCCTGATGAATACAGCCATTAAAATATTTACCCCATCCTTTCATCCATCCTAGACCTGCAAATTGCCTTGCAAAAAACTAGACACTCTCCAAGAAGCCACAGAGAGAGAGAGAGAGCGCAGTCAGAAAACATCTCTCAGATCTACACAAAAAGTTGTAAGTCAGAAAGGAAAGCACCCTCCAAGACATAAGAATTTTAAGCTGGCCCCAAAAAAACCATGAACAAAAAAGCTAAGTTGACCTCTGTTATAGGTTTTTAATAGGTTTTTTTTCTCTCTCTGGGGACAAAGTTCCTTAAGGTTGGTACCACAATGTAGGGCCATGATACACCACAAGTTTCAAGCCAGATCTTCTGCTGACCAGCAGCATTTCTGTCTTGTTTGGATTAAATTATTTATTTGTTTGTTTATTTATTTATTTAGATTTATATCCCACCTTGCCAGAGACCGGCTCTAGGCGGCTAACAACATCTTTATAAATACAGAGTTAAAACATCATTATAAATACAAAGTTAAAACACATAAAATTTCGTTAAATCACAAATTAAAAGCTAAGCACTCAATTACAAATGGTAGCAGATACAGTTCTCAGTTCAAGTTCAGTTCTCAGTCCACGTCCACTCCAGAACTACCTCTAGGCACTCCCCACCCATAAGTGGCAGGAGGAGGAGGTAGGAAAACCTGTTTTCACAAGGTCCCCTTCTCATGGTGTTCTCCTCGGATGCAAATCGTCATGTTTTGCTTTGCAAGGAGTGTTATTTGCTTAACCGCAAAAGGAGAAGAAGAAATGCCCCCCCCCACCCCCCAAATCACACCTTCCCTCGATCTCTAAACAGCTTGATTAATTTTGGAGCTTCCAGTGGAATGCTGTCAAACTTGACGGGCTCTAGCTTCTAGAAGGCATCGGAGAAAAGAGTCTATCTGGAACACAAAAAAAGCCGCAGTTGCACCTCAGCGGAGTTCCACGCCACCACAATGTTACCTGCGTAGGAAGCTGTCAAAGGGATTTAATTGAGATTAAAATGGTCACCTCTCGGTGATGCCGATCCTAATGCTCAAGCACACACAGACAAATCCTGAAAGAACTTGGATTAATAAACCTAACGAGGGCAGGCTGATAACAAAGCCCCTTGGCTATGGCAGGACTTCCAGATTCTGCTGGGTGGATGCATAAAAGAAATAATCTACTATGCTCCAATCTATAAATTCAGGACGATCTCCTCTCCTCTTCTCCCCTGAAGACCACGCACAAGATATTTAAGAGCAGAGCTGACATCTGTAATTAGGAGTCCCTTTGCTGGAACACAGTGACAGGTACCTCGGGCAGTTCTGAGTCATTCCCCGCTGATTTTGTATGCCAACTTTCCTCAAAATGCCTTAGTATAACCTTCTACTAACTTATCCAAAAGAGAGAGCTTGGCTGGACTGGCTTCTACTGTTTGTTTCTTTTGCCATCAAGTCGTTAAAAAGGGAGGAGGGATGACCCAGGTAACTACAGGCCAGTCTGTCTGACCTCTGTCCCAGGAGAGATACAAGGGAGCAGATTTTAAAGTGATCGATCTGCGAGCATCTAAAGGACAGCTTGGGGATCCGGGGAAGTCAGCACAGGTCCTGCCAAACCAACCTCATTTCCTTCTTTGATTGAGTGATGAGTTTATTGGATTGGAGAAGAAGAAGAAGAAGAAGAAGAAGAAGAAGAGATTGGATTTATACTCTGCCCTTCACTTGTAGTCTCAGAGCAGTTTACAAACTCCTTTCCCTTCCCCTCCCCACAACAGACACCCTGTGAGGTAGGTGGGGCTGAGAGAGCTCTGAGACAACCGTCCTTGAGAGAACAGCTGGTACAGAGCTATGGCTTGCCCAAAGTCATCCAGCCAGGTGCAAGTGGAGGAGTGGGGAATCAAACCCAGTTCTCCCAGATTAGAGTCCATGCACTTAATCGCTACACCAAACTGGCTCTCTGATGATCGTGTTATTTACCTGGATTTCAGTAAAGCTTTTGACAGGGTTCCCTATGATGTTCTGATGGGTAAACTAGAGGACGGTGGCTTGGACTCTAGGATAGTGAGGTGGATGGGGAACTGGTTGGAGAACCGCACTCAGAGAGTAGTTGTCAATGGGATTTCATCCGAATGGAGGGAGGTGTCCAGTGGGGTGCCACGGGGCTCAGTTCTGGGCCTGGTATTTTTGAATATATATTTTTTATAAATGATCTGGATGAGGGTGTGGAGGGGCTACTCATTAAATTTGCAGATGGCACCAAATTGGAAGGAGCAGCAAACACGCCAGAAGACAGAGACAGAATTCAACGAGATCTGAATTCTGATCATGCTGGAAAAGTGAGAACAAGATGCAATTTAACAAGGATAAGTGCTGAGCTCTACATCTGGGTAACAAAAATGAGGAACACACATACTGGATGGGAGATACGCCTCTGAGCAGCAGTGTGTGTGAACAAGATCTTGGGGTAAGGGTGGACCAAAAATTGACTATGAACAGCCAGTGTGATGCAGCAACAAAAAAGACTAATGCAGTCTTGGTGTGTGTCAGCATCCAGATCACAAGATGTCATTGTCCTGCTGTACATGGCATTGGTCAGGCTGCATCTGGAGACTTGTGTGCAGTTCTGGAGGCCTCACTTCAAAAAAGGATGTGGGCAGAATGGAGCGGGTGCAGAGGAGAGCAACGAGGAGGATCGGGGGCCTGGAGACCAAGCCCTATGAGGAAAGGCTGCGGGGCCCGGGAATGTTTCGTCTGGAGAAGAGGAGGTTGAGGGGGGGGGGACAGGATTGTTGCCACTTAGAAGAGAGCAGGGAAATGTTCCTGTTGTCAGCAGAGGAGAGGATTTGCAGTGCTTAGTTCCTACATGCCCAGGGAAATGCCAATTGCCACTATGGGGACAGGAAGCAATTTTTCTCCTGGCCAGTTTGGCTGGGGATCCTGGAGGGTTTTTTTTTTTTGGTCATCTTCTGGGCTTGGAGCAGGAGTCACTTGTGGTGTGGTGGGGGAGGTATTTGTGAATTTCTTGCATTATGCAGGGGATTGGACTAGATGACCCCAGGGGTCCCTTTCTACTTTATGGCTGAGTTTAGACTGGCAATTTGGCCCAATATAGGCACATTTTTCAAGCAGATTAAGTGGGCCAGTTCACACAGCCTCAGCTGTCTGGCGTTCCCATGCCGTACTCACCCTGTCCTGAAGTGTTCTGATCCTGCTTTTTAAAAGTACCAGGTGAAAGCTGTGGCAAGCTGTTTGGGTGCATGTAGATCCCACTTCTTGGAAGTGTGGATGCAAATAAGCTGCAATCAAGCGGTGCCGGTAATGTGAACCCACTGATCCAGCACAACTGCCCATGCATGCTGTGCTCTTGAGCGCACAACCACCCACAGGGATGCTTCTGGCTCGCGGAGTTAAAGCTCTCAGCCATGGGATCCTGCCCCAATTGCTGCTGCGCCTATGTGCCTATGCGCCCATGCGTCTACGCACAGGACGGCAAAACAGACCAAAGCCATGAGCAACTGGGACAGTGCCGCCAGGGGCCGCCCTGCAGTGCGAATGCTCCATTCCGCCTCCTCCCCGGTAAGGTCCCACATCAGTCCACACAGTGCAACTGGAAAGCCCTGCAAAAACTTGGCCCCGGGTCTTTTTGCCCCACCTCCTTTGTGCTTCATTATGCCAATCTGTCCTCTGCCTACGATTCTACAATACGTTTCCTCCTGGGTTTTTGCCTTAAAGAAACAGATGTACAACAGGGAAGCCAGATCATTACTAATAGAATACGATCTCTTGCTCATAAATGATGTGATATTTAAGGGGAAAAGAAAACCGCGTAGCATTGAAAGGTCTCGTTTTAATCTGGGGAAGGGGAGAAAAAAAAAGGTGTTTCTTGACTAAAAAATGCAACCTTGGATTGCTTCCTTGGGCCAAAGTACTGCTCGACTCTGCAGAAATGAGGACTGAACAGAAAGACACACACGCACACACACACAAGTGGTTGACTGCAGCAAGGTGAATTAAGGACAAGGTAGAGAACTGTAACTAGGGATTTGCCTGATGTTTTCCAGATCAGTTCAGGCCTCCGGTGTTTTACGGCCAGGGATTTCAAACTGAATATTAATACGGCCTTGTGTCACGTATTCTGTCAATGGATAATTTATCAAAGCCACTTTTCCCGCACACGCTCCCCAATCAGTCACATAACAAGGAGTAACAAGCATAACATTTAGATCTTCTATAGACAGGGACACTGGGGGGTGATGTGCCAGGGCTTTTTTTTTTTCTTCTGGGGAAACGCGCCGGAACAGTCTTCTGGAACCTCTTCGACAAAATCCTTTTAAAAATGTTCAAAAGTTCATGACAAAACAAAACAAAACGTGGTGACGTCACATCCTCCCCAAACTCTAGTCTCCCCCGGCATCCTCCTGAAAATCACCCGGCATTTGCCAGCACTGCAGGGCCCAGCAGAAGCGGATGTTTGGGGAGGATGCAATGTCATTTCCAAGTGACTGTCAGCTAGTGCTGCCATTCCCTGCCCGGGAGATGGGATTACTTCTCCCTAGATGTCATCTCTGTGGAACGTCTTGTTCTCAGGACAGGCTTATCGCTTTGCTTGCTGCTTCGACCTTGGAGACTCTTAGGAGACCTGTTGTATCTTTCACTGTCTGGCTCTATACCTGCCCGCCTATAATCTGGGCACTGAAAGCCAGTATTTTAAGCGCCTTTTTGTATGGGCTCTGATTGGGGCGTCATAACCACTTGGCCTCTTTTGATTTCTGGATATCATTCCTGGGCCCGGGTTGCCCGCCATTACTAACAGGAGAAGTGCAGATGACCATTGCAGACCTTTCTCAATAAAGCTTTCCTGTTTAAGGACACTTGTGGTTGATTGACTCTGTGGACTCTCACAGTGACTCTCTAGGAATTTCCCTTAATCTCTGTGACAGGGTTCCCCAATAGGGCTGCCAAGTCCGCCCGGGGGGGTCCCCCGCTACAGGGGTCCCCAATCCGCCAGCCCAGATTCGGCTGGTGGGGGGAACCCCACCCCTGAAGTCGTCCAGTCAGGATGACTGCCCCAGAGTGATGATGTCACCCGGAAGTGACGTCATCACGTTGGGCATGTTGGCAGGGCGATGCTCTGGCAATAGAGTTTTGGGGCAATTACCAGAGTGTCGCCCTGACAACACGCCCAACGTGATGATGTCACTTCTGGTGACATCATTGCAGCACGCGCGCTTTACGAGAGCGCTGGGAGACTCCCGGGACGAAGAGGACTCCCCCCCCGCTGGTAGAAGGTAAGTACTTGGCAACCCTAGTCCCCAACCTTATTGAGCCTATGAGCACCTTTGGAATTCTACTAGGGTTGCCAGTCCCTCTGGTGGAAGTGGGGGTCCCCGGCTGCCAGGTCCAGCCCCCCATCACTGATCAGCTGGCTGACAGGGGACTCACTAGGTGAGATGAAGGCCCAGGCCATGTCGCTGGCATCACACAGGAAATGATGTCATCACACCTGCGACATCCCGGCGACACTCTAGTATTTGGGCAAAAACTCCATGGCAGCGGCCTTTTTTACCAGTGTTTTTGCCCAAATCCCAGCATGGCAACATCACTTCCTGTGCAACACCAGCAACATGGCCTGGGCCTGCCTTTTTTTTCCTAGTAGGTCCCCTGTCATCCGGCTGATCTAGGTGGCTAACAATTTAAAGCAGGGGTGGGCAAACTGTGGCTCGAGAACTTCATGCAGCTCTTTCACATGTATTGTGCGGCTCCCAGCAGGGCGGCAAAGGAAGCTAAATATCATTAGCAAACAAATATCATTGGACAAATGCATATCATTATCAATATCTGCTTTTACCACTTTTGCTATTATTTTTGGTGGTCTTAACAAATATTATACGTCTCATAAAAACGTATGGTATTTGTTAATGTCTTGCGGCTCTCAAACATCTGACATTTATTCTATGTGGCTCTTACACTAACCCTTTTTTTTTCAAATGCATGTCTTTTTTTTCCCCAAATAAAATATATGAAAAAGTGTGCATGCACACAGAAGCTCGTACCTTGAATAAGCCTTTGTTGGTCTTAAAGGTGCCACTGGACTCTAAATTTGTTCTAAGATAACAGTTACTCCACAGAAAACATGATTGAAAATTGACTTCAAAGAGTTCGAGCCAGTAAAAATAATATTATGACAGAGGATGTGGTGGTGGTCACAGGCATAGACAGCTCTAAAGGGGAATTAGATAGATCCATGGAGTAGAGGTCTATCACTGCCTACTAGTCCTGGTGACTAAAGTGAACTCCCATGCTCAGAGGCAGTGAACGTCTGAATCCCAGAGCCAGGAGGCAGCATCAGGAGAAGTCCTTAGCCTCTATGCCCTGTTGCTGGACCTTCAGAGGAACTGGCTGGCCACTGTGTGAGACAGGATGCTGGACTAGATGGACCACTGGTCTGATCCTGCAGGGCTCTTCTGAGGTTCTTCTCAGGGGAAGGCCTCGTCCTCTCTGCCCTGTTGTTGGTCCTCTAGAGGAACTGGTTTGCCACTGTGTGACTCAGGATGCTGGAGTAGACGGACAACTGGTCTGATCCTTCAGAGCTCTTCTTAAGTTATTAAGTTCTTATGGATACCTTTAAAAAACCCTGCTGATATGCTAATTATGCTTGATGATAGTTCCACATTCAATGCTTTGGGGAATCAGTCAGAAGAACCAAAAGCCCCATCAAGTCTAATCCTCTTTACCAGCAAGTCCACAGACAGAGATTCCTTAAAATACTGCAAACTGAACAGACAGTGAAGAATCAAATAAAGGCAGTTAACACCTGGCCTCCCAGCTCTGACAGACTCCATGGCTTAATTAAGTGGTTTGATCCTAAATCCAATGAGGCTGACGGATTAATGCTCATGTCGAAGAACTACTTCTGGACATCTGAATACTTGTTTCTCCACGCAGTGGTCAAGGCTGATCAAAGCTCTTTAAACCCTGTTGATGAATTATCCCAACCAATTTAAGGCATCGATAAAAGGAACAACCGAAGCCTGAATGTCCAAAGCCCCATGTGGGGAATACACAGAAGCCCCTACTAGAAGAAACATCATCAATGGACTTAAGAAAAGATCAACAGAATGAAAGTGGAAGGTTTCCATAGGGATACCTTCATAGAATCCTAGAATCACAGAGCTGGAAGGAGGGCCTACAGGCCATCTAGTCCAACCCCCTGCTCAATGTGGGATCAGCCTAGACTATCCCTGACAAGGGTTTGTCCAGCCGCTGCTCAGAGACTGAAGTCCAAACAATACATCTGTGATGAAAACGATGATGAGTCAATAAAGACATATTTGCACAAAATATTTACTACCACAGTTGTGATTCTGTAGAAAATAATATCTTCTTTTATCGCTCGCACACAATGGATGTCCCTTTGTGAAGACCTTGGGTTCTGGTATGAGAGAGTCAGCATTGGATGTTTGTTTCTAGAGTGGGTAAGTTGATAAGATTTGCTACTGCCAGATGCTCTGACAAAGCAATCTGTGTGAAATGGGTAATTGATATTGCACAACATTCGTTATGTGTGAGCGATAAAAGAAGATATTTTTCTACAGAATCACAACTGTGATAATAAATATTTTTTGCAAATATATCTTTATTGACTCATTGTTTGTGGAATTTGACCATTTGATTTTATGTAAACTTCTGCATGTGCTGGTCATTGACTGTAAAATAAAATTGTTGTTGTTGACTCATCGTCATTTTCGTCACGGATGTATTGTTTGGACTTCCATCTCCTCCCGTGATATCTCACCTTTGGCTGCTTAAAGACTGCCAAGTGAGGGTGAGCTCTTCACCTCCCTAGGCAGCTGATTCCACTTTTGCACAACTCTGATGGTCAAAAAGTTTGTCCTAATATCCAGCCGGTACCTTCCCACCCTTAATTTAAACCCAATCTTTTGAGTCCTAAACTCTGCTGCCAACAGGAACAGCTCCCCGCCCTCCTCTAAGTGACAGCCCTTCAGATACTTCAAGACAGTAATCGTGTCCTCTTTTAACCTCCTCTTCTCCAGACTAAACATTCCCAAGTCCCTCAGCCTTTCCTCATAGGAAATGGCTGCTTTGGAGAGTGGACTCTGTGGCATTGTACCCTACTGAGGTCCATGTACTCCTCAGGCTCTATCCCCAACTCTCCAGTTTGGTGTAGTGGTTAAGTGCGTGGACTCTAATCTGGGAGAACTGGGTTTGATTCCCCACTCCTCCACTTGCACCTGCTGGATGACTTTGGGCAAGCCATAGTTCTGTCAGAGCTGTTCTTGAAAAAGAGCAGTTTCTGTCAGAGCTCTCTCAGCCCCACCTACCTCACCAGGTGTCTGTTGTGGGGAGGGGACGGGAGAGGAGTTTGTAAGCTGCTCTGAGACTCCAAGTGAAGGGCAGGGTATAAATCGAATTTCTTCCTTCTTCTCTTCCAGGATTTTCTGTACCTGAATCTGGCAACGCCCAACACCCTCCAGTGGCCAGTAGGAGACCTGGCAACCCTAGTCATTTCATGGCTTTCTGCAAGAGAAAGCTGCGCCTCCTTTGGTGACTTCAGCCCTTGTTGTTGCTTTATGTTACACAGCACATGGAAATCTTGAAGAAGGAATGGAACCCCACACCGACTAAGGAAAGCCCAGTTGCTTGCAGCTCCTCCTCTTTCTCCAGTGGGAAACGCCTTCATTTGATCGAGAGAAGCCAGTCACAAGCCCTGCCTTACAATGGCTCCACCCACTTTCTGATAAGTTCGGTGGGCGCCAAGGTAAGCACTGTTGACAATTTGTTGCTTGCATCATTTCCCAACTCTGTGATCCTAGACCTATTGTATTGTTCATGGTTATAAGGTGTCTGATTGCTTCTTTCGTATTCTGTAATCCTCCATGCGTCTCAGTGAGAAAGGTGGGGGGAGAAGCGTGGATAATAAATTGGTTAAGCAAGCTCTTCTAAAGACTTGAGGGCAATTTAAAAAAAAAAAAAAAAAACCCCGACTCAATCAGTACAGTATTCTACTTTATCCTTTGCTAGACACTCATAACAATATGCTTTCATTTCCCCATCAGTAAAATATGGGAATCAGAATTCTCACCAAATCGCCAATTTACAAGGTAATGTTTACGCTTCAAGAGGGAATTGGATAAACACACGGAGCAGAGGTCCCTCAGTAGCCACGAGGTCTAGATAGGAACTCTCAGTCTGGGGCAAGTGATGCTCTGTATTCTTGGTGCTTGGGGCGGAGGGCAACAGTGGGAGGACTTCTGGTGTCCTGGCCCCACTGCTGGACCTCCTGAGGGCACCTGGTGTTTTTGGCCACTGTGTGACACAGAGTGTTGGACTGGATGGGCCACCGGCCTGATCCAACATTGGCTTCTCTTATGTTCTTATGTCTGGGGGAGTGATGCTCTGTATTCTTGGTGCTTGGGGGGGGGGCACAGTGGGAGGACTTCTGGTGTCCTGGCCCCACTGCTGGACCTCCTGAGGGCACCTGGTGTTTCTGGCCACTGTGTGACAGAGTGCTGGACTGGATGGGCCACTGGCCTGATCCAACATTGGCTTCTCTTATGT
This sequence comes from Lepidodactylus listeri, assembly GCA_029233225.1. Lineage (NCBI taxonomy): Eukaryota > Metazoa > Chordata > Lepidosauria > Squamata > Gekkonidae > Lepidodactylus > Lepidodactylus listeri. Next base: position 11,050,863 of record JARCFY010000006.1, on the reverse strand, counting down.
TCTTATGTCTGGGGCAAGTGATGCTCTGTATTCTTGGTGCTTGGGGGGGGCACAGTGGGAGGGCTTCTAGTGTCCTGGCCCCACTGCTGGACCTCCTGAGGGCACCTGGTGTTTTTGGCCACTGTGTGACACAGAGTGTTGGACTGGGAGGGGCCACTGGCCTGATCCAACATTGGCTTCTCTTATGTTCTTATGTCTGGGGGAGTGATGCTCTGTATTCTTGGTGCTTGGGGGGGGGGCACAGTGGGAGGACTTCTGGTGTCCTGGCCCCACTGCTGGACCTCCTGAGGGCACCTGGTGTTTTTGGCCACTGTGTGACACAGAGTGTTGGACTGGATGGGCCACCGGCCTGATCCAACATTGGCTTCTCTTATGTTCTTATGTCTGGGGGAGTGATGCTCTGTATTCTTGGTGCTTGGGGGGGGGCAACAGTGGGAGGACTTCTGGTGTCCTGGCCCCACTGCTGGACCTCCTGAGGGCACCTGGTGTTTCTGGCCACTGTGTGACACAGAGTGCTGGACTGGATGGGCCACCGGCCTGATCCAGCATTGGCTTCTCTTATGTTCTAACAACATCACCATCATCATCTAGGGGCCACTTGCAGGTGCCTGGTCCCAGGATGGCTTGGTTAGCTGCCACCAAAGGGAAGGCCTTCTCAGTTGTGGCTCCTACCCTGTGGAATGCACTCTCGGATGACACCCATGGCCTACCGGACTTGCTTAGGCTGAAGACAGATTGGCATTCTGCCGCGCCTCCGCAGTGCGGCAGAATGGGGCGGGGGAATTTCCCCCGCGGCGCGGCGTTCGCACGCCACCGGAAGGAAGCCGCCCGCAGCGTTCAGACTGCGTGTGGCTTCCTGAAGCGGCGGGTGGACGCCGCGCGGCTGCCCCTGCCCGCACGCGTTTACACCCGCTTCAGCGGGTGGAACGCGTGCACAGGGCGCGCTGCAGCAGCCAAGCACCACTTTGAAGTGGTGCTCGGCTGGTGCGGAAGGAGCGTAGTGCTGGACGTGATGCGTCCGGGCCGCCTCCTGGGGGCAGATGCGGCCGTCTGAACGGCCACTCTGCCTTTGCTTCTGAAGCGGAGGCAGAGCGGCCGAGACGGCCAATCTGTCCTCAGCCTTAGTTTCTGCAGGGCAGGCAAAGCTGAATTATTTAGGTTGGCCTTTGGAGGGTAACCACAATTTGGGCTGTTTTAATAGTGGTATGGTGATAGCCACACATTTTAATGTTAATGTTTTATATTAGTTATGTGCTTTCATTTTGGTTTTTTTTTTATGTTATTGGTTGTAATGTTGTAAGTCGCCACGAGACCCTTCAGGTGAGTGGTGACCAAAAAAAAATCGAATAAATAAACAAATTAAAATGAACTTCTAGGCACGACAATCACTGGACATTTGTTCACCGTGCCTTGAGCTATGCAATAGAGATTTTCTCTGGTGAGGAAAGCCAGCCATTGTTGCTGATGAAGCTAAAGGAAGATTCACAGTCAGAAGGTATAAACACCAAGTATGAAGAGGATTGCGGCAAAAAAACAAAAACAAAAACAAACCGCTAATAAAAATTACACAAATGTATCTTTGTGTATTGTCAATTCTTAAACAGTGAAATATGAGTCCAAAGATTTCATAAATGGCGCTATCATACCGAAAATTCATAATAAATCAGTAGAAATAAATACAAATATCCAGGTCCATAAAGTCCAAGATGTCCAGGAATGCGAAGTCCATAAATGCTGATGAAGGTTCCGGATAAGTCTTCTGTTTCAATTGCCCTCTTCAGAGATGGACTGCAGTTATCTTCAGCATCGGACGTTACTATATTGATATTTCAGTTCTCCGATAACAATTTCAAATACCATCAAGGTTCAAGTTCCAGAAGAAATAATTTTCAAAGTAAACTACCAATCTCATTTTCAACAAAAGTACAATCACCTTCATTTTCGAGTTGGGGTCGCCTCTTTCTCTTCTCCCCCCCATTGTTGCTGATGGAGCCACGATTCCTTATGAAACGAACAACTGGGGGAATATACCACGCCATCCTAAGCAGAGTTGCTTCCTTCTACACCCGTTGGCATCAGTGGGTTTAGAAGGGCATAACTTCACTTTGGATTGCACTGCATGACTTCAGAATCCTTCTCCAAGAGGATGTGGCCTTTGCATCTAAATACATAACTATGTTGGCTCCCCCCCACTCCATCAATTTCATGCAAAAGTTCTGGATTTTATTGTCTAACATCTATTATTAATACAGCTGAATAAGCAAGTGGGGGGGAATCAATGCCAGATATGCAAGAAATAAATTATGCCCCTTTTCCTACATCTATAAATGGGCTTCTGCGGCAAATGCAGTGTGTGTTCTTTCATATTAGGACCTCAGAAGCCGTACATTTTTTGGCCACAATTACCTCTTGAAGGCTGTCTTCTCAAAATGATTTATGGACCCCTTCGAAGGACAAATTATTTGATAATGGAAGGGATTGCTGAGCAAGAATCCGTTTGCACTCCCTTTCCTCTTTTCTTTAAATTAAGCCAGATTTGAGAAACCATATTTTACTTGACTGACTTCTTAACCCTTCAAGAAGAAGCTGAAGTGGCGAGAAAAAGTCTCAGCTAGAAAACTCTAATGGGAAACTTCAAATCGAAGGCAATCCCAGAAAACCTGACATGGGCAGCTGCCTTATACTGAGTCCGATCATCAGTCCTTCCAGTTCAGTATTTCTTACTCCAACTAGAAGAGAAGTTCCCCAGGGTCTGATGCCTTCTTGATGCCAAGGACAGAATCTGGGACTTTCTACAAGCAGAAGCTTTACCAATAAGCTAGGAGACCTTCAGTAATGGAAGACAATGAACTACTATAAGAAAACTGAAGAACATCCTAACTAAAGCTCTACATGGGGCTGCCCTTGTCACAAATCCGGATGCTGCAACTAGTGCAAAATGCAGCGGCTAGGCTTCTAAAGGGTCTCCCCTTGAGGGAGCACAGCCAGCCAGCCCTGAAATCATTCCACTGGCTGCCAATAGCATACCAGATTCACTTCAAGGTGCTGGTTCTTACCTTTAAAGCCCTTTATGGCCAGGGTCTGACTTACCTGAAGGACCGCCTTTCCCCATATATACCCAAGAGAGCACTACAGCCAGGGAATCAAAATCGGCTGGCCCTCCCAGGCCCTAAGGATGCCAGGCTGGCTATAGCCAGGGCTTTTTCGGTGGTGGCGCCATACTGGTGGAATGAGCTCCCGGAGGAGATCAGGGCCCTGTGGGACCTTTTACAGTTTTGCAGGGCCTGCAAAATGGAGCTCTTCCACCACCATCGTTAGTAACAACTGTAGAGCCTGGTTCCTGGTGAATTACTGACAACCTGTTATCTATTGCTGGGATAGAAAATATGAAAAATAAAAGAGATTGAGGCTACGATTACACACACAATTAGCCCGACATAGGCGCAAATGCCGGGCGGATTTAACGTGTACGATCAGACACGCACATCTGGGAAGTGTCCCACAGCCAACTCCGCTGCAGAAGTGGAGTAAACAGGCACCGGGGGAAAGTCCAGTAGCAAATGGGTTGTTACAGGCCATGGGCAGACTTTCCCCTGTCTGATTGCTCCAGCACGCTCTCATAGCATCAGGATGGTTTGATCAGGCCATCCCGACTCCGTGCCGATTTTTAAAATCTCTTTTCAGTATGTGCACCATCACACACTCCTTAGGAAACCCTCAGGGCTGAGGTGCGAATCGTCAGTCCCTTGTTTAAGCACACTGGAAACAAATGGCAAAAATATCAAAACGCCTGACTCACCCACGGTTGCGTCTGATCACACAATGGCAGGCTGCGTCTGTAGCTTCAAAAGACTGTGTGATAACACTACTGTGGGTCAACTTCCACTGGAGGAAATAGCCTCCCCACTGGCTTGATCTCGCACGTGTGACTGCAACCTAAATCATCTTAACTGAGCTGGTCCATACCTGATATATCTCCTGCAGGGATTCGAACTGGGACTAGAACTGAAACCAGAATTCTTTCGGAGGGAAGTGGGTCTCAAATAGGTTAACTGGACATCGGTGGATGGCCACAGAGATCAGCAGTCACCAGGGATCATTTCATAAAAAAAGAGGTGCAGGAGCTCATTAGCATAACTCATTTGCATAACTCATTTGCATATGCCACACCCCCTAACATACCGGAAGTGTGTCAGAAGGCAACACCCACCCCTCAGGCTCCACTCCACAGGTGAGTGAAACTGGCTTGCTCTTCCTCCATTCCCTTCCCCATCCAATACTTTGTGCAATAAAAATAAGCGTAAAGAACACACCCTCATTCTCTTCCTGCTCCCTTGAAACCACCAGGTTTCAAGTAGACTTGAGATACCCAGGACATGTGCACCACCCATCCCTTTCCCTTCCCCTCTCCACATCAAGACACCCTGTGAGGTAGGTGGGGCTGAGAGAGGTCTTTTGAGAACTGCTCCTGAGAGAACAGCTCTGAGAGAACTTGTGACTGGCCCAAGGTCACACCAGCAGCTGCATGTGGAGGAGTGGGGAATCAAACCCGGTTCTCCCGGATTAGAGTCCAACTCCTGATCACTACACCAAACTGATAAGGTGGAAGCTGCTGAAGGGTTGGTGAAATTTCCCCAGTACTTATGTGCCATGTGCCCAGATAAAAAATGGTATACTTAGAAAATTTATATGCCACCTTGAGCAAGTCTCTGGAAAAGCAGCACACAGTCATAAAAGGAACAATGATAAAATTATCAATATTAAAACAAAACATTAAAAACAATAAAGACCCTAGCAGGGCTTTCCCCGGGGCGCTGCGCCTCTGCACTGCTCGGGGAAGCTGAGGAGGGGGCGGGGCTTGGTCATGTGCCTGCCCCCTGGGCTCCTCACTCCCGGAGCTGCGCTCCTGTGCGCTCCCGCTCCAACGGACCCCTGGCGGTCACAGATGCTGAATACCACTGGAAATGATTGTAGACAATTTTATGGGCAAATTCACTCTGTGTCAAAAGACGTTGCTAATTTTTGAATGAAATCCCCTTCCTGTCATCTACGATGGCCCATTCAATTTAGATCAAACCTCTGTCGGAGTTACCTTATGCATAACATATGCAACAAAACAAATAGAGGCCCAACCAGAACGCTAATAGTATCCAAAGGATTGCTCGGATACGGTGCCCTGGCTGTTGAATATATGCATATATATTAACACAAGTTTTAAATGATTGCAAACAAAAGGCAGAAGGAAAAGCTTAGCAATCTTTCAAGTGGCTGATGAGGTTCAGAAGAACACTTATACTTTTATAGCGAGCGGAGAGGATATTCCGAGAGAAAGCATTCGCACGGGCTGATCTATATGTTAATAAGAATGTAATTTGGAAGACCAGCGTCCTTGGAGTATTTCAGTTCCTTTTGAAGTGCAAGTAGCCAAACAAACGGTGTGATCACAGAAGCAGTTTGGCCCGACATAGCCACCCCTCACCTCTGGATCAAATGGGCACAATCCAATGGGCACATCTGGCTCCCCTGCCCCACTCGTCCCTACCTTGCACTAAAATGGCTCCCACAAGGATTAAATTCGAGGGGCTACTTTGGCGAGGCGCTTCCGTGGCAGGCTTCTGGGTGTCTGGTCACCTGGCCATGCCATGGAAAGGCATGAGCGGTGTGATTGTTCCACTGTTTCCTGCATGCCCCCCCCCCAACCATACTCTGAGCCAGGTTGGTGTAGTGATTAAGTGCACAAACTCTAATCTGGGAGAATTGGGTTTGATTCCCCATTCCTCCACTTGCACCTGCTGGTGTAACCTTGAGCAAGCCATACTAGAGCTCTCTCAGTCCCATTTACCTCACAGGGTGTCTGTTCTGGGGAGAGGAAGGGAAAGGAGATTGCAAGCCACTCTGAGACTCTCTTGGGTAGCGAAGGGCGGGGTATAAATCCAGCCTCTCCTCTCCTCTCCTCTCCTGATATACACTTCAGTGCCCTCATAGAACATGGCCAGGACCACGTACACACTTGTCTGCTTCCGTGCATGCACAGCAGAACATGGGGGGAAAAACAACCACCTTGTTGTGGGTCTGTGGTTGCGGCGTGTTAGTGATGTGAACAACCAACCACGGGCCTGCAGCACTATGATGCTGGCTTAGGGGGTGCTGTGTGATCGGCGTAAAACATCCCAAACTCAAGCAGCTTATTTAGACCGATACACTGCCGCGGCTCATGTGACCACACCCAAAGTGCAACTCCATCCATCATGGTGCACAGCCTCGCTGGCCTGCCTCAGTGTAGCAACCCTGGACTTCCTTCAGAGTCTCCCATCCAAGTACTAACCAGGGCCGACCCTGCTTAGCTTCTGAGCTCCAATAAGCTAGTGCAGAATACTGTGGCGCGGCTGTTGTTTGGTCTCCCTATGCGGGAACATATACAGCCCGCCTTAAAGGCACTGCACTGGCTGCCAATAGCATACCGGATAAGGTTCAAGGTGCTGGTGCTTACCTATAAAGCCCTATATGGCCTGGGACCTGCCTACCTGAAGGACCGTCTCTCTCCATATGTTCCCCAGCGAGCACTACGGTCTGGATCCCAAAACCGACTGGTCCTGCCTGGACTGAAGGAGGCGCGGCTGGCAACAACACGGGTCAGGGCTTTCTCAGTGGCGGCCCCACACTGGTGGAACGAGCTCCCGGAGAACATCAAGGCCCTGTGGGATTTGATGCAGTTCCACAGGGCCTGTAAAACGGAGCTCTTCCACCAGGCCTTTAGGCAGGGGCCACCCAGGGTAGACATCTCAGCCCTGGCCCAGCTCCATCTGCCAGTCCCGTCTGTCGGCAATTCCATCTGCCAGCCTGTGTGTGGCCACACAGGGATTATATATGAATGCTGCTCGGACCCACCTGTGGGTAGAATTGAAATGCTGCCAATTTTGTGTAGAATGTATGGAAAGTAGTTTTAATGTTTAATGTGGAATGTTTATTTTAAATTGATTGTAATTTTAACTTGTGTTGTGAGCCGCTCTGAGACTTTTGGCGGGGAGAGCAGGATATAAGTTCAATAAATAAATAAATAAATAAATAAATAAGTAAGTAAGTAAGTAAGTAAGTAAGTAAGATCGGGCCAGCTTGGGCCACCCAGGGCACATTCACAATTACCAACAACCAAAAAAGCCCCTCCCCAAACTCTGCCCCCTCCTGGCTCCACCCCCAACATCTCCAGATATTTCATGACCCAAAGCTGGCAATCCTAATCTCCTTTTCCTTCTCCAACCCCAGAACCCCAATCACCCAAAGCAGCATTGCTGCATGTTCTTCATCTCCTTGCATCAGACCCCCCTGAATTTCTCCCCCCATCAGGACCAGGCTCAGATGAATTCTTTCTCCCCTTTCCCCACTTCTTAGCAATCCCCTTCCAGAACTCAGGTATCCTATTTTATGGCACATCCGGAAAAGTTTTAACTTTACTTGCAGATGTGGAGCCAGAGTATCCATACCAGGCTGCACTCTTTGCCCTAGCGGCAGACAGTCCGCATCAAGTTGACGAAACCCTCTCCAGCTAAATAGCCAGGGCTATGTTAAGGTATTTAAGGTCCTTTGTAGTAACCTTACCCCAAACCTTATTTTCATTCATTCGTTCAATTCATACCCCACCCTCCCCGCAAACAGGCTCAGGGCGGCTTCCATTGTTTGGTAACCAGTACCATAAAACTATATTCAAAAATTAAAACATTTAAAACATTTAAACAATCAAAAAATTCAAAGTGCTAGTGATAGTAATAGTCTTTCAGTAATTAAGATGACATACTGTACGATGTTTGCAATTATTTCCGATTCGTCGCTCAGTGGCATTACACAATGGTTCGACTCAGGGCCATTTTACACCTCCCCTCTAACGTAGTTTGACTGCTGTCTTTTCCTGTGCTGATTTCACCGTGGTGTGACATTTCACTCCAGGGGGTCTAAGTGCACTAAGAATCCACAATTGTTTAAAGCAGAATGAAGCCGGTTGCATACTAGCTTGACCACAGGAGGGCAATTAGTAGATGTGGACCTTTCAGTGGCAGCACGGTTTCACACCGCACAGAAGTATGGGCAGGGTTTTTTGGAACTAGAATGATTCCAGCAGGAAAGTCAGATGTAAAAACAGCCTCAGTCTCCAGGTTAGGGCCAGCGGCTCCTAATCAAAAGCCTGGTGGAAGAGCTCCATCTTGCAGGCCCTGCGGAACTGTTAAAGGTCCCGCAGGGCCCTGATCTCTTCTGGGAGCTCATTCCACCAGTAGGGAGTCTCCACCGAAAAGGCCCTGGCCCTGGTGGCAGCGAGCCTGGTATCCTTAGGGCCTGGGATGGTCAGTTGGTGTTGTAATCCAGACCATAGTGCTCTCTGGGGTATGTATGGGGAAAGGTGGACCCTGGCCATATAGGGCTTTAAAGGTAAGTACCAGCACCTTGAAGGGGATTTGGTATGCTATTGGCAGCCAGTGCAGTGCCTTCAGCACTGGCCAGATGTGCTCCCATGTGCCTGGCCGCGACATTCTGCACCAGCTGCCATCTTCCGGATCTGCAACAAGGGCAGCCCCATTTAAAGAGTGTTACAGTAGTCTAGTCTCTAGTTTGTATGTTCTAATTTTTATCTTGTATTATTTTAAGCAGTTTTATGCCAGACATATTTTTACTTTCTGTGTTTTAATGCAGATCCTATTCTGTACTTTATAACTTGTATTGTATTGTATTGTATTGTATTGCATTGCATTGCATTGCATTGCATTGCATTGCATTTGTAACGGCCATTGGCCATATGCAATACATCGAAATGAATTGAACTGAACTGGCTACATATCGTCCATGTGCACATGTGCCTGCAGTGATGTTGACATTCATTCTGTTTCTTGCTGTCTTTATTTCTGTGTCATATGTTTTTTTCCCAATAAAGGGGACTATTTTCCTGCCTGTTCCTCGCTAATTTCCCTTCTCCTAGTTTACGAAGCACTCCCCAAGTTAGGACCCTGGTATACACCAGACAGGGATCCTAGACACAGAACTGACCAAAGAAGCACATATCTAACCTGACAAAAAAGAGACAGAATGCTCTGAAGTTACAGGCCTTGCACGTGTACTGTTGAGCAATCAGGTTAGAATGGATAAAAGGAAGGGCTTCTTCACCCAAAGAGTGAAGAGTGCCACAGGAGGTGGTGGCAGCTACAAGCATGGATGGCTTCAAGAGGGAATTGGATCAACATATGGAGCAGAGGTCCATTGGTGGCTATTAGCCACAAGGTCTAGATAGGAACTCTCAGTTTGGGGCAAGTGATGCACTGTATTCTTGGTGCAACAGTGAAAGGGCTTCTAGTGGGAGGGCTTCTAGTGTCCTGGCCCCACTGCTGGACCTCCTGAGGGCACCTGGTGTTTTTGGCCACTGCGTGACACAGAGGCTGAGGACAGATTGGAGCTCCGCTGCGCCGTAGAAGTGGAGGTGGAGCAAGCTGGGGCAAACTGCCCTGGAGTGCGCCGTTCACACTATGGTGCAAGGAGGCTGCCTGCAGCATCCATACTGTGGGCAGCTTCTGGTGATGGCGGCAGGACAACGCACAGCTCTGCACTTCCACGCGCGTTCACACCCGCTGGAAGCAGGAGGAATGTGCACCCAGCCGCCAGGACAACAGTTTTAAGTGGTGCCCGGCTGCTGCGGGAGGAATGCGCCACGAGACGGGGTAAGTCCGGGCTGCCTCAGCTGGGCAGCTGTGGCTGTGTGTACGGGCCCGCCTCCTCCGCTTGCAAAGCAGAGGTAATGCGGGCCCAAACACCAGTCTATCCTCAGCCAGAGTGTTGGACTGGATGGGCCACTGGCCTGATCCAACATTGGCTTCTCTTATGTTCTTATGTGTTCCCTGTTTTGGTAACAAAATTTTGGCTGTGATCACACACACTAAATAATCCACTTCCAATGCATTTTCCAACTGGATTTTCCTGTGTGAACTGGCAAAATCCAGTTGAAAAGTGCATTGAAAATGTATTGAAAGTGGATTCTTTAGTGCTTGAGACCACAGCCTTCAAGTCATTATTTTCAGTACCAAACCATATAAGCAGATCTATAGGTCATGAACGAACAGAGGAAAACCAAGTTCCCTCTTGCTTACCTTTCACATGGCAAGGTTCAATATTTTTGAAGTCAAAATTGTCATGGGAATGTATCATGGTGAATACGCTTTCCCAAGGCTCTTTATTCGAATGAAATTGAATCCGACGAAGACGGAGATCCTATGCCTGAGTCGGAGTGGACCAGGGTTGGGGATCCCTCTCCCGGCCTTCGAGGGGGTGCCGTTGGTACCGGCGGTGGAGGTCAGGAGTTTGGGAGTGCTCCTGGACTCCTCATTAACGATGGAGGCCCAGGTAGCAGTCGCTGTGAGGTCGGCCTTTTACCATCTTCGGCTGATCAAGCAGTTGGTCCCCTTCCTTGAACGCAATGAACTGGCGACAGTGATCCATGCTTTGGTCACCTCAAGATTGGACTACTGTAACACCCTCTACATGGGGCTGCCCCTGTGCCAAATCCGGAAGCTGCAGCTGGTGCAGAATGCTGCGGCGCGGCTGTTGCTAGGTCTTCCCGTGCGGGAACATATCCAGCCCGCCTTAAAAGCACTGTACTGGCTGCCTATAGCGTACCGGATAAGGTTCAAGGTGCTGGTGCTTACCTATAAAGCCCTATATGGCCTGGGACCTACTTACCTGAAGGACTGCCTCTCTCTATATGTTCCCCAGCGAGCACTACGGTCTGGATCCCAAAACCAACTGGTCCTGCCAGGGCCGAAGGAGGCGCAGCTGGCAACTACAGAGGCCAGGGCTTTCTCAGTGGCAGCCCCATACTGGTGGAATGACCTCCCGGAGAACATCAGGGCCCTGCGGGATTTGTTACAATTCCGCAGGGTCTATAAAACGGAGCTCTTCCACCAGGCCTTTAAGTAGGTGCCGCCTAATTGATACATCTTAACCCTGGCCCAAGTCCATCTGCCGACAAGTTCATCTTCCAGTCTGTGTGAATTAACACAGGGATTACATCTGAGTGCTGTTCTGATACACCTGTGAAGATAATCTGTAATTGCTGCTGATCTTGTGGTAGAAGTTTAACTATTTTAATTGATGTTGTATGTATTGATTTTGTGTTGTGAGCCGCTCTGAGCCCTCTGTTTGTGGGGAGGGCGGGATATAAATCCCACGAAATTAATTAATTAATTAATTAATTAATTAATTAATCTTTTGGGAGAAAAACAGATAATCAAGATTTGGGCACTTGGTCTGACCTGGATAGCCCAGGCAAACCCTATCTCGTCAGATCTTGGAAGCTAAACTGGGTCGAATCTGGCAAGTAGAAGAAGAAGAAGAAGAGATTAGATTTATACCCCGCCCTCCACTCCCCAAGGGAGTCTCAGAGCGGCTTACAAACTCCTTTTCCCTTCCCCTCCCCACAACAGACACCCTGTGAGGTAGGTGGGGCTGAGAGAGCTCTTTCCCAAGCTGTCCTTGAGGGAACAGCTGGTACAGAGCTATGGCTTGCCCAAGGTCATCCAGCCAGCTACAAGTGGAGGAGTGGGGAATCAAACCCGGTTCTCCCAGATTAGAGTCTGCGCACTTAACCACTACACCAGACTGGCTCTTGAATGGGAGACCTGCTTGGAATACTAGCAGCTGAGGGGCAGCGGGCAGGCTCTATTCAGCCACCTGTCTGAATATCCTCCAGGCCCCCAGTAGGGGTCAGGCACCAGAGGTTTCCATGACTTCCAGATGTGCACACACACATTCACAGGCGTTTATATAAAAATATACCCCCAAATATACCAAAAATATATAAAAATATGCCCAAAAAATCTCAAAAAAGAGAGATTTGGGCACTTGCTTATTAGTTGTATATAGAAAGTGATGGTGAAGCATTAATTTTAAGACCGCTCAACTACCCGTTCCTGCAAAAAGCATTTCAGAAAAACACCTTTGTTAATGACTGCTAGTACATGAAAGAAAGAGAGAGAAAAAACTGGCAACCGCCGAACAGTGGGAAGTGATCAAAACTCACTTTATTTCTTTATTCTCTGTATAGCTGCTTCTGAACAAACCTGCAGACAAAAGACACACATACTGGAATATTTTAAAACACCGGCTTTAGATGTCATTTATGCTAGCGGTAAATACTTACGAGTTGGCAAAATATTTGACGTTTATTCCTCTCATTCAGTTATGGGCTCTTTTGGAAGGTGGCGAGTGAACTTTTCAAAACATTTCACCACTGATATCCTTCAGTCTACATGAATTGGCAAGCATTGTCAAGCATCTGCAGGAAGATGTGATGGATGGGTGCCACGTCTGCTCAGCAACAGACCGAGCCAAATACGAAATGAAAAGCGTAACTTTAGGCGACTCCTCACCTTTTATTATTCCCTATTTCCATCGCACTGTCCATTACACAAAGGCACTTTGCCATTTTTCTTTCATTTATCGGCCTCCACAACAGGTAAGAAGTAGCAAAAGGGGGACGTGTTTATCACAGGGGATGAACGCTATGGAGTTCAAATAATACCACTATGAACTAAGCTTGCCAGGCCGAGCATGTGAGAAAGTTGGGGAGCAGAGACAAGGGGAGGCGAATGATGTCACTGAGGTTGCTGACATCACCAGTTCTCTTCTGGATAGAACCTGAAAATGTCAACTGGTAGCTCTAGGAACTGCTGGAAACTCTATGGTAAAACCATAAAGTATTCAGTGATTCCTAGAGCTACCCTTTGTCGCTTCTGGGTTGTTAGCAGAGGTGATATAATGTCACAGCCGTTGCTGACAGTTTTTCTTGTCTTTTTCCAACAGCCATCTCTCAGAGCAGCCACAGTGGGAAGCATGGTAAGTATATAGTTTGTTGTGGTGTTAAGTGTGCGGACTCTAATCAGGGAGAACCAGGTTTGATTCCCCACTCCTCCTTCTCTCGCAGCTGCTGGATGACCTTGGGCAAGCCATAGTTCTGGCACAGCTGTTTCTGTCAGAGCTCTCTCAGCCCCACCTACCTCACAGGGTGTCTGTTGTGGGGAGGGGAAGGGAAAGGAGATTGTAAGCTGCTGTGAGACTCCCTTGGGTAGTGAAGGGTAGGGTATAAATCCAATATCTTCTTCTTCTTCTACATACCTCTTCTATTGGGCATTGTGTTCAGTTTGGGGCACCACAATTTAAGAAGGATATAGACAAGTTGGAATGTGTCCAGAGGAGGGTAATAAAGATGGTGAGGGGTCTGGAGACCAAGTCCTATGAGGAAAAGTTGAAGGAGCTGGGTCTGTTTAGCCTGGAGAGGAGATGACTGAGAGGTGATATGATCACCATCCTCAAGTCCCTGAAGGGCTATCATCTAGAGGATGGTGCGGAGTCGTTTTTTGTTGCACCAGAAGTTTGGACCAGAATCAGTGGGTTGAAATTAAATCAAAAGAGTTTTCAGCTAAACATTAGGAAGAACTTCCAGACTTAGAGCGGTTCCTCAGTGGAACAGGCTTCCTCGGGAGGTGGTGGGCTCTCCTTCTTTGGAGGTTTTTAAGCAGAGTCACTGCTCACTTCTTCAGATCAATGCTGGTAAGAAACTGTGGCTCAGTGGCAGAGTATACGCTTTTGCGTGGAGAAGTCCCCGGTTCCCTACGCAGAGGCAGGCAATGGCAAATCATCTCTGAACATCTCTTGCCTTGAAAACCCTATGGGGTCTTCGTAAGTCAGTTGAACACATGAAACTGACTTATATTGAATCAGACCCGTGGTCCGTCAAGGTCAATATTGTCTGCTCAGGGACTTCTGGCAAGACTTGCGAGCATGGCGAACGTGCTCCTCCGCATCTGCGGGGAGCGCGATCCGTACCCAGCGGGAAGAAGGGGCTCCGGACTGGTGCCGAGCCCCCAGAGACCCCAGTGAGGGGGCTCTGCCTGGGGTGGCCCGAAGGGGATCTCTCCCTACGGTGGCGACCGAGGGATAGAGATCCCTTTTCATCACCCCCATAGGTTCCCCCGCCGTGGGAGCCGTATGGCTGAAAGCGCAAATCCGAGAAGCAGCAGAGAGTGTGAAGCAATGAGGCTGGAACTGACAGTTACGCATGGAGAAAATGTGAGTCTGAAGTAAGAAAAGCAGAACACAGCGGGAAGGCGGCGGGAGGAGTGAAACCCACCCACCCCCCCTCTCCAGGACTAGCGTACTTACGAGACTCTTTACGTGGCATTACTGCAGGAATAAAAGCCCATCCGCCTTGCTAGATGGCAGCATCGCTCACTTGGAGATATAAACTTTAGAAGGACATAAGTGCTGTTTGAAAATTTGCTCCTTTCGTTCATCTTATCTATCTATAAACAAAGAGCGTAGTCTCAACAATGACGGGGAAACCGAAACCTTCCCCCAAACTAGGAAGTACAGCTCCGAGTTCAAAGGTTGATACCACAGAGATGAGTGCAGTGTTCTCCTCATTATTGCGACCTCTAGTGGACCAAATGACAGCTCTCAACGTTAAAATGGACAAAATGCAGCTAGAACTAAAAGAGTCGAATAAATCCACAGAGAAGCTGCAGCGAGAACTTCTGGAAGTAAAAACTTCAGTAAAAAACCAAGACGCAAGACTACAAAAGGCAGAGAAGGAAAAGGCCTTCCACCACGATCAGCTTTTGAAATTACAAATGGATAGATCGAATTTTTTCCTAAGACTTCAGAATGTGCCAGAAAACACAGGAGAAGACCTTAAAAATTTGCTAAGTGAAGCACTTGAACCAGTGACAGGCATGAAAGCAGCGGATATAAAAAGCGATATGGATATGGTTTACAGAACCTATCCAGATTATACTAAAAAGAAAAGCCTACCTGGTGAAATTATGATAAGGTTCTCCAAAAAATCTACAAGAGACGTGGTGCTTAGGACCACAAACAAAGCAGCTCTGAAGATCCTGGGAGAAGAAGTAAAAGTAATGAAGGATATCCCATTTGAAATAAGGAAAAGAAGGAAAGCCTATGGAAAATTGACATCTTGGCTCCAGTCTGAGTCTATTATCTATCATTGGAATACTCCAGAAGGACTATGCTTCAGTATCAAAGATAAGAAGTATAAGATTGACTCTGTTCAACAAGCGAAAAAATTTCTGGAAAAAAGGAAAGAGCAGAAAACTGGGAGAGACTCAGATGGTTCACTGGCCTCGCAAGAAAGCATGTATGGATTTGATAGCTCAAAGAGTGAAGAAGAAGTGTCTGACTCGGAAAAAGGAGCTGCAGCTCCAAAAATAGTTGAGACTGTTAAGACAAGAAGAGGACGAAAGAAGAAATAGTGATTAAACTGTTTTATTAAGCATTGCACTTATGTATTATAAATGGTTTAATTAACCGTATTTCTCTAGGTGGGCGTGCTTGCCAAATAGTTTTGATATTTTTTATAGTAGCAGTAACAAGTAACTGAAATTTATCCAAGGTTCTAAATGCTTCATAATTATATTATGTAATAAGGTAGTATTAAGCAAATGATAAAGTACTCTCTGTATAAGGTATATGTAGCTTAGATTGTAGCGTTATAGGTGTAGTTATAGAGAAAAATCAATAAAAAATTTATACCAAAAAAAATATATTGTCTGCTCAGACTGGCAGCCATTCTCCAGGGTCTCGGGCTGAGGTCTTCCACATCACCTACTGCCTGATCCTTTTAATTGGAGATGCCGGGGACTGAACCTGGGGCCTTCTGCACGCAAAGCAAGGGCTCTTCCCCTGAGCCACAGACCCTGTCCCCGGTGTTTAAGGCTGCTCTTTCCTTTCCAAGTAAGGAGTCTGCTTTGGAGTTTGTGCTAGCTCCGTGTGACAGAGAGCGCCCCAATAACCAGGCCTTCCACTGCACTGAGCGATCACAAGCCCTCTAAGAACGCCCATCTGAAACCAGGATCCAAAAATTGGGCCACAGTGGGGGGGATTCCTTTGTTGGTTCTAATTAGGATCAACACTTTTGCGCTGTCTTAATCAAACAAGGTTCGTTTCAGTGTCTGGGCCTGGCTGGTTCATTAAGGCCTCTTCATCACTCCACGCCTTCCTGTCTCGTCAGCCTCACCTGGAAAATGAAAGAAAATACACACCCTTTCAAGATTCATTTCGGGAAAGTTTGATTAAGGGAGAGAAGGCCTTCCCCTCAGAAGCCCTGCTTTGCTTTTGAAGAGAGAAATGCCACGTGGTATTTTTTGTTCTCATCACGCTTCCATTTATGTTTTTTCTTTGTTCTCTGCCCTCTTCGCTTAGCACAAGTTTGGAGGAAGGGGCGCCAGTCGCCTGTCAATTAATTATGGGTGGGCAACTTGCATACACTAGCAAATACTCCCTGTTCCATTCCTTTTTTATATTTTTTAATGGTTTCTGTATCTCCGCTTTTCCCTGTTGGTTATTTTTGGCTATTTTTGCAACATTTTTTATTTGTGATGTACACAGTAGAAGAAGAGGAGGAGGAGACTAGATTCAGGCTGTGGTCATACGGCACCCGAATCACGATTTTCTCCTGCTGGACTTTAAATCTGGGATTGTTTTCTTTCGGGTTGGGATGATCAGTGTAATGTAGTATGCTCTGTGTAGCAACCAGCCTGCCATGTGCTCTCAGGTAATGGTGCCCGCCGCATGGCCAGAGCACATGGTCAGGCAGAGAGGGGAGCTTGAATCTGGAGGAACAATAGACATCCGGATTGAAAGCCTCCACCAATGTGGGACCTAGGTTCTCCCTGAGGAGCCAATGCAATCAAAGGCTCCTCCAGGGGACCTATGACAAACATGCGCATATATTAAGCCCCTATCAGGTCTGTTGGGTGCGGCCAGAGGTGTGGCTCCGGCCAGCATATAATGAGGGCCCTGGAGCCCTGGAAGCATGCTTGTTCTGACCATCTACTGGGCATGCTGAATCACTCAATAAAGGCTTCATGATTTCACCGTTCCTGGTCCCCTGAGTCCAGTACTCTTCAATCACACATCCCAACCCGGCGGCGGCGGTTGGGGGAGGCAAGGCGAGGGCCACTCGCACACCCACGCATGGCTGCCTTCCTCCGAACACTGCACGGAAGAACTGGCTGGCTGGCTGGCTCGCCCCATGCTCTGCTCCAGGCCCCGAGCCCCGCCGGCCACAGCCTGATGGAAAGTAGGGAGAAGTATGCTGTGGGTGGTGTGTGTCAGGTAGCAGCAGCCGACAGGGCTTGGGGCCCGGAGTGAAGCACGGGGCATTTTGGGGAAACAGGGCCGCCAGGCGCTTGAGTGTCCATGCACTCAAATGCAAGAGGGGGGGGGACCCAGAAGAACAATCAGACATGATTGTGAGAGAGAGCTGTCCAGATCGAGAAAATCGCACAGGAAGCTGGAAAATACTTGATTTTCCTGGGGTCAGAAAACATGCTAGGGACCCGGGAGTGAGCCCACTCTGGTGCAGGAGGGGGATCAGTCAGTTTGATCACCAAATTTAAATCTGCGAGGGAACAGCAGTGAATCCTGATGTGACCGCAGCCTTATACCCCGCCCTTCACTCCCCGAAGAAGTCTCAGAGCGGCTTACAATCCCCTTCCCTTCCTCTCCCCCCCCCCCAACAGACACCCTGTGAGATAGGTGGAGCTGAGAGAGCACTCTCCAGGACTGTCCTTGAGAGAACAGCTCTGAGGGAACTTATGACTGACCCAAGGTCACACCAGCAGCTGCATGTGGAGACGTGGGGAATCAAACCCTGCTCTCCCAGATTAGAGTGTGTATCTGGGATGTATGACTGTTTCATGTTCTGTGCACACAATTGGGCTTTTCCGCATGCTTGACTTACTCCAGATTTTCTTGCCAGTCGGTCCACAAGCAGTAGGGTTGCCAGCCTCCAGGCAGGGCCTGGAGATCTCCCGCTTTTTACAACTGCTCTCCAGCTGACAGAGATCAGCTCCCCTGGAGAAAACGGCTGATTTGAAGGGTGGGCTCTATGGCTTTGTACCATGCTAAGGCCCCTCCCCCCCCCCCCCCAAATCCTGCCCTTTCTCAGATTCATCCTCAAAGCTTCCAGGTATTTTACAACCCAGACTTGGCAAAGCTAACAAGCAGTGGAATTGGTTTGGGCACACCTGGGAGTTTGCCCTTGTTCTGTTGCATTTCAGGGTGTCTGCCCCCCTGGATCCCACATGACCAGCCTGGTTCCACCCCTCCCGCTGCCCTGGCTGAGATGCTCCCAGGGTGGGAAGCGTTTATGATTAGAAATTTTGAGCGCTACACACTTTTACTTGCGATCGGCTCCAAATTGCATGAGACTATACTTTCCTTGGACCAAGAGAGGAGGACCCCTAACTGAAGATACAGCTAATGAGAAAGACCTCTCTGCCTGAGGCCCTGTAGAGACACTGCCAGGGTGAGTCAGTGATATTGACACTGAAGGACCATGGGTCTGATCCAGTAGAAGGCAGCTTCATGGGTCTTCCCGTTGGGGAGAAAGGTGGGATATAAATAAACAAAAAACAGTTTACAGATTTCTAGTCTGGGTGTGGCCAGATGCACGAGCCCTTGGCCTTGAGTTGACAGGAAAGAGACAAAGGCCTCTTGGCTCTTTGCTAAGGCTAAAGTTCAGCAGTTCAGTGGACCTGAACCAGTCCAGGACTTACTTACTTACTTACTTACTTTCCTTCCTTCCTTCCTTCCTTCCTTCCTTCCTTCCTTCCTTCCTTCCTTCCTTCCTTCCTTCCTTCCTTCCTTCCTTCCTTCCTTTCCTCCTTCCTTCCTCCCTCCCTCCCTCCCTCCCTCTTCCTTCCCTCTTCCTTCCCTCTTCCTTCCTTCCTGCTTCCTCCCTCCCTCTTCCTTTCTTCCTCCCTTCCTTCCTGCCTCCATCCCTCCCTCCCTCTTCCTTCCTCCCTCCCTTCCTCCCTCCCCGTCCGTCCTTCCTTCCTTCCTCCCCGTCCTTCCTCCCCGTCCGTCCGTCCGTCCGTCCTTCCTTCCTTCCTTCCTTCCTTCCTTCCTGACCCAGTTTGGTGTAGTGGTTAAGAGCATGGACTCTAATCTGGGAAAAATTGGGTTTGATTCCCCACTTCTCCACATGCAGCTGCTGGTGTGACCTAGAGTCAGTCATAAGACCTTTCAGAGCTGTTCTCTCAAGGCAAGTTCTCAAGAGAGCTCTCTCAGCCCCACCTACCTCACAGGGTGTCTGTTGTGGGAAGGGGAAGGGAAGGGAGATTGTAAGCCGCTCGGAGACTCCTTCAGGAAATGAAGGGTGGGGTATAAGTCCAATCTCTTCTCTCTCATTCTCCTCCCTCCCTCCCTTCCCCTTTTCTGTTTATTTAAGTGGTATTATATGCACCGACTATTATGTTTCGGGGGGATTTTCTGTCAGCCATTTTGACTGGAGGGAGAAAGACAGCACAGAAATCCCCTAATAAAAAGCAAGGGAAATGGCCGTATCAGTTCATCCCCTAGACGGAATGTGTTGCCCTTCTAAATCAAAACCACTTGGGGGATTCCAGGAAAGGCAGGATGCAATCATTTCAGACAAACAAACCAAAGACAATAAATAGATTTGGGTAAGCGGCGGTCGTTTGCTCACACGGGGCTTACCGGTCAATGGCGGCCAATCAAGATTCCTGGGCATCCGTCAGAAAGGAATAAGCTGACAATGGTTTCTGATGTCCCATTGTTTTGTTGATAGATACTGTTGTTTTGATTTAGGTGATTAATAACCAATGCCGGCCACCGGGGGGGGGGGGGGCTGCTTAATATTTGCAGTTACTCAAAATCTATACCTGATGTTGTAACAGGGATGGCATGGGAGATGGGTCGGATTTGTTGCCATCCAGGCAGGCTGAGACAGAACTGGGGGGGGGGGGGAGGTTTGACCGGAGAAACTCCTATGTGACATTGGTGTCAAAGTCATAACAGTGCACATTCCCAGACTTGGGCATTTCTTCTTGCCTATGGGCAATACCCATGGGTAGAGCACCTATTTTGCACACCGACTGCAAGTTTTTGTTCCTAGCAAATACTGGGTTCGTTGCGTGGAGAGTCAGCGATCCAGCAGAGTGAACAGTTCAGTTTATTCAGCGAACACGAGATCGACAGCGACGGGACGGCATGAGCCGATGAGGAGACCCGTCTCCCTTCCTTCTTTGGTTACCTGGTAAAAAACCACAATGGACTTGAGTCCCGCGACCCATGCATTCCACTGTTGCAGACAGGCTGGATCAAATGGGGGAACAATACCCGATCCCAGAGCGACGGCCATTGTGCTGCTCAGTTGTGGTGGGGAAGCGGCCTGGGTGCCGTCAATGCTTTCTGCGAAATGGTGGTGGACGTCCTTCTTCCCTCAGCGGGATCCCATCCTCGTCACTACTGTTAAATACTGAGTCCGTTGCATGGAGAGTCAGCGAACCAGCATAGTGAACAGTTCACTTTGTTTGGCAAACACGATACAATGAACATGGCAAAAATGGCCAACCTATATAAAGAGGTATCACAATACTTAGCCTTCACCCGCCGTCCTATTGGAGGGTTTGGATTTCCCGCCAGTGATCTTATTGGTTCCCTATCCGTCTTCTAGGATCCTGATCTCTATTGTTCTCCTGGACCAAGCTCAGGACTACATGTGTGAGCCCCCTAATGATGGCCAACGGATACAACACAACTCCTCCTAAAAGGCTGTTAGACAGCAGAACTGGGGGAAATCTTGCTCTAAAATTCTGGAAATCTGCTAATCATTGTTGAAGTGTGCAGCGTCTGACTCACCATAAGCTTTCCTCTTAGTTATTATGTTAATTACCAGTATTTTATACTTTGAAGGGCATTTAACGCCCAGTTAGGCTGCTTTAAAAATCAACGGTGTCAGCAATGATTGCCGTTTTCTTCCTAGCTGTCATACAATACTCCCGTACAGCTCTTTATGGGTGCTCCACCTACGCACGCAAAGAACCTCTCCAGCTTTGTTCGCAAGTAAGCACTGCAACTTGCCACGCTCGAGTCTTTCAAGTGGATCAGATCCTTCAGAGCCAGTTTGGTGTAGTGGTTAGGAGTGCGGACTTTGATCTGGGAGAACCAGGTTTGGTTCCCCACACCTCCACATGAAGCTGCTGGTGTGACCTTGGGTCAGTTACAAGTTCTTTCAGAGCTGTTCTCTCGGGAGCAGTTCTCGGGAGAGCTCTCTGCCCCACCTACCTCTCAGGGTGTCTGTTGCGGGGAGGGGAAGGGAAAGGAGATTGTAAGCTGCTCTGAGACTCCTTCGGGTAGTGAAGGGTGGGGTATAAATCCAGTCTCTTCTTCTCTCTTCTTCTTCTTCAGCCTGATAATACAATCTAGGATTTTAAAGCAAAATCAAACTTACTTCCAAACATTGGGCTTTCCCGGGTGTGCTATTTCCTTACCCATATTGCATCCCCCCCCCATACATATTTTGCTCATTGTGAATCTTTTTTTTCCCTTTCCCACTCATGTTTTGTTCCCTCTAGTGGTTGCTTTGGTGTTACATAGCTGCATCGCCAGGTTATTTATGAGCACTGTCTATGGAGTGGCTGCATTTGAAGTATAGAGGTATATAAAGAGAGAGAGAGGAGGAGGAGGAGGGGGAGAAGATTGGATTTATACCCCGCCCTTCACTATCCAAAGGAGTCTCAGAACAACTCAGAGTTCCTATCTATACTTTGTGGCTAATATCCACTGATGGACCTCTGCTCCATATGTTTATCCAATTCCCTCTTGAAGCCATCCTTGTTTGTAGCTTCTGCCACCTCCTGTGGCAGTGAATTCCATGTGTTAATCACTCTTTGGGTGAAGAAGCACTTCCTTTTATCCATTCTAAATCTCTTCTATACACACAGGAGAAGGAAGAGGAGGAGGAGGAGGAAGAGATTGGATTTATACCCCACTCTTCACTTGGTGTCTCAGAGCAGCTTACAATCTCTTTTCTCTTCCCCTCCCCACAACAGACACCCTGTGAGGTAGGCGGGGCTGAGAGAGCTCTGACAGAAACTGCAGGATACTGCACTGCACTGGACCTCTGGTTGGTCCTATAAAGCTCTTCTTCTGTTCTTTCAGCATTTAAACAACACCAGAACTCTCTCAAGTCCATTGTATTCAAATACTTTATTGTCAAATTCACCGAGAGCCCCGTATAATCTTGGTAAATAAGCCCTTTATAAGCAGACAAAACCATAAAAAGCATCTGAAATTTCTTCCAGTAACAGTTAAGATTCAGCTATTTGGAAAGAGACTTAGTCCAAGACTTCTTTTCAGCCTCCATTTATAGATGGAATAAATGATTAGAGATGGGTGATATTACTTCATGAAGTTATAGCTCAACCAAGACCATTTGAACATACTCATCTGCCAGGATTTCCATCTCTTTCTTTACGGTTCTGGGGAGAATAAACTTGTCTAGATTCTGTGTTAACAGTACCTTTGTTTCAGATGGAGGTCCAAAACACATGAAAAGTCTTTTTCCAGCATTTCAGGTCAGGAGCCAAAAACACTAGATAATCGTTATCCTGAGATCACGAGTGTTTCTAAAATGTGTCCAGATTGGTTGTTTATTCTGTTTTGAAACTGACTGGCATCCAGCTAAAAGGTGGGATATAAGTCTTCTGAAGGAATAAGCAAACAAACCATCATATCGTCTCTCCATCAACTGCTAGAAAGCGAAGCACATCAAAAAGCCAAACCAAACACAGAACAGAATTACATTTTAAAATTGGTACTAAAACTAAGAGAAAAGAGAGAGAGAGAAAAGTTTAAAGTTGTAATTGGCCCAAGCTCCTCTGGTGTAGTGGTCTGCAGTAGCGATTAGGAGCGTGGACTCTAATCTGGGAGAACTGGGTTTGATTCCCCACTCCTCCACATGCAGCTGCTGGTGTGACCTTGGGTCAGTCATAAGTTTTTTTAGAGCTGTTCTCTCAAGGGCAGTTCTCGAAAGAGCTCTCTCGGCCCCACCTATGTCACAGGGTGTCTGTTGTGGGGAGGGGAAAGGAAAGGAGATGGTAAGCCACTCTGAGACTCCTTTGGGTAGTGAATATATATAATTCTTATAGAATTATAGAATTCTTATATAATTATAGAATCATAGAGTTTGAAGGGATCTCCTGGGTCATCTAGTCCAACCCCCTGCACAATGCAGGAAATTCACAAATACTTCCCTCTCCACACCTGCTGTGACCACTGTTCCATACCCAGAAGATGAAGAAAAAAAATCCTCCAGGATTGCTTCCTGACCCCAAAGTGGCAATCAGCATTTCCTTGGGCATGGAAAAAAAGGGCCACTGGAACTAAGCACTGTGGCAACCCTTCCTGCCCTCCTTTCTTGTGATCTGCCTCAGTTCACACAATCAGCACTGCTGTCAGATGGCCACCTAGCCTCTGTTTGAAAACCTCCAAAGAAGGAGAGCCCACCACCTCCTGAGGAAGCCTGTTCCACTGAGGAACCGCTCTAACTGTCAGGAAGTTCTTCCTAATGTTTAGCCAAAAACTCATCTAATTGAATTGCAAGCCAGTGGTTCTGGTCCAACCTTCTGGGGCAACAGAATTTATTCTCTCAATCTCTTCTTAGTCTCTTCTCTGATTGAGAGTATTCTCTGGATATTAGGGTGCAAGTTCCACATAGTTACAGCTCCTTGCATTTAGAGGTTCGTTATGGGAAGCAAAATGGTGGGCCAGTGGCCAACCATCACTGCCTCAATGGAAGCTCAAGTTTCTAAGGGAAGACTGCAGGGTCAGGATCTGACCTCCATTTTCTACAACAATGGAAGCTTTAAGTAGACCCAGGGGTCGTTGCGTAGAAAAAGAGGTGCAGGAGTTCATTAGCATAACTCATTTGCATATGCCACACCCCCTAACATACCAGAAGTGTGTCAGAAGGCAACACCCACCCCTCAGGCTCCACTCCACAGGTGAGTGAAACTGACCTGCTCTTCCTCCACTCCCTTCCCCATCCAATACTTTGTGCAATAAAAATAAGCGTCAAGAACACACCCTCCTTCTCTTCCTGCTCCCTTGAAACCACCAGGTTTCAAGTAGACTTGAGATACCCAGGACATGTGCACCACCCATCCCTTTCCCTTCCCCTCCCCACAACAAGACACCCTGTGTGGTAGGTGGGGCTGAGAGAGGTCTTTTGAGAACTGCTCATGAGAGAACAGCTCTGAGAGAACTTGTGACTCGCCCAAGGTCACACCAGCAGCTACATGTGGAGGACTGGGGAATCAAACCCGGCTCTCTCAGATTAGAGTCCAACTCCTGACCACTATACCAAACTGATAAGGTGGAAGCTGCTGAAGGGTTGGTGAAATTTCTCCAGTAATGTGCTATATGCCCAAATAAAAAATGGTATACTTAGAAAATTTATATGCCACCTTGAGCAAGTCTCTGGAAAAGCAGCACACAGTCATAAAAGGAACAATGATAAAATTTTCAATATTAAAACAAAAGATTAAAAACAATAAAGACCCTAGCAGGGCTCTCCCCGGGGCGCTGCGCCTCTGCACTGCTCGGAGAAGCTGAGGAGGGGGCGGGGCTTGGTCATGTGCCCGCCCTCTGGGCTCCTCACTCCCGGAGCTGCGCTCTGTGTGCACCTGCTCCAACGAACCCCTGAGTAGACCTGTCTGGGGCAGATAGTCCATAACCCTGAGGGCTACATGTGGAGGCATGGGGAATCAAACAGGGCTCTCCAGATTAGAGTCTGCTGCTCTTAACCACTCCATCACTATACTCATGTGATGCCACCGGGGGGGGGAGACCCTCTGTTCCATGTGCCCTGTAAACAGCATTCACCTCAGTGACCACCCCATATTTTTTTAGATTCTTCCCATTTGGCCAAATGTTTTCAGCTTTAATTCAAGATCTGAGCATCTGGAGTGTGTAGAGAGTAATGAAAATTGCTGAATGTCAGTAAAGAGCACATCTGGAAATAATCTCTCTTGGGAAACTATTCAAGGGCATCACAGCGCTGGAAAGAAGAGTCCTGAGGGGAAATGTCCATCGTCGGAAAAGAAATTACTTCATGCCCACCTGGCAATATGAGCAGTAGGACCAGGGAAATGTCAATATGGACGAAGAAGAAAGTGCCGAAAACTCAGCGGAGATAAGGGGGGGGGGGGAGCCCAGGTGAAAGAAGCAACAGTAGAAACGTTGCCCTACACGAAGGAACCCACAGCGTGACATTCACAGCGCACGCACAGAGAAGCGATAAGGGAAAGTCCGGATGAGAAAATAGAAATGAAGGTGGAATTGGGAAGAAAGAAATAAGGAGAGTTGGGGTTGGTGAGTTGGTTTTCTTTTTTTCTTTCTGTTTTGCAATTGCGATTTTTTTTAAAAGCAAGTTAAAAAAGACTTCTAAGCTGTAAGGAATTTCAGTGACATTGAATAAAATGGATGTTACAGAAGAAAGCTGGATGTAGACTGGGTGAATCGAGCAAGGCACACACTTGACCTTTATTATTATTGGTTTCGAAGGAATACGGTACCCAGGGTTTAATCTTCCTCCTGTTTTTTTTATCGATAGAATAAATTCCAGGCTGCTCACTCTATATAATTTATATGAGTTCACTTTGGGGAAAAGAAAAAAAAAAACTTACGAGGTAGGTTTTGGATGAAGTCAGAAGCAGATATCAGACGGGAGAGCTTTTAATTCGGGGATATTCCGCTCAGGGGTGTCGGTTAGCGCTGCCACGGTTCTGTTGTTGCCAAGGTTCTTGTGCCTTTACTGAGAGTAACCCTGCCAGTGGGTTGTTGCGAGAATGTCAGTTACCGTTGCCAACGAGTTCTATTGCCTTTCCTGATGGTCATTTAACATTACCTTTGTTTTGAGTGCTATTCTAGGTCCCGGACGGGAGATAGCATCAGTAGAGTGACTCCCACCCAGCTTCGTGCTCGCTCTGCGCATGCTCGCTGCTTATTAGCTTTCCTTTGCTCTTAGCTCTCTTTCGCGCCTCGTTAGCTCACGGCCTTGAGCGTATTTCTTTATTTGAATGTATATCCCGCCTAGCCAGCACAAAGCTGGAATCCTTCTGCTACATGTTATTTTATTCGCAGGTGCAAACTGCTCCTTTGCTTGAGTTTACCCTTGGGAACATCCGCCTCACAGATCCTGAAAGTGTCTTTGCTTGGGAACCTACTTTGCCGCGCTTTCCTTGGGAACAGTGGGCCAGTATATTTGGGTGCCAATAATTCTCTCAACTGATTGGTGGGAGTCGAGGGGGGCTTATTTCGTATCAGGTAGAATTGTAGTTGTATTACCATGCTTGGGCACTACTAACAGAAGAAGTGTATTTGACCAACCAGATCTTTTCTGCAAATAAAGGACTTTCTGTTTGAGGAGGCCTGTTGTGGACTACATCTATTGGCACAATCTCACAAGGGGCTGCAGTGGCTCAAGTGGTTAAGACACTGAACTGCAGTCCAGAAGGTCAGTAGTTCAGCAGTCCGAGACCCGAGTACTGCATGACTGGCCCCAGCTCCTGCCAACCTAGCAGTCTGAAAGCAAGAAATTGCAGCCAGTTTGGTGTCGTGGTGAAGTGCGTGGACTCTAATCTGGGAGAACCGGGTTTGATTCCCCACTCCTCCACTTGCACCTGGCTGGATGACCTTGGGCAAGCCATAGCTCTGTACCAGCTGTTCCCTCAAGGACAGCTTGGGAAAGAGCTCTCTCAGCCCCACCTCCCTCACAGGGTGTCTGTTGTGGGGAGGGGAAGGGAAAGGAGTTTGTAAGCCGCTCTGAGACTCCCTTGGGGAGTGGAGGGTGGGGTATAAATCCAATCTCTTCTTCTTCTTGTTCTTCTTCAAGTAGATAAATAGGTACCACTTTGGTGGGAAGGTAGCAGCATTTCCATGACCACGGAAATGTCTTTGGACTGTGCTGGCTCTTCAGCTTGGAAATGGAGATGAGCACTGCATCCCTAGAGTCGTATTCCACTAGCTTCCGACTTTACCTTTACCTATTCAACTCAGGAGCATGGTCTCCCTTCTTTGTTTTATCTTGGCCACAATCCCAGGCCCGTATCGCTCCTCCACTGGACCAAATTGGTGAAGGGTATAGAGTTCTACATACTTCAAACTAGAGTGTAGTCACCTGCCTCAAGATTAGCGATGACTGATCAGAGACTAGTTGATTGTGCAGGTTGTGAGAAAGGGCCTGACAATTCATTGAGATGCTCAGATGCAATGAAGCAATTCCAGGTGGGTCCAGTTTGCACAGGTACAATACCTTTTTTTGAACAACTGGATTGCTTTCTTATAGCTGCAGCTGCCCTGCCACACCACCTGCAATTTTCATAACATAAACGTAAAGGTAAAGGTTTCCCTTGCTCGAAAGCCAGTTGAATCCGACCCTAGGGGGCAGTGCTCATCTCCGTTTCCAAGCTCCGTTTCCCTTTACCGCACCAGTCCTGCCTTTTCAGTCCTCTCACTCCCTGCTTTGTCTGTCTGTGGGCCTCTCCCACATGTCATTATGCAACTCCTGAGCATCCTGCTGGGCTCTGGTGAGCTCTCCACAGCTATACTCCCTGTATCACCCCTGCCCAATGCTCTCTCTGTCAGCTCTTCAGCCGCATTCCTTCCGTGACTCCAGCAGCCTCTCCCTCCTTGCTTTCATAGAATCATAGAATCATAGGCTGAGGACAGACTGGCAATCTGGAGCGGGATGAATGCGGAGGCAACTGCTGCGGGGGGAAAACTCTCCGGGGCTGGCCGTTCACACTGGCCAGTGTATTGCGCAAGGATGCCATTACGGAGCATTCAGACTGCTGCAGAGTGGCCCCAGGTGGGCCGGCCTCCGCAGCTTGTGATAGGGCTGTTTTGGCAATTTGTGCATGTGTGCATGCGCTTATGTGCACATGTGCGCATGAGCGCTCATGCACAAACTGCCAAAACGCCGCGTTCACACTGCCGCCTCTGCTTGCCTCCCGCCTTCTTCTGGTTCACACTGCCTGGAAGCGGGAGGCAAGCGCAAGACGGCCTCTGGACACCGGTTTCTCCTGGTGTCCTTCTAAAGTGCAAGAAACCCAGCTTCAAAGCGAGTAAGTGCGGAAAGGAGCCAAGGGACAGCTGCGCATGTCTGAACGGGCTCCCTTCCCCCGTTTCCCAAGCGGAACTGTCCCAGGGCAGATTGCCAGTCTGTCCTCAGCCATAGACTGTTAGAGTTAGAAGGGTCCTTGCAGGTCATCTAGTTCAACCCCCTGCACCCTGCAGAAGAATAGCCGAAAGATACCCCTACAACATACCTGTAGGACAAGGGGGAAAGAATGTGGTTTTTGAATGTGGTGTCTGACACTTTCTCCTTGATAGGTATATATTGACAGCTGTCACTGTGCCGTCAAAAGTTTAATCATAACAGTTCCAGATCCTGGTATGTAACTGAGAAGCTTCTGATTAGAGAAACGTATAGCAGAATGTATATATTTTGTAATTGCATTTTTTGTATAAGAAGACATTGAGCAAAAGCATTATTAAAAGCCTCTGTAGATGGAATTAGGAAGCAATAGAAATTGAATTTGCAAGACGCAAGGATGCCGAGGGCAAGTTTAATGTGATTCATAACCCCTTATCAACAAGCCCTGCATATGGAGGTCAGAAAGGAACACACTGTTCTCTAATGCTCCCATTGTCCTGGAAACCAGATAAGTGAATGCAACCACTGACAACTGACCAGTATAAGGAGAGACCAATAGTAAGGCTTAAAGTCAAATGATGCTTGTATGATGTTAACTGCCTGGGACCAATTAGACTCTTTAATGTGTAAACTAAATGTGATGTCATTTGGGGTATAAGACCTTCTGCCCTTCCTGGTTATGGCAGAATACAGCTGGAGTTCTAAGGTACTCATCAGCCCTGTATTCCCTGTTATGAATTCATTAAACAGATATTCATCTAACTTGTTGGACTCAGACTGTGTGATTCCAAATCGGCCAAGGAGTCACATGGGGCACAGATTTGTGCATCATACCCGAAAGATGGTGATCCAACCTCTGCTTGAAAACATCCAGCAAAGGAGCATCTACCACCTCCCAAGGCAGTCTGGTCCACTGCTCAACCACTCTTACAGTTAGGAAGTTCCCCACTGCCATCCTTTAAACTCTCCAGTTGACCTCTGCATTCCCCACCAGAAATGGGCACAAATCAGGAAAATCGAGGTTTGTCCTAGTCCTTGGTTTATGAGGTCCCATGAACCATGAACTGGGGCTAATCTCCCCCGCTTCACAAAGCGATTCGGGTTCATGAGGTTCATGCATCTTCCCTCCCTCCTTTCTGCTGATGGCTGCTCCCTGAGGCCAGCAAAATGGGGGCGGGGGATCTTCCAAGCCCCATTTAAAGGGAATGCTTGGAAGCAGCGGGGAGAAGCCATTTCAGCAATCCCTCTCACTCCCCCCACTTCCCACGATGAACCTCGCAAACCTCCAAAGCCACATTGACAGTCCTGGGAGGTTCGTATAGGAATGGGCATGAACCCAGGGTCAAGAACCACAAACCGGGCCCAGTTCATGACAAATTTCATTTCACAATTTGTTTCATGTCCATGCCTGTTTCCCACAGCCGTGGCACATCACTTCTGACCCCATTCTCCTCCACTGTGATCATGCTGTATGCTACCTCTCGCTGCTGTCCTGACTTCGCAGGGCCTGCTCATGTATCACATACTGGTTTCCATGCCTCTTTATATGGATTTCCCCATGTATCAGTCAGGCTCCTAAAATTACTTTCTTCTGACGTCTCCTGTCTCTCCTACATTTTGCCAGTGGTTCATTGGCTCAAACCTAGCAGCTCAGTAAACGTAGGCCAAAAGAATTCTGTGATTTATCCCAGGGCTATTTACTTAGTCTGTGCAAGTGTGGAAAAGATTCTCTTCTCGTGAAAGACTGGATCGAGGGAATACTTTAGGTCACAATACCATTGGCAAGGCTAACTGTGGTTAATAAGCGGACTTCAAAAATTTGGTTTCTGATCCTAGTTTGACAGACCACGACTAATTAGAATGAGTGGGGTGTCCTGTACTTGGATGATCAGACAACGAGTGCCAGCTTAATTAATGTGTGCTTTTATGTGATATCAGAAGTGAGTCGAGGGGGCGATTCCATACTGGGCCAATTATCTGCAATCGAGTTGTTGCTATTTTGGCAGTATCAGTGTGTGGCATTGTAATGGAGGTTCTGGTGTGGTTTCCCCCCTACACACAGGGGGTTGTGTTCTGTTATGATGGTTAATCTGTTTTCCCCTCTGTTTTGTGATGTTGCCCAAAGCATGCCTTCCCAGTGTTTCAGTTGGAGCCAATTAGCGCTATTATGTCGTGCCACCAGGAAGATCACCCGAGGATATGCGCTGAAATGGCTCCAATTCACAATAGTGAATTAGGGCAATTAGTGCTGCTGATTGTTCCTGTTGTGGCCCCCAATGTATGGAATGGCCTGCCTGAGGAGGTTAGGAAAGCTCTGACTCTCCTGGCTTTCCACAAACTATGCAAAACTGAATTATTTAAGAGGGCTTTTCTACACAGGCAATAGACTTGCATGGTACTGAATGATTCACAAAGTTACTTGGACAAGTTTGGAGGGTCTGTGGTCTATACTGCTGTGTTTAGCATAGTGAAACAAGGACCCTACTGTGTAATTTTTTGTATCGATTAATGCGTCATGTTAACACTTTTGCTTTGATTCAGTTCTGTTTTTTAAGACTTCCGGCTGGATCTACCACCTAACTCCTATTTCATTACGATGGGTAGCAGCACTTTATGTTGCATATCTGTATTTTATATTGTAATGTTATTGTATTTGGTGTGCTATTATACTTTAATGTTTGTACGCCACCTTGAGCCAGTTCACCCGGGAAGGCGGGATATAAATATAAATAATAAATAAATATACATACATCCATAAATAAATAAATAAATTGCCTGTCTGTAGCGTCGGTAAAGAACCAGTAGCACCTTAAAGCCTAACAAAATTTGCGGGAGGGCATGATTTCTCATGAGTCACTGCTCACTTCTTCGGATACATATAGCTAGAACGTAAGTCCATCTGTCCTATATATTGGAAAGTGGAGTGATTTCAGAGCCAAATGTCTTTATTATTGTTATTGTTATTATTATTTAATTTTCACATACATAAAACAATAACAGAAACTATAAACAGTGTAACAAAGTATACATTAGACAGTCTTACCACTACTCAAACTTATACAACTAATGCAATATCCACAAAGAAAGAATGATATCATAAACCAATAGAAGTACCATACCTATAATATAATGTGCATATTATAAGTATAAGGATTTTGAGCATTTGGAAATTTCTTCAAGCTGTGACAAAAAAAAAAATCTAGTATAATAAACCAAATACATAATGGACGTAAGTCTGACATTAGAAACCACAATATTCAAAAACCAGTGAGGGAACATTTTAACCTTCCAGGACATTCAGCTGCTGACCTGAGAGTAGCAGTTCTCTTGCAGAGGAATTTCAAAGGGAGGTTAGAAAGAGAGACTGCTGAATTGCAGCTGACAATGAAGCACAAGACAATGCATCCTCCTGGACTGAATCGAGACCTAGGTTTCCTGTCTCATTACCAATGCTGATTTCTCCACGCCTACTACCCCTCTGCATATCATACCTAATCCAGTCACACCTGCTATTGTCCTTCACCTGCTATTGTCATTTGCCTGCTAATGTCATTCGGGATCTGAAATCATTCCACTCTCCAAGACAGAAGGACAGATGGACTCACGTTCTGGCTGTATCTGAAGAAGCAAGCAGTGACTCATGAAAGCTCCCCCCCTGCCACAAATTTTGTTTGTCTGTAAGGTGCTACTGGACTCTTGCTCATTTCTACTCTTATTTTGTGGTTTGTTGAATACCCCATTGTATCAATTGTACTGGCTTGCTCTTTGCAATCTACTTTGAATCCAAGTGAAAAAAGGTGGACTATAAATGATGTAAATAACCAACTAACTAACTAAATAGATCTATAATGAGCATGCCTCTGTCCATCTGGGGACAGGCACATCCTCTCAGACTACCATACCCCGCAGAGCTGTCGTGTTGATAAAATGGAGGACGGGAACATGGTGTGATTCACTTGGGATCCCCAATAGGGGGAAAATGCAGGACAGACAAGGAGGGTGGTAAGTATTCCCTCCTTTACAAAAGAAATGTGGTTAAAGAACTTCCCTGAGCTGTATGAGACAGTGTGGTGTAATGGTTAGAATACTGGCCTAGGATCGAAGAGTTCCAGGTTGAAATCCCCACTATACTCAAATTCACTTGACTATTACACTTGATGGAAGTGACACACATCCTGATGAATGGGACATTTGCAGGGGTCCGTTGGAGCGGGAGATCACAGGAGCGCAGCTCCAGGAGTGAGGAGCCCAGGGGGCGGGCACATGACCAAGCCCCACCCCCTCCTTGGCTTCCCCAAGCATTGCAGAGGCGCAGCGCCCCAGGGAAAGCCCTGCTAGGGTCTTTATTGTTTCTAATGTTTTGTTTTAATATTGATAATTTTATCATTGTTCCTTTTATGACTGTGTGCTGCTTTTCCAGAGACTTGTTCAAGGTGGCATATAAATTTTCTAAGTATACCATTTTTTATCTGGGCACCTGGCACATAAGTACTGGAGAAATTAGGGGGTGTGGCATATGCAAATGAGTTATGCTAATGAGCTCCTGCACCTCTTTTTCTACGAAATGACCCCTGGACATTTGATACCAGATTAATTTGGAGAATTTCCACAGCTTCCATAGGCTCATTTCACTAATTGTAGCAAATACATTGCATTTAAGAAAGCAACACCTGGTCTCATTTATATATATGTATATACAAAATTCTGAATTGCATGTATTTTTGGATGTGTGTCATTGTATAATAAGGAATACTGACCACTGAGGAAGGCCCATAGGGGCTGAAACGTGTATAGTCCATAGGTCAAAGGTTTTATCCATCAGTTTGATATGTACTGCAATCAGTTCCTAATGAGTCAAGCTTTAATTGTCTGATATTTGGACTGTCTCTTTTAGTTTTATCATGTTTCATTTATGCGTACACCCTAATAATTTTTTTTAATAATAATTCTTTTATGAGCTTGACGGTCTCGGTTTGCAGCTATTTTTTGGGTTGAGTTCCCCCCCCCCCACTTTTTCACTTTTTGAAATCCCCACCATGTCATGGAAGGATGCTGGCTGGCCTTAGACCAGTCACACAGTCTTAGCCGGACCTACCTCACAATGTTGTCGTGAGGATAAAGCAGAGGAGAGGGGAACAATGGAAGCTGCTGTGGGTCCCCATTGGGAGGATGGAATATATCCCCTCCTTTAGAAAACAGAGGGTTTAAGTACTTCCCTGACCTTCCAGAGCTTGTGTGGTGCAGTAGTTTGGAGTGTCTCACTAGGAGCTAGGAGACCCAGATTCACATCTCCACCCTGCCACAAAAGCTGGCTGGGTCACCTTGGACTAGAGACATTCTCAGTTCAGCTTACCTTATAAGAACATCAGAAGAGCCCTGCTGGGTCAGACCAACGGACCATCCAGTCCTCCATCCTGTCTCACACAGTGGCCACCCAGTTCCTCTGGAGGGCCAACAGCAGGGCATAGAGGCTGAGGCCTTCCCCTGAGAAGAACAGAAGAAGAGCCCTGCTGGATCAGACCAGTGGTCCATCTAGTCCAGCATCCTGTCTCACACAATGGCCAGCCAGTTCCTCTGGAGGGCCAATAACAGGACACAGAGGCTGAGGCCTTCCCCTGATGTTGTCTCCTGGCTTTTGGATTCAGAGGATCAGTGCCTCTTAATGTGGAGGTTCCCCTCAGTCACCATGGGTAGTAGACAATGATAGACCTCTCCTCCATGAATCTATGTAATCCCTTTTTAAGGCTGTTTATTCCTGTGGCCATCACTACATCCTCTGGCAGCGAATTCCACATTTTAATCACTCCTGGTATAAAGAAATATTTCCTTTTGTCCATCTTGAATCTGCTGCTCATCAGCTTTATTGGATGCTGTTAAGTTCGAGTATTTGGGGAGAGGGAAGAAAAAATTATCTTTGTCGTACTCTCTCCAACCCATGCATCATTTTATTAATCTCTGTCACGTCTCCCCTCTGTTGTCTCTTTTCTAAACTGAAAAGTCTTAGACTCTGCAGCCTTTCCTCACAGGGAAAGTGCTCCAACCCCTAATCAGCCCCTCAAAGGGCTGTTGTGAAGAGAAACCGGAGGAAGGGGGAATAATGCATGGCACTATCCGTTTGGTGTAGTGGTTAAGAGTGGTGGACTCTAATCTGGGAGAACCAGGTTTGATTCCCCACTCCTCATCATGCAGCTAGTTGGGTGACCTTGGATCAGTCACAGTTCTTTCAGAGCTGTTCTCTCAAGAGCAGTCCTTGAAAGAGCTCTCTCAGCCTCACCTACCTCACAGGGTGTCTGTTGTGGAAGGAGGAAGGGAAGGAGATTGTAAGCCGCTCTGAGACGCTGAGTGGAGGGCTGGGTATAAAGCCAATCTTCTCTTCTTCACTCTCAGTTCCTCAGAGGAAGCAAATAGACCACTGCAACTCTTTAAGCTGGTCACCATGTCTTCACAGTGAATGAATTTGTGTTGGGGATTTCTATCCGCTACTTATGAATTGCACGAAGCAGCTTTCCCCTCGCATCTCTTTGTTGTATATTCGAAACGGAACACGTTCACCTGCAAAGGGATGAGAGCTCCCACTTCACCGGGGGGGGGGGGGGGGTGTTGGATCTTTTAAAAGCATTTAGCGCAAAAAAAGCTCTTGACACTGTCCTTATAAATTTCTCCTGACTAAGTGGCAGCATGAACGTGCGGCTTCAACTCCTCGAAATCATTTCTCCGGCCAGCAGAAGTGCTTGGTGCGGAGCCTTAAAATGAGAATCCGAGTCTTTCAAAATGGATTAATTGTATTGTGGGCTTCGCAGTCATGGAGCCAGAAGAGAGGCAAATCCCCTGTACTCAGAAGAATGCCGGGGAGCCAGTTAATTGAAGAGCTCAGATGGGCTCATAATAGCTAATCGCTCTTCTTCTGAAAACAACAATATCCCGAATGTTTCATTCATAGTTCGTTCCTGATTCCTTGTTCCCGAAAAGCCAGTGTGGTGGCTTTCTCACTGTGCTAGAAAAAGGACTCAAGAGACCCGAATTACAATCTCTACCCTGCCAGAAAGCTTTTAAGGCTGCCCTGGGCCAGTCACTCTCTCTCAGACCAACCTGCCTTGCAGGGTTGGTGTGAGGCTAAGACGGGGAGGGGACAACTGTGTACTCTGCCCTGAACTCATTACAGGAGATGGCACACAGAGACAAACAGATGTAGGCAGAGTTTATATAAGTGTGTGTGTGTGTGCTAGCTCACAGTTTTTCAGCCTCGGGCTCACACGTTTTTGTCTTAGCTCAGGAAGGATGGCTCCAGAGCAAACTCATTTATGCAGCAGCGAAATCGCTCACTCACTGCCTCTGCTACTGGAGGGATCTGATACCCATCCTGACTAGTAGCCGCTGAGAGCCCGGTCCTCCATGAATTTGGGTATTAGCAATATTACATGTTAAGCCAATCCTTCTTGAAGAGAGGGACAAGAAGAGGGGAGTCTACCCCACAATCAGTGGAAGGGCACCTGCTTTGCACATAGAAGGTCCGTAGTTCAATCTCTGGCACTTGCAGCTAAAAAGATCAGACAGCAGGTGACGTGGAAGAGCCTCTGAAGAGTCCCAAACAGTCAAGTATTCCCGCTCAGCTGAGTCAGTGTGAGCTAGCTCACAATTTTTAGCCTCCGGCTCACACATTTTTGGCCTAGCTCAGGAAGGATGGCTCCAGAGCAAACTAATTTGTGCAGCAGCTCAATCGCTCACTCACAACTTTCATGCCAGGAGCTCACAAAGTAGAATTTTTGCTCACAAGACCCCACAGCTTAGAGGGAGCATTATACACACACACACACACACACACAAAGAGTATTCAAGTGGCTTCTAGCACTGTGGAATAGTGGAACGACTTTCTTCCAGACCCTTTCTGTACAAGTGCAGACTGCCGCATCAGCATTCTTAAATAATCAAAGTTTATTAAACTTTCTGTGCAACTTTCTGTGCAACAGGAGCAGATCCAAATTTAGTGCCTCATCACCCCGCATTCTCTGAAAACACTTTTACGTGATTCCCAACCCCCTTGGCTCTGAACTCGTCATTTCCCAAGGAGGAATTCCCAATTTCAAAGTTTCTTTCCCGCAACCCTTTTGTGTCACTGGAGTCCTGTCGTCACATTCCCTCCTGTCTCCTCAGGTTGTCCCCTGAGCAAGCCGCTATTTTTCTTAAGTGTAATGTTGATTGTTTTATGATGTAGATTTAAAAAAATATATAATATAGTGACGTTATAAAATTGGTACAAAATGGGCAGCAAGGTTTCATGTAGCCTTCTCCATGCAATTAACTGTTCATAAAGTTCCCTCCCTCCCTCCCTCCCTCCCTTCCTTCCTTCCTTCCTTCCTTCCTTCCTTCCTTCCTTCCTCCCTCCCTCCCTCCCTCCCTCCCTCCCTCTGTTCTTTCTTTCTTTTTCTGTCTCTCTCTCTTTCTTTCTTTCTTTCTTTCTTGATGGGTAGGCTTTGACACCGTGTGCTTATATTATTGCTTCACCCCCCCTTCTCTTCCCATATCATTCCAGGTGTTGGTTTTTTTACAGTGTTATGATGTTATAACATTACTTCATATGCAAAAGAGAGAGAGAGAGAGAGAGAGAGAGAGAGGGTTCTGTAGATGACAAAATCCAGTTCGACATTCGCCAGCCGTTTTTTTAGTTGGCGACTAAGGAGGAGCAACCGTGCTATTCCCTGTGATACAACCAGCCTTTTTTTTTTCTGCAATGTTATGATGGTATAACATCACTGCACATGTGCAAAAAAAGAGGAGGTCCCGTCGCTGACGAAGTACATGACGACAAGGCTGCACAACCCCTTTTCAAAGGAAGTGGGGAGCACATGGGGAGGCTCACACCTGAATTCAGAAAAAAAAATCCAAATAAATGCCCCTTTGTGGAAGGGGTGCCCGCAAAGCCAGTGCGTCAGCTGGGGATTCAGCTTGCTGAGAAACAGCGGGAACACTGAGGTGCAGAAAAGGTCCAATTGTCAGTATGAAAGCCGGATCTGTTATTTAATTTTTTGGGAGTGTGTTAAGTGTCATCAGGTTGCTTCTGACTCATGGTGACCCTGTGAATTAACGACCTCCAATGTGTCCTATCATCAGCAGAAGAGAAGAGATTGAGATTGGATGTATCCCCCACCCTTCACTACCCAAAGGAGTCTCAGAGCGGCTTACAATCTCCTTTCCCGTCCCCTCCCCACAACAGACACCCTGTGAGGTAGGTCGGGCTTGAGAGAGTGAGCTTTTGAGAGAGCTGCCCTTGAGAGAACAGCTCTGAGAGAACTGTGGCTGACCCAGCAGCGGCATGTGGAGGAGTGGGGAAATCAAACCCAGTTCTCCCAGATTAGAATCCATGCTCTTAACCACTACACCAAACTGGCTCAGGTCTTGCGAACGGCAAACAGCCTTGCTCAGGTTTTGAGAACTATGAGCCATGCCTTCCTTGGTGGAGTCAGTCCATCTCATGTTGGGTCTTCCCCCTTTCTAGCTGCCTTCATCTTTTTCCAGCATTATTGTCTTTTCCTGAGAGTCTGTGACCAAAGTACCATAGCCTCATTTGAGTCATTTTGGCTTCTATATGGCTCCGGCTTGATTTCATAGGAAGCAACCAAATCCCAAATCCTCTGCTCTGGTTTTTTTTTTTATATATCTGAACATAAAGGCTCATTCACAGAAGTGAGTGACGTTTATTTACTCTGCACAGTTGTGTCTTTAGGTGAGTAGCTGTGTGGGAAAGTGGTCCACGTAGGAAGCTTTCCTATACAGTTATCGTAGGACCATTCTAGGATGAGACGCTGGAAGATGGATGACTGGATCTCTGGTGGTGGAAAGTGTTGTCAAGTCACACCCAGTTTATGGAGACCTCAGTTCTTTGTCATTGCCTGCCCCTGGTCTTCCCTGGGGGTCTCCCATCTGAGTACTACCTGGGGGCAAGTCTGTTGAGCTTCCAAGCTCCAACAAGCTCAGACTAGTCTGGGCTATCTTCGGTGATGGAAAGTGGAGGAGGAGGAGATTGGATTTATACCTCGCCCTTCACTTGGAGTCTCAGAGTGGCTTGCAAACTCCTGTCCCTTCCCCTCCCTTTCCCTTACAGTGACCCTGTAGGGCTAAGAACATAAGAACATAAAAGAAGCCAGTGTTGGATCAGGCCAGTGGCCATCCAGTCCAACACTCTGTGTCACACAGTGGCCGAAAACACCAGGTGCCCTCAGGAGGTCCAGCAGTGGGGCCAGGACACTAGAAGCCCTCCCACTGTTGCCCCCACCCCAAACACCAAGAATACAGAGCATCACTTGCCCCAGACTGAGAGTTCCTATCTACACTTTGTGGCTAATAGCCACTGATGGACCTCTGCTCCAGATGTTTATCTAATTCCCGCTTGAAGCCATCCATGCTTGTAGCCGCCACCACCTCCTGTGGCAGTGAATTCCATGTGTGAATCACTCTTTGGGTGAAGAAGGACCTCCTTTTATCTGTTCTAACCTGACTGCTCAGCAATTTCATGGAGTGCCCATGAATTCTTGTACTGTGAGAAAGGGAGAAAAGTACTTCTAGGGTTTTCAAGGCAAGAGATGTTCAGAGGTCATTTGCCATTGCCTGCTTCCACGCCGTGACTCTGGTATTCCTTGGAGGTCTCTCATCCAAATACTACCCACGGCTGATCCTGCTTAGCTTCTAAGATCTGAAGAGATCAGGCTACCCTAGGCTATCAGGTCAGAGCACTGTATCTCTAGCAATTTTTTTTTTAAATAGCAACCATAAAACACTTCAGTTCAGATTTAGACTATAGAGTTGGACCATAAGGAAAGCTGAGCACCAAAGAATAGATGCTTTCTAATTATGGTGCTGGAGAGTCCCTTGGACTGCAAGGAGATCATATCAGGCAATCCTAAAAGAAATCAATCCTGACTGTTCCCTGGAAGGCCAGATACTGAAGCTGAAGCTCAAATACTTTAGCCACCAAATGAGAAGGGGGCTCTCACTGGAGACGACCCTGATGCTGGGAAAGACTGAAGGTCAAAGAAGAAGGGGACGGCAAAGGATGAGATGCTTAGACAGTGTTATCAATGCAACAATCATGAAATTGAGCAAAATTCCAGAGGACGACAGAGGACAGGAGGGCCTCGCGTGATGTAGTCCATGGGGTCGCAAAGAGTCGGACTTGACGGTGCGACTGAACAACAACAAAATAAATATTACTATTGTTATATCATGTGAAAATGACAGCAACAACCTCTTACCATATTTTTCGCTCCATAACACGCCCCTGATCATAAGACGCACCTTGTTTTTAGAGGAGGAAAACAGGAAAAAATGAAACAGAAAGAAAGAAAGAGAGACAGAGAGAGATAAAGGAAGGAAGGAGGAGGAGAGAGAGAGACAAAGAGAAAGGAAGAAAGAAAGGTGGGGACAGAGAGAGAGACAGAAAGACAGATAGACAGACAGAAAAAAGGAAAGGAAGGAAGGAAGGAAGGAAGGAAGATAGAGAAAGGAAAGAAGAGAGAGGTCGGCATGCCATGCAAAGCCAGGCCTTTCTGTGCAAAGTAGCCACGGAGCTTAATCTGTGGGCGGGGCTTTCTGCTGTTGGCTGTCTTAAAGGGGAAAAGCACTTAAAGGGAAAGAGTATTTAGCCTGGTGGGGTTTTTTCCTGCCGTTTCCCTTTTAAGTCTTAACAGCTCTGGCCCAGCAGGGAGGGGCGGGGAAGGCTGGGATGCCAGCCTGAATGGCGTTCCCCCTGTGTTCCTGCTGAAGAAAGAGCCCTGTTACAGGTAAGAAAAGCTCCATATTCGCTCCATAAGACACACACGCTTTCCCCCCCACTTTTTTGGGGAGGAAAAGTGCGTCTTATGGAGCGAAAAATATGGTAAGTTTTCTCTACTACCAGAATCCTTTCTTCCTGGCTTCCAAGTTCCTTTCCTTCAGCTACAAGTGGATCTTCCAATGTTAATCTTTCATTTCTTAACAGAACAAGTACCCGACTCTAATATTATGAAGAAATATTTAAAATATGATGCTAGGAAAAAAATGTGGTTTCCCTTTTTATTAAAACTCTTAAGTCTGATACATAATTTATACATAATACACCCAAGAACCCAACACATTCATGAATCTTACAATTACATTAAGCCGATCCATTGTCGGGATTAATCATCTAGCTCCTACTTGTGGGTTATAAAATGGATTATTAGTTGCCAAGTTAAGTTTACCCTATTTAATTCATGGGAAAAAAATATTCCTCTCAGAATCGTTAATTTCACTTGTTTCATTAGGCCCCAAACTTTAATGAGCCATTGCTTTCTTGAAGGTTTTGTCTGAACTTTTCAGTTCTTAACAGAAGGCCGCCATTTCCAGATGAATTTTCAAATGAATTTGTATGGAAGGGGAACGGGGTCATGGTAAGAAGCTCTGCAACTGACATGTTCATTGCCAGGCATATATGGAAATTGTGGGCATACAAATATACATGCATAAGGCACTTTCCATGTGATCGGGGTTTGTGTTTTCAGGGCTCCTAATAGTATGGAGCTATCTTGTACTAACAAAAGGAGCCTAGAAAGGAGACAACAGAGAGTGGTGGCTAGAAGAAGAAGAAGAAGAAGAAGAGATTGGATTTATACCCCGCCCTTCACTCACTTAAGAGTCTCAGAGCGGCTTACAAACTCCTTTCCCTTCCCCGCCCCACAACAGACACCCTGGGAGGTGGGTGGGGCTGAGAGAACTCTTTCCCAAGCTGTCCTTGAGAGAACAGCTGGTACAGAGCTATGGCTTGCCCGAGGTCATCCAGCCAGGTGCAAGTGGAGGGAGTGGGGAATCAAACCCGGTTCTCCCAGATTAAAGTCCGCACACTTAACCACTACACCAAACTGGCTCTCTGTTCCTCAGTGGAACTGGCTTCTTTGGGAGTTGCTAATGGGTTGATTTTCTTTGGAGGTTTTTAAGCAGAAGCTAGATGGCCATTAGGCAGCAATGCTGATTCTGTGAACTTAGGCAGATCCTGAGAGGGAGGGAAGGAAGGGTTGCATCAGTGGAAGAAGGAAGAAGAAGAAGAAGAGATTGGATTTATACCCGCCCTTCACTCAGAGTCTCAGTGTGGTTTACAATCTCCTTTCCCTTCCCCTCCCCACAACAGACACCCTGGGAAATAGGAGGGGCTGAGAGAGCTCTTTCAAGAACTGCTCTTTCAAGAACAGTTCTGCCAGAAATATGGCTTGCCCAAGGTCATCCAGCAGCTACAAGCGGAGGAGTAGGGAATCAAACCCGGTTTTTCCAGATTAGAGTCTGCTAACTTAACCACTACAATTAACTGGCTTTATTGTTGCCCTTCCTTACATGCCCAGGGAAATGGTGGTCTCCACTTTGGGGTCAGGAAGAAATTATCCTCTAGGCAAGATTGGCCCAAGACCCTGGGCAAAGAGCAAGGAGGAGGCTGCAGCCCTGATCTCCCCATGCCATGGTTCTTACAAACTCCTTTCCTTTCCCCTCCCCACAACAGACACCCTGTAAGGTGGGTGGGTCTGAGAGAGCTCTTTCCAGAACTGCCCTTGAGAGAACATCTGTGATAGAACTGTGGCTGCCCAAAGTCATCCAGCCAGGTGCAAGTGGAGGAGTGGGGAATCAAACCCGGTTCTCCCAGATTAGAGTCCGTGCACTTAACCACTACACCAAACGGACTGCAAGATAGATGGAAGCACAGATTTCATGGGCTGTTACCTGCTACCGTTTCTCCAAACTCTTCAGTGTTTGTACAGTGACACTGTGAACGGAGACCTATCTTTTATCCCCCCCCCAAGATAAATGCAATTGCACTGACATATCGAGTCAGTTTTCTTTTAAAGTGAAAAAAT
The DNA here is from genome assembly GCA_029233225.1 of Lepidodactylus listeri. Classification (NCBI taxonomy): domain Eukaryota; kingdom Metazoa; phylum Chordata; class Lepidosauria; order Squamata; family Gekkonidae; genus Lepidodactylus; species Lepidodactylus listeri. Next base: position 11,008,941 of record JARCFY010000006.1, on the reverse strand, counting down.
ATAATGAGACTAAAGAGGAGCTTCTGCATTTCTTAAAGAGGGAGGGGGGCAATTGCAATCTGATTCCGGATCTCAGATTGGGTAGGCCCTGTGAGTGAAATATATAGCCTTTCTTATGCAGATCTCCCTCCCCACTCCTCTCCCTCCCCACTCTCTCCTCACTGCCATTGATTTGGTCTGAGAAGGGCTCATGCAGGCCACAGGAAAGATCTGGCATGCTGCTTGCTTTATACCTTAATGACAGCTTGGATTTAGCAGTGTGGCAGAGGAATGTGACGCTTCTGCAAAGGATTATTTGGGGATGGAGAAAGCCTTCACGACAATATCCCTCCTTTCTAAGGAGTTTGAAGTCTCTACGGTATTTTGGTTAAATAGACACTGAAATGACAGCTCACCCCTAGAAAAGACTCTTAAATTAGAAAGAAATCTGGCTCACACTGGGCTTAAGAAAATCTCTAGCACACACACACACCCCGCCGCCACACACACACATCCCTGAAAGAAATGAAGAGTTTATTTAAAACCCAGATGTTGTTACCCAGACCAAATAGAATCAGTGCTGTTGCTGGTGAATAATAGCAGACATTTCCCCGCAGCAAAAAAAGCTAACTTAATATATAAGACACATCAGCACGATGTTAAACAAAACAAAACAAAAAAAACATTTGAAAGAGCAGAAACATAAGCTGCCCTGAGCCTGCCTTAGTGGGGTGGGCAGGGTATAAATTGAATAAACAAACAAACTGCAAAGGCAGACACATTCAATCCTGAATTACTGCAATGATAAAGGATCAAATGAAACAGTGGGTTGGGAACAACTGCTAGAGATGGTGGGATGGTGGAAGGGTGTCAGGGAGAACTTCTGATGGATATCTGAGGAAGAAAGTCATGGGCACAAGTGAAGTTGCCTTATACTTAATCAGAACCTTGATCCATCAAAGTCGGTATTGTCTACTCAGACTGTCAGTGGTTCTCCAAGGTCTCAGGCAGAGGTCTTTCACATCATCTACTGCCAGATCTTTTCACTGGAGATACTGGGGATTGAACCTGGGACCTTCTGCATAACAAGCAGATGCTCTACCATTGAGCCACAGCCCCTCCCTAAAACCTTGGGCCAGCCCTGGATGGGTCCCCATACCAAGAACCCATGAAACTGCCTTATACTGAATCATGGAGCACCCTTTCCATAACATCTTTCATAGCATAACATATTCAAAGTACAATAACTAGGGTTGCCAGATCTCCCTGGCATGTGGGGAACCATCTGGTTTCTAGCACTCCCTTCCGGCACTGGCCAACTGGCCAGCAGGGCAAAGTTAATGCCCCAAATGTGCCATGCCTATGTCACCCAGAAGTGGCATAGGCAAGTTGATGACATCAGAGGTGACACTCTGGTTTTGGGGCTAAACTCTATGGTAGAATTAGCTTCACCCCCGATGTAACCAACATGCCCTCGTCACTTCCAGGTGACCTAAGCATGGCATGCTTCTTCCCTCCCCTCTCCCAGAGCATCCTGTTAAGACCCCCACTGGCTTGTCATTTGGACCTGGCAACCTAACAATAACATACATCTCTATTTCTGCAGTAATAGAGAATGAAACCTCCTTTGTTCTCATTCCAACCAGGATCTTTCTGAATCAACAGCATGATCTCCACAATGTACTCTAAAGGACTCGGAGGTTATTCTGTCCTGACCTTCATTCCATCAGACGATGCATCCATCTTCCAGCGTCTGCATTTCCCTACCAGCTTCTAGAGTAATGGCTGAGTCCCACTTTGTTTAATAGATACCTATCAGGAAAGCCCACAATTCATTGTGCGTGAACGGCATTGTTATATGTGAAACCTCATTACACAAATAATATCCATTTTGGTCTTTCAAACTACCTCTTGCTGGCTAGGTGCTCACGGATGCTTTCTAAATGATCCATAAACATTGGCTGGTGCGCGGTAGGGGTGGATTGTAGCTTGGGCAATTTATTTTCACACAGAGTTTCCCTTCAAAGGAGAATGCGATCACAGGGGTCAGTTGGGGCCTTGTCTTGCCAAGACTTCTCTGCTTGCCTCCTGCCCAACAACAGCATAAATCCCATCTAAATCAATGAGCCTTCTCCCAGGAGTGTACGTTTCTGGGGAAGCAAAGGCTTTGATGAATGTATCCTTTGCTTCCCGCTGTATTAATACAAAGAAAACGAGTCAGATGTTTCAGCAGGGATGGCAAATTCCTGGTTGGTGCCTGGTGAGTAAGGTCCAATTTACACCTCCCCTCTGAAGTAGTTTGACTGCTGTCTTTTCCCAAGCTCATTTCACACTGGTTTCAAATTTCACTCCAGGGGGTCTGAAGAGTACTAAGCAACAGCATTTGTTTAAAGCAGTATAATGCTAGCTTGACCACAGGAGGGCAAGTAACGAATGTAAACATTAATTTATAAACTAGAACAAGTATGGTTTGAAACTAGAAACAGGTATAGACTTTTTAAAAAAAAACTAGAATGATTCTAGCGGGAAAGTCAGATGTAAATTTGACCTAAGGCACACTGTTGCAAGTATTTCCTTTTCTGGGAATACTGATTCAAGGTGATGTGAAATTTCTCCGACTGGGAGTTTTCAGAGGGAAGGGAGTTTTCTGAAGGACAATTCTCGGGAGAGCTCTCTCAGCTCCACCAACCTCACAGGGTGTCTTGTGGGGAGGGGAAGGGAAAGGAGATTGTGAGCCGCTCTGAGACTCCTTTGGGTAGCAAAGGGCGGGGTATAAATCCAATCTCTTCTTCTTATGCCTAGGCAGAGTTGCCTCTACACCTCTTTATTTTAGCCACTGTCCCCTTTCTTTCCCTTTCCTTCTTTTCCCTCCATTTCCATTGGCTAAAGGCATGTTTTCAGCCTTCCCCGTTAAATAAGATGAAAAGCAAATCATCTAGAAGCACATCTATCGAGTTCTCCAGTCGTGAGTGATTTAATTTTCAGGCTTATTTTGCTGGCTCATTTTGCACATAATAGGAATGTTAATTAAACTGATTTGTTAACAAAAATGGCAGAGTATTCTCCCACCTTGCAGAATTCTCAATCTAGATTTGTCTCATCTGAGTCACACATCGGGGTCTTTCAGAACAGGATACCAAATCCTGGTGGTACCCCCGAATGAAGACACTGGAGAGAAAACATTTGGATCAAATGAAGATGATGATGATGATCATCATCATCATTGTTGTTGTTGTTGTCGCCATCATTATTATTATTATTAACTGTCACAATAACTGGTAGATCGTGTTCTGCAATTTGAGATCTAGTCAAGTTCTTGGGAACTGCAGATGCATCTTTGCAGGATTTTTGCTGTTCCAAGCAACAGTGTCTTCTGAAGCTGAGTTGGTGTTATTTGTTCAGTACCCAGAATGTCCAGGTATTTCTTGAGACTTCTAGGCACTGCTTCAAGGGCTCCAATGACAAATGGCACGATTGTAACCTCCTCCTCCTCTTCTTCCTCTTCCTCCTCCTCCTCCTCTTCTATGGCTGTGCTATATCATTATCATTTTTAATGGGAAGGAGCTCAGTGGTTGAGCATCTCTTTGGCATACAGAAGGTCCCTGGTTCAATCCCTCACATCTCCAGTTGAAAAATGATCTGGCAGTAGATGATGCAGAAGACCTCTGCCTGAGACCCTAGGGAGCCGCTGCCAGTCTGAGTAGACAATACTGACTTCCATGGACCAAATGGTCTGATTCAGTATAAAGCAGCTTGGACGGTAATGTCAAACACTGCCTGTGTATGACCATTGTTGGGAACTGCTTCTGAAGGCTTTCCATTCTTTGTTTCCATTACCTGAATTGTTCTCACCTTGATTTGCCTTCACTTCCCTTCACTGGCATCAGCAAAGATCCCAGTCTAGGCAGCCAGGATGTCCTATGATCTCATCCCATTCAGTATGTGAGCCTCATTGGGCAGAACTGACCATCTGACTATTTCAGGGAACATAGCCCTCAGTTCCAAGTGCCCCCATGTACTCTGAGCAATGCCACCAAATATGGTGGAACGCAAAGCATTGTGACATTATCCTATCTCTCATGTGATCCCTGATTGGTTGGGAATGCCTACATAAGGAGAAAGAAGCAGCAGCTGGGGGGAGAGGAGATGTGTCAAAACTGTAAAATCCATGTGGAATAATTGAACAAAGCAGGGTAAAGAAAGTATTAGGAACCTTCCAGATTGCCTTGGCATTTCACTTTTGTTGAAGTTCTGAAGTGCAAAATTAGGGGAGTCACCTTTCTGGAACAAACTATTCCCAGTTGTAGAATGCATGTTTTACATGAAGGAATGGATTGTAGGTTGAGGTTGACTTGAATTGTTTATTCATTTTGTTGTTGTTCGGATTGGTTAATCTCTAGGTCACATGCTCAGTCTTGTTCTTGTCTTCAACTTACCTTTAGAGTAGCTGCAACAAATACAGTTGCAATTCTTGGGAACTCCATCCTATCACCTAAGGGAACCTCCCGTCCAATGTTCTGAATCACCTTCTGCCCTCTCAAGTCCTCCTCTACTTCTTGCTGCCTCTGGATAAATAGAAACTTAGGCTGATTCTGCATTGGCTTTTCCCTCCCTTGTTTTAGCAAACCCACGTTGGAACAGAAATTCCCCTCTGCATTGCATGCTGGTTTCACTTCCTTTGATTGTTGGATTTTATGGTAGCCTCCACACTCCATGCCTCTTTTGCTTCCTTTGATCATCGGATTTTGTGGTATCTTCTGCATAGATTTATGGCCATTTTATGGCCGTTCGGGGTGACTTTTCAGTCAGTATGGCATTGGCCCGGGGTATTTGAATGTGGTTTTGGGTTTCACTTTTCCCTCCCAGGTGAGAAAATGTGGAGTGAATGCTAGATGCAGAATCACCCTTAAATACACATACAGCACAGGGAATAGAAACTGAAAAGAAAATCTAGCGGCAGATATTTAAGTCCTACCAGGAAAAAAAAAACAGAATTAGATTAGTCAATTTGGATCTGAAAAATCAGATGAAATTCCATGTGTTTGGCTGGCAATCCCCAGGGGCAGTGGAGCAGTGGAGACTTCTGGTATATCACTTCCTGTTTTGGAACAGGAAGTGAAATCATGAGTCTCTAAGGATTCCAAAAATCTGTAATAGGGCTGCCAAGTCGCCCCGGGGGGCAGGGAATCCCCCACTACAGGGGTCCCCAATCCACCGGCCCAGATTTGGCCAGTGGGGGGAACCCCACCCCCGAAGTTGTCCAATCAGGATGACTGCCCCAGCATGATGACGTCACCCGAAAGCGACATCATCACGCTGGGCACGTTGCCGGGGCGACGCTCTAGCAATCACCCAACAAACTCTATGGTCCCATAGAGTTTTTGGGCGATTGCCAGAGCGTCGCCCTGGCAACGTGCCCAGCATGATGACATCACTTACGGGTAATGTCATCATAATGCACGCATGCTGAAGTCCCAGACCGGGAACAGAAGTCCCCTGCCATTAATTAAGGTAGGACTTGGCAACCCTAATCTGTACCATAGAAATTTTTGAAATTCCAAGAGCATCACGAGGACTCTCTCTATTTCAGAGCAGGAAGTGATGTCTAGGCATCAAGAGAGGCTGTTCCCCCTCCCTGTTTTTCTCTCACAAGAACACTGAGCCTGGCTGAGGGACAAAGAAAATTGCTTGGAGCTCCCTCACTGGAACAGGGTAAGTAGCAACCCTAGTTATCTTTCTGAGGTTAAGGAACTAGGGTTGCCAGGTCTGGGTTGAAAAATACATGGAGACTTTAGGGGTGGATCCGGGAGAGGGCAGGGTTTGGGGAGGGGAGGGGAGGGGCCTCAGCATGGGACAATTCCATAGAGTCCACCCTTCAAAGCAGCCATTGTCTCTAGGGGAGCTGATCTCTGTCAGCTGGAGATCAGCTGAAAAAGCGGGAGATCTCCAGGCCCCACCTGGAGGTTAGAAATTCTATAAAGAACAGGTTTTGATTATTTGTTTTGGGGCTGCAAAGCATTCATTGGCTCATGCAAGATCACAGATTCAGTTCCTGGTGCCTCAAGCGTAAAAGACTGAAGGAAGCAGCGTAGGGATCGGTCTCTGTTTGTGTCCTTGGCCGATTCACACCAGCCAGGGGAGACTGTACTGAAGTAAATGGACCAGCAGATAGACTCCCTGCAAGACTTCCTTAAGTTGTTTATAAGTGTTTGAGTACCTCCAGTAGGGCTGCCAAGTCCCCCCGGGGGCAGGGATTCCCCCGCTAAAAGGGTCCCCAATCCGCCGGTCTGGATCCGGCTGGCGGGGGGAACCCCACCCCTGAAGTGGCCAGATTGGGCCAACCTGCCTGGCACAATGACATCACCCAGAAGTGATGTCATCACGCTGTGCACATTGCAGGGTGATGCTCTAGCAATCGCCCTTAAAACTCTACGGTACCATAGAGTCTTTGGGCGATTACTAAAGCATCACCTGGCAACGTGCACAGCGTGATGACGTCACTTCCGGGCGACGTCATTGTGGCGCACACATGCTTCTCATACACAAAGGGATTTCCGTAGAGGGCCCAGGACTCCCCTGCTATTACTTTGGTAAGACTTGGGAAACCCTAACCTCCAGAAAGTGGCCTATTCACAAACCTTTTAGCATTCAAATCTGAAAGGAAATAGCCCAGCAGGGCATTTCAGATTGCTTTAATGACCCAGACACCCATTTAACTCCCTTTCCCTTCATGCAGAACAAAAAGTTTTGCATGTTCATTGCCAGGGATTCCCTTTGAAAGGCATTCTGCTCGTAGGTGGAATGCTTTGTGAATGGAAACCCATTCACCGAACTACTCTTTGTGTAGGCAACCCCCCCCCCCCCCCTTTTCTTTTCCAGACTGGGCAACAGGAACCAGGCACAGAAGTGGGTGGTCTCACTTCGAGACAAACCCAATTGCAGGGACCAAAAATAACAGCTCGGATGAATTTCCTTGACATCCATCTACACATATATACAACTGTAATCTCGTTTAAAAAAAAAACACCCAGAAAGTTAGTATATTCAGTGTATTTGAAAATGTGGGCGAAATAAACTAGTTGCCGGGCACTCTGACTAGGGATACTAGTTCTCAGGTGGGGGCGAGGAGCCCCAATTTTTGGACTCCCCCCAGATGCCAGCCAGCTGGCTGGCAGGGGAGGACCTGCCCCCCCCAACAGTAATCCGTGGTCCTGCTTGAAAATAGTGGACACCATGCATGCCTGCCTTGCAAGCCACAAATTCGTGGCTTGCAGGGTAGGCACTGCAGCACCCAGTCTTTTCAAGCAGGGGCCACCTGCTCCTGCCGTAAGGTAAAGGTAATAGTTTCCTTTGCTCAAAATCCAGTCAAATCCGACTCTAGGGGTCAGTGCTCATCTCTGTTTCCAAGCCAAAGAGCCAGCACTGTCTGAAGACTTTTTCCGTGGTCATGTGGCCAGCCTGACTAAACACCGAGGTCCACAGAATGCTGTTACCTTCCCACCGAAGTGGTATCTGGCTGTGGTTGCACGGCAAGGTTACCACAATTTGTTCCCACTGTAGAGTTGATCGGGGATATTTTTTGCGGGTTGGGATGATTACTCATCCCTTGCCCAACCACTTTCATTGTGTGATGAGGCTCCAGGCACTGTCCAAACAGCTGCGCTGCCCAAGTGGTGGTGTGGCACTTTTTTTAAAAAAAAAAAAATTGTGCATGCGCATAGGTACATGCACAAAGAATTTATTTTTTAAAAAAAATTACCACCCTGAACAAAATGAACTACCAAGCACTGTTTTATGTTCACTTGATATATCATTTAATATATTCCGCATAGGAATGGCCATGCATGCAAAGGTGAAAGCCGGGGGGGGGGGGGGGGCTACTGCAAGAAGAACACACAGACGACCTAATCGCAATCACTGCGAGAGATGTCTGTCCAGATTGGCAAAATTACAAATTAGAAGTGCAAACCCCTGGAAAGTACTTGATTTTCCAGGTGTAGGAAAACTCGCCAGGGAACCGGGAGGATTGCGTGAGTGAACCCGCTTCGATGCGGGAGGCGGATGCAGCTGTCTGATCAGTGATTTTAAACGAGAGAGAACAGGAGTGAAACCTGATCAAAATGACCATGTGACCACAGCCCCCAATTTACCTACTTGCAATTGCAATTTCTTGATTTTGATTTTGAACTTCTAGGTTGGCAGGAGCTGGGGCCAGAGGCGGGAGCTCACACCGTCATGTGGCACTCGGGTCTCGAACTGCCCAGCTACCGACCTTCTGGTCTGCAGTTCAGTGTCTTAACCTCTGAGCCACCGCACCGCTTGCAGGGCAAGCACACATAGTGCCCACTTTCCCCCTAACCATTTAAATGAAAGGTTACCCTTTTAATGGTTGGGGAAAGCCGGGGGGGGGGTGTTCATACATGGCACTCCATCCCTGAGGTGATGATGTCACTCTGTGTGATGTCATCACATTGGGAACAGCCCTTCCCCCTCTCGGCATGCCCCTGATTCCCCCCATCGGGGAGAACATTAGCTCTGGCAATCTGAACTCTGACACAGGCATGCAAAAATTCTCATACATGAAGATCTATGGAAACGCCTTCCATTCCTTCCTTTCCTTTTCAGAACTCCTCTGATCAACAGATATTGAGCTGTGGCTAAAAGTGTACTAAATTAGTTTCTAAAGCAAAATGTGATAGACAGGAATTTAGCTCCCGATAAGGTTAGATTTGGATCAATGTCTGGCATCCCTTTGAACATTGTTGAAGGATAGACATGATAAAACAGGTAAAACCCATTGATTCCTAAGAACTGTATAAAAAGGAGTGTTGCAGCATTTTATGAGATAAAGTATCGGTTTTACCCAGGCCACAAGGACAAAGATGACCTGAATATGGAATATTACAAAACCTCCCACACAATAGTTCAGAGGGGTTAGCATTAAGATGTGCTAGAGCAAATGCCCTAGCGTGACGAGGAACCGTTAAATATCTCGTGCAGAAAGGCAAGGGCTGAGGTGGTAAAATACCAAAGAATTGGGTTGAACAAACTCTAAGAGTGTGAGTTACCATGCTATCATAATCAAGCTTGTTAAGACAACATTTGGCAATGAAGAGGGTCTCTGCCATCACTACTGTCTACTCAGATTAGGATGAGTAGCCGTGTTAGTCTGTCGGTGGCAGTTGAAAAGAGCAAGAGTCCAGTAAAGACTAACATCATTTGTGGCAGGGTTTGAACTGTTGTGAGTCACTGCTCACTTCTTCAGATACAGCTAGAATGTGAGTCCATCCATTCTTATATCTTGGAGAGTGGAGTGATTTCAGATGCCGAAAGACAATAGCAGGCAAATGACAATAGCAGACGTGATTGGATTCAACGTGATCTGCAGAGGCACAGTAGAAAAATCAGCATTGGTAATGAGGCAGGAAACCTATGTCTTGATTCAGTCCAGGAGGCTGCATTGCCTTGAGCTTCATTATCAGTCACCATTCAGCAGTCTCTCTTTCTAATCTCCCTTTGAAATTCCTTTGTAAGGCAACTGCTACTCTTAGGTCAGCAACTGAATGTCCTGGAAGGTTAAAATGTCCCCCCACTGGTTTTTTTTTTTTTTAATGTTGTGGTTTCTGATGTCAGACAGGTCCATTAATTCTTTTTTGAAGGGACTGGCCTGTTTGTCCAATATAGAGGGTGGAAGGGCATTGCTGATACGTAATGGCATAAATCACATGATTAGAGGATGAACAGGAGTATAAACCTGAGATGGCCTGGCTGATGTTGCTGGGTCCAGTGGTGGTGTTGCTAAGACCTATATGAGAGCAAAGTTGGCATCTTGGTTTGTTGCAGGCCTTGGTACCAGAGTCCATGTGACTGTTAAGTGGTTTATCATTGTGGTGAAGAAGCTTGGTACCAGAGTCCATGTGACTGTTAAGTGGTTTATCATTGTGGTGAAGAAGCTGTTATAGGTTAGCAGGCTGTCTGTAAGCAAGAAAAGATTGGGGCGCCCAGTGCCTATGTTAGGGAAATGCCACTATTCAGCATGGGTTGTAGGTCATTAATAATATGTTGAACTGGCTTGATTTGTGAGCAGTATGTGAACACCACCGGTTCGTCTTGAAGGTGCTACTGGACTCTTGCTCTTTTCTACTGTCTACTTAGCCTGGCAGTGGCTCTCCAGGGTCTCAGACTGAGGTCTTTTGCATCATCTACTACCTGGTCTTTTTATTGTATCGGTGCTGGGTCCGGGGCTGTAACCACGGCAACCCACTGGAATTTCACAACGGGTAAAATCTCAAAATGATCACAAGGATATGATGCCACTCAGGAATTTGCCGCTCCAATATCTCTTGATTCGAAAGAAAAGGAAAAAAAAAAATCAAACGAAGAAAGGAAAATGCGGTTTGCTAAGAACATGAGAGAAGCCGATGTTGGATCAGACCAATGGCTCGTCCAGTCCAACACTCTGTGGCACACAGGGGCCAAAAACACCAGGTGCCCTCAGGAGGTCCACCAGTAGGGCCAGGATGCTAGAAGCCCTCCCACTATTGCTCCCCCCCCCAGCATCAAGAATACAGAGCATCACCTGCTCCAGACTGAGGCCAAATCTACACCTCCCCTCTGAAGTAGTTTCACTGCTGTCTTTTCCTACACTCATTTCACCCTGGTTTCAAATTTCACTCCCTGGGTCTGAAGAGCAGTAAGCAACAGGATCTCTTTAAAGCAGTATAATGGTAGCTTGACAACAAGAGGGCAATTAACAGATGTAGACAGTGATTTTTAAACTAGAACAAGTATGGTTTGAAACTAGAAACAGGTATAGACGGGGTTTTTTGAAACTAGAATGATTCCAGAGGGAAAGTCAGATGTAGATTTGACCTGAGAGTTCCTATCTATACCTTTTGGCTAATAGCCACTGATGGACCTTTGCTTCATATGTTTATCCAATTCCCTCTTGAAGCCGTCCATGCTTGTAGCTGCCACCACCTCCTGTGGCAGTGAATTCCATGTGTTCATCACTCTTTGGGTGAAGTAGCACTTCCTTTTATCTGTTCTAACCCGGCTGCTCGACAATTTCATGGAGTGCCCCCGAGTTCTTGTATTGTGAGAAAGGGAGAACAGGACTTCTTTCTCGACCTGCTCTGTCCCATGCATAATCTTATAAACCTCGATCATGTCGCCCCTCAGCCGTCATTTCTCCAAGCTAAAGAGCCCCAAGCGCTTCAACCTCTCTTCATAGGGAAAGTGTTCCAACCCTTTTATCTTCCTAGTTGCCCTTTTCTGCACTTTCCCCAATGCTATTCTGGAATCTTTTGCATGATGGAATCTTTTGCATGTTGGAATCTATAAGGCCAGGCACAAAATTCCGACTGTCCCTTTGACAGAGTCAAATACATAGAAAGATCTGGGAAATTTACTCCTCCGCACTGCCACCTCTTGACACAAAAATCTCCATTCTAAGAATCTTTAGCAGGGTAATAATGGCGCCGAGAATTTCCCGGCTGATCTATACCTCCATCAGCTGCAAAGACAGATTTCCACCGGGCCTGTCACCAGAGAAAAAGACGATTACCCATCCCGTTTGTCGAGCGGGGAATATTTTATGCCCGTTTGTTGCGGTGCTCAAAACATTGCGTGCCATCTCCATAAATCGCGCCACCCGGCATGGCCGTGCTCAATAAAACTAAATGTGACCTTGTGTAAAATGTGCCGCGTGTTTAATTGCAACAGGGTTATGTATTAGATTAGGGCAAAATGGATTATGCTGTCAGCCAATATGTTAACTCTGGCAGGGCGGCAAGATGGGGACCGAGGTTCGTTCTTTGCAATCTGTCCCGTTGGCCTTCAGCCTTGGCACCCAAGGAATTTCCCCTTCTTTTTGAAAGCTCGATTTATTTTTTGGCCGCATATATGCGACTGGGAGGAAAACCATAATGCTACATATTTCGTTTGTCACCAGAGTACAGGGTGGGGTGGGGGAGAGACATGCAATCATCTGTTTATCTGATCTGTCTTTGCTGAGCGCATAAATATCCCGGATACCTCTCTGCATTCCAGGCGCTGTCGACTCCCAGTCACATTCGTCAATTACACAGTTGGCCGGCTCCCATATTATAGCGGCTTGGCTTGGGTTGCCACCAGGAAGCCAGATCGTGCCATTTCTCTGAAATGCGGCGTCATCATTTATATAAAGGACTGTGGCCAACTGTTGTAAAGCACAAATTTGTCAGGGGTGGGGCAGAGGTGGCCCAAGGAACCCCCGCCCAGAAGGAAGGCCAGTGAGTCTTGTGAGCTCATGAAACTGCCTCGCACTGAATCAGACCATTGGTTCATTGGGGTTGTCATGAGTCCTGCTGAAGATGCAGCCCCGGCTTCAGCAGAGCCCACACCTGACCCTGATGAGAACTTGGAGCTCACCAGCATACCCCTACCACCTGTCCCAGCACTAGCGGCAGAGGAACAATGCCTGATGGGCAGCCCCCCGTGACTCACCTCCCCCGACAGTGTGTTTGTGGAACCAGCTCAGGCAAGACTTAGCACCCCAGTGGAGGGAGGTGTGCCTGCACAACAGGCAGTCCCTCAGCCCTGCGTTCTAACAGAAGCCGGGACACACACGCTGAGCGCTAATTAACCCCGGCACCTGACGCTGGTTCCTCGTGCCAGCAACTAGTCAACTTGACGACGCTCTGCACTTCCCTTGCCCGTGCTCCTGATTCCTGATTCGTGCTTTGAGCTCTCGGCTCCTTGACTCCGGCTTCCAATGACTACGCTCTCGGTTTGTACTTTGGACTCTATTCTTTTGGCTCCCGCTTGCTGTCCCTGGGTTCTGACCTCTGACTGGACTTGGAGTTTCGCTCTCTTTTGCCCTGCCTGCACCCAGCCTGTGACAGGGGTCAGTATTGTCTACTCAGACTGACAGGGGGTCTCCAAGGTCTCAGGTAAAGGTCTTCAGGTAAAGAGCATAGTCCTGCTGTACACCGCATTGGTCAGGCCGTACCTGGAGTCTTGTGTGAAGGTCTGGAGGCCTCGCTTCAAAAAGGATGTGGACAGGATGGAGCGGGCGCGGAGGAGAGCGACGAGGATGATCGGGGGCCTGGAGACCAAGAAGCCCTGTGAGGAAAGGCTGAGGGACTTGGGAATGTTCAGTCTGGAGAACAGGAAGCTGAGGGGGGAACATGAGGGCTCTCTTGAAGTATCTGAAGGGCTGTCACTTAAAGGAGGGCAGGGAGCTGTTCCTGTTGGCAGCAGAGGAGAAGACGCAAAATAATTGATTTAAATTAAGGGTGGGAAGGTACCAGCTGGATATTAGGGAAAAAAACTTTTTTACAGTAGGAGTTGTGCAACAGTGGAGTCAGCTACCTAGGGAGGTGGTGAGCAGCGGCTGGACAAGCTCTTGTCAGAGATGTTCTAGGCCAGGGGTGGGCAAATGGCGGCCTGGGGGCCACATGCGGCCCGCCACAGAGTTTTTTGCGGCCCGCCAAGACAGTTGGCCACTGTCAGCACCTGAGGAGCTGCAGCTTGAACTTATTGACATGCAGTCAAATCACACTGTGAAAGAAATGTTTAATGCTATGACATTAGTTGACTTTTACAAATCTTTGTCTGCTGAAAAATTTCCATGTATGAAGAAATTTCCTGGGAAAATGGTCTCTGTATTTCGGTCGACATATATTTGTGAGCAAAGTTTTTTCTTGCATGAAGATCAACAAGAGTAAATATAGATATTAACAGTCATTTGACAGACATTAACTTGCAGGCTGTGATGAGAATCTCAACAAGCCATCTCACTCCTGATTTCCAAAAAATTGTAGAAAAGTGTGATAGGGTATATTTGTCTCATTAAACTGATTCTAAAATTAAATGTGCTTGCAGCTATAGATGATATGAAATTAGCACAATAAATAAATTGCATAATAAAACTACCACTATTTTATTTAATTTATATTTATTGATTTTTATGATACAATTTATACCTTTTTCTGAAATGCAAAGTTAACTAATGAATGCAATCATTTTAAAAGGTGCGGCCCTCCGCTAACCTCCGCTCCCACAAAGTGGCCCCCGAGCCAAAACAATTGCCCACCCCTGTTCTAGGCTGATCCTGCACTGAGCAGAGGGTGGGACTAGACTGTCTGTATGATCACCTACTTCCTGGTCCTTTCAACTGGAGATGACAAGGTCCAGAGTTGGGACCAGAGGCCAGGGTAAAAGCTCGGAGCCAACAAGAAACTGTGTGTTCAACTAAGTTGTGCAACGATCCCAAGTGTTTCCCAGGCCCACCAAGAAATGCAACCATATTGTAACAGGTTGCCACAACCTACCCCAAGAAAAATGCCTGTTCTACCAGGAGCCCAAACCAGGAATTGAAAGGCCAAATAGCTCAAACAAGAGACAGCACAGTAACTCACACATTTATTCACATATATAGCACATGAGTGTGTGGCATGTTATTAAGAAAATAAAGTATTTCTCCGTTCATCAGCACACTCTGGAAATCAGTTGACCCATTTCAAGGTCAGAAAGGTCTGAGTATCCCTAGTCCAAGAGAGGATCAGTGCATCCTTGGGAAAGGACTCAAAATCCGTGCAGCCCAAGTGCCGACAGGGAATCGGGGCCATGTCTGTGCTTTCCAAGTCCCCATTCCATTCTTCTCTTTCCAAGGACAGTCAAGAGAAACAGTCAAGAAACTCCAAGCCAATGTAAAGGCAATACATTGCTAGCCTGGGCCATCCAGGTCAGGGCAAAATACATACAGAGGTGATTTGCTGTTGCCTACTTCTGCGTAGCAACCCTGAGCTTCCTTGGTGGTCTCCCATCCAAGTAATAATCAGGGATGACCCTGCTTAGTTTCGGAGACCTGACAAGATAGTGCTAGCCTGGATCATCCAGGTCAGGGTTCCCATTGGGGCAAAAGGTAGTGTGTAAATGAAATGAAGAAGAAGAAGAAGAGGAGGAGGAGGAGGAGGAGGAGGAAAAGGAGAACTTTGGATTTATACCCCGCCCTTCACTACCCATAGAGGTCTCCTCTCCCTTCCCCTCCCCACAACAGACACTCTGTGAGGTAGATGGGGTTGAGAGAGCTCATTTGAGGACTGCTCTTGAGAGAACAGCTCTGAGAGAACTTGTGACTGACCAAAGGCCACACCAGCAGTTGCATGTGGAGGAGTGGGGAATCAAACCACCACACCCGGTTTGGTGTAGTGGTTAAGTGTGAGGACTCTAATCTGGGAGAACTGGATTTGTTTCCCCATTCCTCCACATGCAGCTTTTGGTGTGACCTTGGGCAAGCCATAATTTTCTCAGAGCTGTTCTCTCAAGAGAAGTCCTCGAAGGAGCTCTCTCAGCCCCACCTACCTCACAGGGTGTCTGTTGTGGGGAGGGGAAGAGAAAGGAGTTTGTAAGCCGCTCTGAGACGCCGAGTGAAGGGTGGGGTATAAATCCAATCTTCTCCTCCTCCTCCTCAAACCCGGTTCTCCCAGATTAGAGTCCATGCTCTTAACCACTACACCAAACTGGCCCTAAATTTACCAGCAGGAACATCCTGGGCTTTACACTTCAGGGCAAGTGGCGGTGTTGAATAGCAGCCCAAGTGGAACAGTTCAATCAGAATTCATACGGGGAAACTGAATTTCCCATAAATAGCGGATGCGTGACAATATATCAAAGATGTAATTCGGCCTCTGAGTTTCACTTGTGCTTTGTGGTGGCAGTCCTGATAAGGGGACGAAGCTTGCCACAAAAACTGATAATTTTACATGTTCCTTGAGACCAGGGGCGTAGAGTTTTGGAAATCCCGGGGGGGGGGGGCTCCTTAGCGCACGCACTTCACACGTTCGCTCGCTGGGATGATGTTCTTCCCCCCCTCCAGGAAACTGCCCAGCCTCCCTGGGCCCTTCCGAGGCCCGCCAGCCGCTGCTACCGGTGCCTCTCTTCCCCCCCGCCACCCCTTCCCTCTCTCTCTCCTTCTCCGTCTCCAGCAGCGGCCGTGGAGCCTCGGAAGGACCCAGGGAGGCACGGCGGCAGGCGCTCCATTTTCCCGGGGGTGGCTCAAGCCCTCGACCACCACCACCCCGTACTCTACGCCTATGCTTGAGTCTTCCTGATATATTGCAACATGGCATCAGGTGACCGGATCAGCCAATAGTATCCTGCTGTGTTCCCCGTACACCCCTGCCATTTAATTGGATCACTTAGGTACTGATTAAGAAATATTTTATCCATCTGCATCCATCCCATTTAGCCTGGCTCAAGAGAACTTGACTGGAAAAGCCTGTGTAATGAAAGATAGCTTCCAGTCCATGTTTGGCCTGCTCTGAACATCTTTGACCTTTCTTGAGAACATTTTTGTTTAATCAGTTGTAATAGCAGGAGACTCACTTCGCCTTGATCCATTGGCAGGGAAGCTCTCTCTGAGCAGGGAAATCCTTTCAGCTTAACTTGGAGCAAAGGGAAGAATGTCAAGCGTATCAGCTTGTTATCATGAGGAAATATATTAAAGTGCATGGGAAAGGAAACCTGATCAAACAGGGCTTTACCATTATTCCTTTCCAAGGCATTCATTTCCAAGGGAAAATGTGGGAGGGTCTATGAAAAGGCACAGGCTGGGAGAGAGTAGTAGTAGTAGTCAGGGGTCCTTTGGGGCCGGAGTGAGGCGGAGCAAAGCTCCGCCAGCCCAGGAGTGGGCACTAGGACAGCCATGGGCCAAATCAAATTCTCTGATCTGATTCGGCCCACCGCCGAATTGCCGCTGAAATTCAGTGGCAACTTTAAAAGCGACTGGAGGACAGGGGGTTTGAGGGAGAGGCTCCAAACTTGCAGGGTAGCTGCTGGGACCTCTCCCCCAAATGCCCACCAAGTTTCAAGAAGATGGACCAGGGGATCCAATTCTACAGGCCCCCAAACAGGTTGTCCCCATTCCCTCCATTGTTGTCTATGGTAGGAAAAAAGTTAACATTTTTTCCCCACCATAGAGAACAATGGAGGGGATGGGACAACCTGTTTGGGGGCCCATAGAATTGGACCCCGTCGTCCAATCTTCTTGAAACTTGGTGGGTATTTCGAGGAGAGGCCCCAGCAGCTACCCTGCAAGTTTGGAGTCTCTCCCTCAAACCCCCTCCCCTCCAGCCCCTCATATACCCTATGAGTTTTTGCCATTGATTTCAATGGCCCATAGGGTATAATGGGGACGAAACTGACATTCCCTTTCTGACATACTTCTGGTGATGTCAGGGGGGGTGGCATATGCTAATAAATTATGTTAATGAGTTATGCTAATAAGTTATGCTAATGAGCTCCTGCACCTCTTTTTCTATGAAAGGACCCCTGGTAGTAGTAGTAGTGGTAGTAGTAGTAGTAGTAGTAGTAGAAGAAGAAGAAGAAGAAGAAGAAGAAGAACTGCTCTTATTTATTTATTTATTTATTTATTTATTTATTTATTTCATAAAGTTTATATCCCGCCCTCCCCACCAATGGCGGGCTCAGGGCGGCTAACAACTCAAAAGTAACACAAACAATGTCAGTAAAACAAATAAACTTATACCACAAGATCAGCAGCTACAATTTATCTTCAGAGTGTATCAGGTCAGCACCCAGATGTAATCCCTGTGTGAGTGCAGATGTCCTTGCCGGCAGATGGAATTGGGCCCGGGCTAGAATGTAAACATTAGGCAGCCCCTACTTGAAAGCCTGGTGGAAGAGCTCCATCTTGCAGGCCCTGCGGAATTGTAACAGATCCCGCAGGGCCCTGATGTTCTCCGGGAGCTCATTCCACCAGTATGGGGCCGCCACCAAGAAAGCCCTAGCCCTTGTACTTGCCAGCCGCGCCTCCTTCGGCTCAGGCAGGACCAATCGGTTTTGGGATCCTGACCGAAGTGCTTGCTGGGGAACATATGGAGAGAGGCGGTCCTTCAGGTAAGCAGGTCCCAGGCCATATAGGGCTTTATAGGTAAGCACCAGCACCTTGAACCGTATCCGGTACGCTATAGGCAGCCAGTGCAGTGCAGAACACCCCTGAGAGAACTGTGGCTGACCCAAGGTCACACCAGCAGCTACATGTGGAGGAGTGGGAAATCTTGGAGACTAGTATTAGAAGTGGAGGGACCTCAGTAGGACATAATGCCATGCTGTCCACCTTCCAAAGCAGCCATTCTCTCCAGGTGATGTGGAATAGATTTTTAAACAAGTAACTAATAAGTAAATGTGTGATTTATGTAGTCTGGAAATCAGCTGTAATTCCAGGAGATCTCCAGCCCCGCCCCCGCCCCCCCCCCCCCCAGCCTCGGGAGGGAGGCTGGAAGCTCTATGGACAATACATGTATTTTGCTGGGGGAGGGAAGGGAATGAAGAAACTGAAAATGGCACAAGGGTCAAATATCATGGGTTCCACTCTGACAAGAGTAAATCACAACTGGAACATAAGAATATAAGAGAAGCCAGTGTTAGATCTGGCCAATGGCCCATCCGGTCCAACACTCTGTCACACAGTGGCCAAAAAACACCAGGTGCCCTCAGGAGGTCCACCAGTGGGGCCAGGACACTAGAAGCCCTCCCACTGTTGCCACACACACCCTCAAGCACCAAGAATACAGAGCATCACTCGCCCCAGACTGAGAGTTCCTATCTATACCTTGTGGCTAATAGCCACTGATGGACCTCTGCTCCAGATGTTTATCCAATTCCCTCTGGAAGCTGTCCATGAAGACAGGAGTGTGGGAATACATTAAGCTGCCGTATACTGAATCAGACCCTTGGTCCATCATGATCAGTATTGTCTACTCAGACTGGCAACGGCTCTCTAGGGTCTCAAGGCGAGGGCTGTCACATTGCCTGCTTCCTGGTCCTTTTTAACTGGAGATGACGGGAACTGACAACCACCAAAGTGTAGAAAACTAGTAAAGGGCCAAAGGTTAAGAACATCAAGATGGAGGGACAAAAGTACACATGCTTATTATTATTATTATTATTTTTTAAAAAAACACATATAAAAACCTTGTGAGGGCTCAAATAAATAATCAAAAGTGGCAAATGCACAAAAGGGTGATGGGAATTGAACCCAGGACCTTCTGCATGCAAAGCAGAGGCTCTTCCCCTGAACCATGGCTCCTCCCTTGTTGAGAGTCAGGGATGAGAAATTTGAAATAATTCCTAGCTGGACTGCGATGAGTGACTCAAGAAGGCAAATGGAATGTTAGCATCACACACACACACACACACACACACAAACACACATGAAGCTGTCTTAATCAGACCCTTGGTCCACCAAAGTCAGTATTGTTTATTCAGAGAGCTAGCGGTTCTCCAAGATCTCAGGTAGAGGTCTTTCCCATCACCTCCTGCCTGACCCTTTTAACTGCAGATACCTGGGACTGAACTCGGGACCTTCTGCATGCCAAGCAGATGCTTTACCACTGAGCCACACTGGCTCTCTGGAATGTCAGGATGAGGTCTTTCACATCACCTTTTGGCTGGTCCTTTTAACTGGAGATACCGGGGACTGAACCCGGGACTTTCTGCATGCCAAGCAGATGCTCTGCTGCTGAGCCATACTGGCTCTCCGGAATGTCAGGCTCTGAGGTCTTTCACATCACCTCTTGGCTGGTCCTTTTAATTGAAGACACCTGGGACTGAACCTGGGACCTTCTGCATGCCAAGCAGATGCTCTACCACTGAGCCATACTGGCTCTCCGGAATGTCAGGCTCTGAGGTCTTTCATCACCTCTTGCCTGGTCCTTTTAATTGCAGACACCTGGGACTGAACCTGGGACCTTCTGCATGCCAAGCAGATGTTCTACCACTGAGCCACACTGGCTCTCCGGAATGTCAGGCTCTGAGGACTTTCATCACCTCTTGCCTGGTCCTTTTAATTGCAGACACCTGGGACTGAACCTGGGACCTTCTGCATGCCAAGCAGATGTTCTACCACTGAGCCACACTGGCTCTCCGGAATGTCAGGCTCTGAGGTCATTCGCATCACCTCTTGCCTGGTCCTTTTAACTGGAGACACCAGGAATTGAACCTGGGACCTTCTGCATGCCAAGCAGATGCTCTACTACTGAGCCACACTGGCTCTCCGGAATGTCAGACTCTGAGGTCATTCACATCACCTCTTGCCTGGTCCTTTTAACTGGAGACACCAGGAATTGAACCTGGGACCTTCTGCATGCCAAGCAGATGCTCCACCACTGAGCCATAGCCCCTCCCCTCCCTGCTTACTTGGTAGCATTCTATTCCATTCTGAGAGGGCCCAGCAATCCTGTAATTTAAGCCTTGGCATTGTCATTTCCTAAAATACGCCTTCACTTTCTCCCAGGCGGCAGGAGCGGCACCTAATCTTATGCTGATGCATAGGGGATTTATGCAGAAACATACTTCGGAATACTTTGTGAATAATGCTGTGTACAATTACCAGGCTTCTGGTTTTTACAACCTTTAGAAAAGATTGATTTTTGGTCATTCTCATCTCTGCTGGGTTTTAAGGCCGAGACGCGATGTAAACAGACTGTGACCTACCTGAATATTTATTTATTGGTGTGCTGAGCCACATCCTCAGACTGAATCGTTCTTAAACGCCAAGCGCCCTGGAGTGTTTCGCTTAGTAAATCATTTCAGGGGGAGGTCACACCGAAAGGGTGCCTGGGTTAAACGACATTTATGATCAAGTCAATCCAGACACGTCTTCCTGGGAGTAATCCTAATTGGGCGTAAGAGAAACATGCTGTCAAGAGGCATCGGGATCAGAAGAAGGAAGGGGATCTCCTAGAGGAAAGCGATTTTCCGGTTTGAAATGTGGGGATTTGCAGAGGACGCTGCTGCTGTCGAAAGGTGGATTTGCGTAGCTGTTCGTATGCAGAAATAGGGTTGGGTGGCAGCATTCGGACTTGAGGAGGAGGAGGAGGAGATTGGATTTATACCCCACCCTTCACTATCCAAAGGAGTCTCAGAGCGGCTTACAAACTCCTTTCCCTTCCCCTCCCCACAGCAGACATCCACCCTGGGAGGTAGGTTGTGCTGAGAGAGCTCTGACAGAAACTGCTCTTTTTCAAGAACAGCTGTGCCAGAACGAGGGCTTGCCCAAGGTCATCCAGCAGGTACAAGTGGAGGAGTGGGGAATCAAACCCGGTTCTCCCAGATTAGAGTCCGTGCACTCAACCACTACACCAAACTGGCTCTTGAACAGTGTGCTTTCTGACCTAAGGTCTCTGAAGCCAATGTCCACATCCGGATTAGAATAACAGAATCATAGAGTTGGAAGGGACCTCCAGGGTC
Source organism: Lepidodactylus listeri (assembly GCA_029233225.1). Classification (NCBI taxonomy): domain Eukaryota; kingdom Metazoa; phylum Chordata; class Lepidosauria; order Squamata; family Gekkonidae; genus Lepidodactylus; species Lepidodactylus listeri. Next base: position 10,987,704 of record JARCFY010000006.1, on the reverse strand, counting down.
ATCCAGTCCAACACCCTGCACAAGGCAGGAAATTCACAACTACCTCCCCCCCACACCCCCAGTGACCGCTGTTTCATGCACAAAAGATTACTGTTGTTGTGAGCAGTAGCAAGGGGGAGTGCAACCAAGAAATCAGAAGGAGATACAAACTGGGAAGGGAGGCCATGAAGGAGCTAGAAAAGATCCCTAAGTCGAAGGATGTGTCACTGGTGACCAAGATCATTCATCCCGTAGTATTCCCCATGATCAGCCAGTATCATAATGCCCCTGTATAAATCAATGTCGCGACCTCGTTTGGAGTACTGTGTACAGTTCTGGTCACCACACCTCGAAAAGAATATTATAGCACTGGGAAAAGTGCAGAAAAGGGCAACTAGAATGATAAAAGGGTTGGAACACTTTCCCTATGAAGAAAGGTTAAAGTGCTTGGAGAAACAATGGCTGACGTGATCGAGGTTTAGAAAATTCTGCATGGGATAGAGCAGGTCGAGAAAGAGGTACTTTTCTCCCTTTCTCACAAGACAAGAACTCATGGGCACTCCATGAAATTGCTGAGCAGTTGGGTTAGAACAGATAAAAGGAAGTACCTCTTCACCCAAAGAGGGATTAACGTGTGGAATTCACTGCGACAGGAGGTGGTGGCGGCTACAAGCATGGACAGCTTCAAGAGGGAATTAGATAAACATTTGGAGCAGAAGTCCATCAGTGGCTATTAGCCACAAGATACAGATAGGAACTCTGGGGCAAGTGATGCTCTGTATTCTTGGTGCTTTTGGGGGTGGGGGACAACAGTGGGAGGGCTTCTAGTGTCCTGGCTCCACTGGTGGACCTCCTGAGGGCACCTGGTATTTCTGCCACTGTGTGACAGAGTGTTGGACTGAATGGGCCACTGGCCTGATCCAACTTTGGCTTCTCTTATGTTCTTATGACTATGTATGGGTATGAAAGTTGGACAGTGAAGGAAGCTGACAGGAGGAAAGCTGATCCCTTTGAAATGAAATGAAATGAATGGAAGGCAGGTCACGAGAGGGAGGGCCGGAAGGGTTGCCTCAGTGCTTAGTACTTGTGGCCCTTTCTTACACACCCAGAAAAATGCTCATTGCCACCTTGGGATCAGGAAGCAATTTTTATCCAGGCCGGTTTGGCCAGGGATCCTGGAGGGTTCCCCCCTTTTCTGGGCATAGAGCAGGGGGACTTGGTGGTGTGTGTGTGTGGGGGGGGGGGGGTATTTGTGAATTTCCTGCATTGTGCAGGGGGTTGGACAAGATGACCCTGGAGGTCCCTTCCAACTCTATGATTCTATGGTGTTGGAGGGGAGCTTTATGGATACTGTGGACCACCAGTTTTTGGTGGACCAGTCAGTGGGTTCTGCATCCAATGAAACCTGAACTCTACCTAGAAGCTAATGTGACTTAACTGAGGCGATTGTACTTTGGACACATCAGGAGATGACCAGAGTCACTGGAAAAGACAAGAGTCCATCAAGGTGAGTCTACTCAGACTAGCGGCGACTCTCCAGGGTCTCAGTCAGAGGTCTTTCACAGCACCTCCTGCCAGATCTTCTAACTGAAGTTGCCAAGGATTGAACCTGGGTCCTTCTGTAGTGCAGTGGGTGGTGTTGCAGTTCCCTTCTTTGCCTAAAGAGGGTGCCAAAGCCTGCTACAGCCTAGGCAAAGCATAGGGTCACTTCTTAACCGGAGTCCTCCCCCAAAAGCAACATTACACGGTGAAGATATTGATGTGCTGAAGGGGGAAATGAGGGAAGTAGGGATTGGGGTGGTACTTAGCCAGACAAAACTGGAGCAAGACAAGCCCTAGCAATGTTGCCCTAGCTTCAGGGGCTTGCCATGGATCTGGCTAGGGTTAGGGGCCACCAGCCATCCCCGTTGTCTTCTTCCACTCTGCCAACCCCAGTAGCATCAAGATCAAGATGAATATAATCTGCTGAGTCCGGCAGCAGCTCTGGAGGTGCTCAGGTGGTCTTTCCCATCACCTACCACCTGGTACTTTCATCTGGAGATGCCAGGGATTGAAACTGGGATCTTCTCAGGGCAAAAGAGGTACTCTCCCCGTAAGTCATGGCTCATCCCCGTGTTTCAAGTAGGGAATAAGCTTGGGGTTCTGAGCTGAATTGTCTGGTGTGCCACAGTTCCGCCGGTGTGCTTACTTGCAGCTGCTGGATGACCTTGGGCAAGCCATAGTTCTGTCAGAGCTGTTCTCTCACAAGCAACTCTTGAAAGAGCTCTCTCAGCCCCACCTACCTCACAAGGTGTCTGTTGTGGGGAGGGGAAGGGAAAGGAGATTGTAAGCCACTCTGAGACACCTCCAGGTAGTGAAGGGTGGGGTATAAATCCAATCTCCTCCTCCTCCTCTTCTTCCTCTTCTTCTTCTTTGGCATAGTTGTCTCTACACCTCTTTATTTTAGCCGCTGTCCCCTTTTCTCCCCTTTTCTCCCCTTGCCTTCTTTTCCTTCCATTTCCAGTAGCTAAAGGCATGTTTTCAGCCTTCCCCATTAAATAAAATGAAAAGCAAATCATCTAGAAGCACATCTATCGAGTTCTCCAGTAATGAGTGATTTAATTTCCAGGCTTATTTTGTAGGCTCATTTTGCACATAATAGGAATGTTAATTAAATTGGTTTGGTAACAAAAATTGCAGAATATTTAAGGGGGGGAAAAATCATTGTCAAAATCCCTGGAAGACATTTAGCAAACACTCTCCGAGAGCTATATTGGTTACAAGGAAACAAAGTCTCGCTGATGGAATTCAGCTGGCAAGATGTTCCAGAAAAGTCAATGGACAGAGTTCCCCATAGTCTTGTTCGGGACCGAGTAGCAGTGAGATCTAAATTAGAAATACTCCTCACAACTGACCAATTGTCCATGCCTTGCTTGTGGTATCCTTTCCAGAGACTGTTAGATGTAACCAGCTAGAGGAGCAGATTTCAAATCCTAAGCCAGGGGTCCTCAAACTACAGCCCGTGGGCCACATGCGGCCCGCCGAGGGCATTTTTCTGGCCCGCCGGGTGTGCTGCCAGGGGTCCGTTGGAGGGAGAGCTCACCGGAGTGCTGCTCCGGGAGTGACGAGCCTGGGGGGAGGACACATGATCAAGCCCCACCCCCTCCCCCCAGTCGGCCAGGAGGAGGCAGAAGGAAGAGGGTAAGTGTGCAAGGGCAGGCACTCCTGCCGGCCCCAAGTCCCCTAGCCAGCTCAGAGGCCTCTGAGCCGGCTAGGAGACCTGCGCCAGTCCCAGGCGTCCAGGAGCCGGGTGGGGATGTTTTCCAGAATGAGACATCTGAAATCTCCAACCAGATCTAGACTAACTGATGCACACTTGCATCACTTGTTACGACTAGCAGTGACAAATATGGAACCGGACATTGACCATCTCATTAGCCAAAAGCAGGCCCATAGTTCCCATTGAAATACTGGTAAGTTTGTTGATTTAATTTTACTTGTTCTTCATTTTAAATATTGTATTTGTTCCCATTTTCTTTTTTTACTTCAAAATAAGATATGTGCGGTGTGCATAGGAATTTGTTCATAGTTTTTTTAAAAAAACTATAGTCCGGCCCTCCAACAGTCTGAGGGACAGTGAGCTGGCCCCCTGTTTAAAAAGTTTGAGGACCCCTGCCAAAAAACCCTGTGTATCTACCACAAAAGCTTTCCAAATGCCAAGGGATTTTGAAACATCTTGTAGGGTACATGGGAGGACGCTGAGTATGTTTGCAAAGAAACAGGCCATAGCTGTGCCTCCTTGACCAAAACATCTATGCATTCAATGGGAAGTTTGGACAAAGGCTCATGGATGTTTCGTGGTAAGCAAACAAGGACATGTTAGGTTGCATCCAAACAGCTTTTCCATTGTAGAAGGAAGAGGAGGAGGAAGAGGTTGGATTTATACCCCATCCTTCACTACTTGAAGGAATCTCAGAGCAGCTTACAATTTCCTTTCCCTTCCCCTCCCCACAACAGACACTCTGTGAGGTAGGTGGGGCTGAGAGAGCTCTTTCAAGAGTTGCTTGTGAGGGAACAGCTCTGACAGAGCTATGGCTTGCCCAAGGTCATCCAGCTTCTGCAAGTGGAGGAGGGGGGGAATCAACCCCACTACACCATTCATGATGTCCTAAACTCCACGCCCTCCTCCTAAACATAAAAAAGACCAAGTTCATGACCACCGAGATGAAGAGAAACATCAAAATAATAGTTGACCACACTTAACCACTACACCAAACTGGCTCTAAAAGGGGAGGGGGGAAGAATCCCTTTTGGTGAAGGAGTGCTGGGTTTTGAAAATGAATCAAATCATATTTAATTTTTGTCCTTCATTTTCTGGAATATAAAATATTAACACGTTGGTTTATTAAATTCTTGTGCCAGGTATAGATTTTTATTATATATCTGTCTCTTTCTCTAGCTGAGAAACAGAATGGTATCTTACCACACCTAAGCAGAGTTTGAAGCCTTTTTCCAGCTTCTGTGCCTTGTCCTCCAGTAGAAGGTCACTTGAATTGTGGAAAGGCCCCTTACATTGGAAACAGGGTAAAGGCTGGATATCACCTATTGATGATATCACCAGTTTGGCGTAGTGGTTAAGAGTGCGGACTCTAATCTGATAGAACTAGGTTCGATTCCCCACTCCTCCACATGCAGCTGCTAGGGTGACCTTGGGTCAGTCACAAGTTATCTCAGAGCTGTTCTCTCAGGAGCAGTCCTTGAAAGAGCTCTCTCAGCCCCACCTACCTCACCCGGTGTCTGTTGTGGGGAGGGGGAGGGGAAGAAAATTGTAAGCCACTCTGATACTTCAAGTGAAGGGTGAGGTATAAATCCAATGTCATCTTCTTCTCCTCTTCTTTTGACACAGGATGTTGTGAGGGGGATGTTGAGGGGCCATGGCTCAGGGGAACAGTCTCTGTTCTGCCCACAGAAGGTCCTGGGTTCAATCCCTGGCATGGCCCACTAAAAGGACCGGGAATAAGTGCCCTGTTGTCCATTTAGAGGAACTGGTTGACCGCAGTGTGAGACAGGATGTTGGACTAGATGGACCCTCACTGGTCTGATCCAGCAGGGCTCTTCTGATGTTCTAATGAAAGCCTTTGCCTCTATGCCTTGTTGTTGGCTGTCCAGAGGCCACTGAGTGAGACAGGATACTGGACTAGATGGGCCACTGGTCTGATCCAGCAGGGCTTCTCTAATGTTCTTAAGTGGTTTGTCCACTGGAAGAGAGCTCCTTAGGCTGGAGGAAGATTTCAGAATTTGCTTAGCAGAGTGGGAGGATACTGTCCTTCAGCCTACACACATGCACCTTGGAGACAGAAACACAAAACTGGAAGGTACCCCAAGGGTCATCCAGTCCAACACCCAGCATAAGGCAGGAAATTCACAGCTACCCCCTCCACTCCCTCAGCAACGCATTCTCTATGCCCAGAGGAAGGCAAAGAACCTCCAGGATCTCCAGCCAAACTGGCGTGGAGGATAATTCCTTCCTGACCCCGATGTGGCTGTCGGCATTGCTCTGGGCGTATAAGAAAGGGCCGCAAGAGCCAAGCACTGACTCCTCCCTTTCTGCCCTCCCTCTCATGATCTTCTAAAGTTCACAGAATCAGCATTCCTATCAGATGGTCATCTAGACTCTGCTTAAAGCCTCCAAAGAAGGAGGACTCACCACCTCCTGAGGAAGCCTGTTCCACCGAGGAACCACTCCGACTGTCAGGAAGTTCTTCCTAATGTTAGGCGAAAACTCCTTTGATTTAATTTCAACCCATTGGTTCTGGTCCGACCTTCTGGGGCAACAGAAAACAAGTCCACTCCATCCTCTACATGGCAGCCCTTCAGATACTTGAAGATAGCTATCATATCACTTCTCAGTCATCTCTTCTCCGGGCTAAACAGACCCAGCTCCTTCAACTTTTCCTCATAGGACTTGGTCTCCAGACCCCTCACCGTCTTGGTTGCCCTCCTCTGGACACGTTCCAACTCATCAGCATCCTTCTTTTACTGTGGTGCTCAGATCTTGTAAAGTAACACACGTTGCAGAAGAGAGGAAAAAATAAAGAGATGAGCTATGAGTCGGGACCATTTCACACAGCACCCCATAGCGCTTCAGGACCAGTACAAGAACTGAAGAATGCTTGGGAGGAGGTTTCAAGGTAAACTGGCTCAGGAACTCGGAGTGGTTCCCAACGGAGAGGCACGTTTCTGTGTGAAAGGGCCAATATGTTCCGTTAGGGAACCAGTACTAATACGGTTCTGTGTGAAATGCCTGACAGAAACCGTTACTGAAGAGTTCCTGAAATGGAACATATTGGCCGTGTGAAATTCCTCTAAGTGATAGAGCCTCTGCGTGGCATTCAGAAGGTCCCCGATTCAATCCCCCAGCATCTCCAGTTAAAGGGTCAAATAGTAGGTGACGGGCAAGACCTCAGCCTGAGACCCTGGAGAGCTGCTGCCAGTCTGAGTAGACAATACTGACCTTGATGGACCAAGCGTCTGATTCCGTATAAGACAGCTTCATGTATTCCAAAAATGAGCATTTGGCCCTCAGGTGTTAGAGACTTTTAAAAGAAGACCTGAATCTCAAGAAACCTCTGTCCACATTGCAGTGGTTGTACATTTCGGGGAAGTTTGGTAGCAGATTTGGTAAGGGGCCACAATGGCTCAAAGGTTAAGACACCGGCGAGCTGCAGACTGGAAGGTCGGTAGCTCGGCAGTTCGAGACCCAAGTGCCGGTTGACGGAGTGAGCTCCCGTCTCTGGCCCCAGCTCCTGCCAACCTAGCAGTTCGAAAGCAAGAAGTTGCAAGACGATAGATATGTACCAATTCGGTGGCAAGGTAACAGCATTCCATGCCCCTCAACATTTAGTCATGTTGGCCACATGACCACAGAAAAACTCTTCGGAGAGTGCTGGCTCTTCAGCTTGGAAATGGAGATGAGCACTGCTCCCTAGAGTCAGATTCGACTGCTTTCGAGGCAAGGGAAACCTTTACCATTTACCATTTCTCATTGAGCAATGCCTGATAGCTTTCCAGGGGCCTAGTACAATCCATGGTGACTCAGTTTGGAAACCACAGAGCCAAGTGACTAAAATGCTGAAGCTTAGGAGTTAAGACACGACAACCGATTCTTTGACAAAACATGGGCTTCCGTGTCTTGAACAGGAGGCGTTTTGTTTCTTTCCCTGTAGCAGGTCAAAGCAATGCACGAGAAAGAGGGCAAAAACCTGTGTTTGCTGGTTCAACCTGCTGGTTTCCCCAGGGCCAAAAAAGTACTTCTTTCTTGCTGCTGTTCAACTTATATCTCCACGGACACCTTCAGGGCCTCTCCTCGGCAGCTGTTGACATAGAGAAAAGACAGAGAACCTTAGAAGGCAATTCAAGGAGACAGCGGAAAACAAAATAAAAATTCCCTGGGGTATCCCAGGAAGAACAATACAAGTTGTGTTCTACAGAACACTGAGCTGAGTTTCGTCTCTGGGCTCCCACAAACGCCCTTCTTTACGCTCCTTCAGACACGATTCTCTCTATTACTGGGGGCTCCTGGCTTACAGTCAATCCTATTCATTTCATCCCAATGTCTGCTTCAAGCCCTGACGGTTGGACTGCTTTCTTTTGGGAGAACGTAGACCGACATACAGACCACAGGTCAAAATTAACACCCCCGCCTTTCCTCTGCGAAATTCAGCAGAAGGTACTAGAACAAAGCTTTTCAAATCGTGTTCTGCAGCTCTAAAGGAATCCCTGAAAGTCTTTAGGGCTTCCTCAGTGAGACTAGTAATGGTGGACAAGCTTCGGATTTTCCATTGTTGTTGTAAGAAATTGTTTTAGCATGCTTTAGGGCGTGTTCTTGCCCTGACCTGGATAGCCCAGGCTAGCCTAGTCTCATCAGATCTTGGAAGCTAAGTGCAGAATCATAGAATCATAGAGTTGGAAGGGACCTCTAGGGTCATCTAGTGCAACCCCCTGCACAATGCAAAAAATTCACAAATTCCTCCCTCTCCATGCCCGCAGTGACTGCTGTTCCACGCCTAGAAAATAACAAAAAACCTCCAGGATCTCTGGGCAAACCGGCCTGGAGAGCAATTGCTTCCTGACCCCGAAGTGGCAATCAGCATTTCCCTCGGCGTGTAAGAAAGGGCCACGAGAACTAAGCCCTGAGACAACCCTTCCTGCCCTCCCTTCTCCTGATCTGCCTAAGTTCACAGAATCTGTATTGCTGTCAGATGGCCATCTAGCCTCTGTTTGAAAACCTCCAAAGAAGAAGAGCCCACCACCGCCCGAGAAAGCCTGTTCCACTGAGGAACCGCTCTAGATGTCAGGAAGTTCTTCGTAATGTTTAGCCATAAACTCTTCTGATTTATTTTCACCCATTGGTTCTGGTAATTGGATGAGAGACCACCAAGGAAGTCCAGGGTTGCTACGCAGAAGCAAGCAATGGCAAACAGGTTCTGAGCAGCTCTTGTCTTGAAAACCTGGGTGGCCCCATAAATTGGCTGCTACTTGATGGCAGAAAGAACGGAAGGAAGGAAGGAAGGAAGGAAGGAAGGAAGGAAGGAAGGAAGGAAGGAAGGAAGGAAGGAAGGAAGGAAGAACGGAAGGAAGAACGGAAGAATGGAAGGAAGAACGGAAGGAAGGAAGGAAGGAAGGAGGGAAGAAGGAGGGAAGAGAAGAGAAGAGAAGAGCTGTCAGTTGAAGCAGGACAACAGTATGAGAGACCTCACTATGCCCTCTGGGCCATGTTCTAGAATCCTCTTCAACATTCAGAGATTTTATAGGAGACAAGCTAGGGTGGAAGTTCTTTCATGAAGCTTGAGCTTTAGAAAAGCCCAAAGGCCATTATTTTTTAATGGGAAGTGGAGCCTGTCTCCATAGTCCAGTGGTCAGGTCTACCTTTCATTGAAAATAAGAGCTGATAGACCTGGACTCCAGATACTAGGTCTATAACCCATTTTAGATAGCTCCCACAGCTTTTTCGTAGTACGTATGCCCTTTGAATTTTAAAGGGTCATTGTTTTGTAAGGGGACAGACATGGTCTCTAGAGTTCGGAGGCCGTCTTCCCATAGAAAATAATGGCTGCTCAATTTTTTCTGCTTTTTCTCGCCTTAATTTTTTTCTGCTTCTCCTCCCCTTCTCCCCTTCTATGCCTCCCAAAATTCAAAATAACCCTGAGGTGTGGGAGATAAATTATTGTTGTGCCCAGAATTTCAGGTGTGTTTGAGGTTGTTCAGGAGCCCCAAACTGACCCACAGAATTACAGATTTGGGATCTAATTTCAGTTCTTAAGTCCCCACCCCGAGTTAAAACTTACATCTAACATTTAAATTCCGTCTACCTCTTTGGAATTCAGCACAGATTTACTGAAGCTTCTCAGGAGATCCCCCATCCAAGCCCTGATTAACACTGGTTTTGTTTAGCACCTCAGGTTGTCAACTCCAGACTGGGAAATACCTGGAGATTTTTTTGGGGGGGGGGGCGGAGCCTGAGGAGAGAGAAGCTTGGGGGAGGGGAGGGACTTCAGTGTGGTATAAAGCCATAGAATTCATCTTCCAAAGCAGCCATTTTCTACAAGTAAACGGACCTGTATCTTCTGGACATTAGTTGTAATCCCAGGAGATCCCCAGCTGCCACCACCTGGGGACTGGCAACCCTATCAGTCTCAGCAAAAATTTTTTGCATCATGTACCTTCGACAGTACTAGAGACCTACAGTGCTATGTCTTGTAGTCTATACAGTTAGATTCAGGTGGGTAGCTATTGTGTACTAGGTTCGATGCATGGAAAGTCCAGACTACGACATAGTGATCAGCATAGTCTATTGAGTACATAACAAGCATGAAATACTGGCTGAGATAGCCAACTATATACAGCCCCTAGGACACACCCACAGGACCCATTGGTGGGTGTGAATTTCCCGCCAGAATTCTTATTGGAGGGCTAATGGCGGTCTAGGATCCTTGACTCCTATTGTTCCCAGGAGTCAAGCTCATGCAGAATGCCACTGGTGTCCTGTGGCAGTCAGCGGACATCAGTAGCCATCTTGGTCTGAAGCAACAGAACAAAGTCTGAGTCCAGTGGCACCTTTCAGACCAACGGAGATCCTTTCCGCATTTGCCTGCCGCTCTGGATTTTCTCATTGTTTGAGTTGAGGTAATGAAGTCCACAGCAAAACAGCATCCGAAATACCCAGGGCAACAGTGGGCTGAAACTGGGCAGACCACTGAAGGGAGGGAATGTGATGCAGAAGTGGAGGGGGGATATAAAGTGTGAGGCTTCTGGGTTAACACTATCAGACCAGACCTTTGATTGAAAGCAAAGTTCTTTTATTTCTAATAATGGGTTCGGGTTCTCGATGTTTGTTATAGATACAGGAAAAGAAATAACATGGGTTAATATACCTTCAGGCAGAGGTGCATAAACATACAGAGCCAATCAGAATGAATACAGAAAAGCGGGAAAAAATGGCAACCGTTGGTTCTCACCAAAAAGTGGAAAAGTTATAAAAATTCCCTTCTTGCCCTGAGTGACCCAGATGTGCAAACTCCAGGCTAAACATTTGGTCAGCAACAATTAAACAGTCTTCAAGGTTGCAATAACTCTGATAAAATACTTCAAGCCTGAAAGGGAAGGAGGAGTGAACAGGATGAGATAACTTAGGTTGTTTATGTGACGACCAAGAATGTGGCAGGCCATCCTCCCAGGAAGAAAGTAACATTAAGCAGGACAGCTATATCTACATCAAGGCAAGCAATAAAGTAATTGGGTACAATGTGGCACAAAGAAACAGAAAGTAACAGCAGGACAACCATTCCATTGTCAGATTCTGACATAAAGAAGGTTTGATTTGATTTTAGTGCAGAATTGCTTGAAGGACACTGTGGTGAACACAAATTAAAAGGAGAGTGCGGAAATGGCCAAAGTTTAATTCTGGGTATAGGCTTTCATCTGCATGCACAAAGATTATACCCAGAACTAAACATTGTTGGTACCACTGGACTCAGACTTAGTTTTGTAGTCCATATGTTAATTATGCATCGATTCAGAGGATTAGTGCCTCTGAATGTGGAGGTTCCCCTCAGTCACCATGGCTAGTCACCACTGACAGAGTTATCCTCCATGAATCAATCGAATCCCTTTTTACAGCTATTTGTTCCTGTGGCCATCACTACATCCTCTGGCCGTGAATTCCACACTTTAAATACTCTCTGTGTAAAGTAGTATTTTGTTTTGTCCGTCCTGAAACTACTGCCCAACGGTTTTCATTGGATGTCCTCAAGTTCTAGTATTTTGGAAGAGGAAGGACATTTTTCCTCATTGTCAACTCTCTCCATCCCATGCCTAATTTAAGCAACCTTTATCCTGTCCTTCCTTAGTCATCGCTTTTCTAAACTGAAAAGTCCCAGGCTCTTTATTTATTTATTTATTTGTTGAGATTTATATCCCGCCCTCCTGCTCAGGGCTCCTCAGCCTTTCCTCATAAGGAAGGTGCTCTAACCCCCTAATCATCTCGCTCACCCTCTGTATTTTTTTTTCCAGCTCTGCAATGTCCTTTTGGAGACTTCAGTGTTTATCTGGGTGAATCTACTTCTCCTTACTGGAATAACTGCTGCCATATGTGTTTTTCCTTCTGGCTAGGCTCTTAACACATCTTTGACTTGGTAGAGAACAGCACAACAAGGTCATCTTGAACAAGGACACATAGATGCCCAGTGTCTTGTGGTTTATCAGGACGTTGAAAGGATGCAATTGTTTTCCCATTCTGTAATAATGGTCATTTGATAACACTGTCGTTCCATTGCCTCTGGTTGGTCCTCAGCCAGCGCACGTTGCACACAGACAGCATATGCAATGCCATTAACCCGAGGTCATCTGCTTGTTCAGCTGTAGTTACCTGCAAACCCACTCAAACCGAAGAAGACAAGCCTAAGATCAGGTTGAAAGTAAGCGGCCGTGACTCTTGTTGGCCAGGGATGGGTTACTGATAATAATACTAGAATGAGTTCAGACCTCTGGGCTTTGGCTGTCAAGAACGGTGCACGCTTCCTGTCGCGTGGATTAATTATAGAGGCTGTCACAATTAGAAGTTCCATTCAGCCGCTCGAAGATATGTTGTTCACATGAAGCTGCCTTCTATTGAATCAGACCACTGGTCCATCGAAGTCAGAGTTGTCTACTCAGACAGGCGGCAGCTCTCCAAGTTCTCAAGTGGAGGTTTTCAGATCGCCTCCTATCTGATCCTTTTAACTGGAGATGCTGGGGATTGAACTGGGGACCTTCTGAGTGCCAAGCAGATGCTCTACCATAAAGCCATGGCCCCTTCCCCAAGTCTGTTGTGGGGAGGGGAAGGGAAAGGAGTTTGTAAGCTGCTCTGAGACTCCAAGTGAGTGAAGGGCGGGATATAAATCCAATCTCTTCTTCTTCTTCAAGTCTCATTTATAGCTATCAAACCTCCAGCACCTTCGTAAATGGCTTGGATTTCAGTGATCACTGGTGGAATCCTAAACAGAGTTACTCCCATCTAAGCTTCAGTGGGTTTAGAAGAATATAATTCTCTTTAGGATTCCACTTTACATCTTCACCAGCATCCCATTGCAATCTCGAAGACAGATCAAAACGACTATCTTGAATAAGACATATTTTTAAAAGAATGTATGAAACTTGTGAAAGAAAATGCTTTTTGAAGTTCATGCCCACAAAGTAGTATAATGGATCAGGGACAGTTGATTGTATCTGTTTGTGTATTTTTGTTTAGAAACCATATATTCCCCCTTTCTGTTATTAAATTATTATGGACAGAAGGAAGGGAAAGGAGATTGTAAACTGCTCTGAGACTCTGAGTGAAGGATGGGGTATAAATCCAACTACTGCCACCACCACCACCACCACCAATCTTCTTCTTCTTCTTCTTCTTCTTCTTCTATACAATACTTTTATTTAAATTTTATGTACATAACAATAACCACATCCACATTAAAACTCAGAGATAACAATTAGTTTTCAAGCTTAACTGTAGTCTATCTACAACTAAATGCCTATTGTATGCTAATATTCAGAAATATAACAAATCTCAATATTGGGGGTTCATTGGAACACTTTTGTTTCTTGATGAAATTTCCACCACAGGATACCAAGTCCCCTTAAAAGGGTTTGTTTGTTTGTTTTGCTAATTTCTAAATAAGGAATTATAGACTGACTCATAATTTTGCCATAAATGAAATGCTCCCAAACACTTTTGCCGCATGCGTAAGGCAGGTCCTGTCTTCTCTCTCCATTTTGTCGCAATTGTAATTCCGGCAATGGTTAATAAAATTAAAATTAATACTGGTTTTTGTTTTGTCTCCCATAGGAGCTGACCAGTTTCCTGACAGAACTGTTTCTGGCAAAGCAGGTAAGTCGCATCTAGCGATTCAAGAGATTCACGTGAGTATTATCCACTAAAACTGATCAGTGGGCATTGCCACCAACGGTGCAAGAAATTACCACTTCTTCTTCCTGAGCTGGAGAACTTGTGAGAGACCCAAGGTCATGCAGCGAGCTTCCATGGTAGAAGCAGGGATTTGAACCTGGGTCTCTTGGAGTCCTAGTCCATCCCTCTATCCACTGTGCCAGTAAATATATTAAATAAACAAAGTATTCTTCTGATTACAGAACTTTCTGAGGTCTGCTAATATGGCGCATACCAGATGATCAGAATGAGCTCTGAGGGATAACAATTAATCTTCAAGGTTAAGCATTTAGAAGGAGCCATGAGGGATTCAAATCCATGGGTGCCTCCAAGCTGTTCGTTGGAGCAGGACCAGATTTTTTGGGGGGGGGGGGGACATGTTTCACAATATGGAAGGGGAATTCAGACTCATTACATTCAACCCCTGTTGAGAACCTCCAGGCTGAGCATAATCGGACTCCATATGATAGAACTTTTATCTACAGTTTAGCTCCCAGGAGTATTTCTATGTTCTCTCTGTTGCCTCTAAGGTTGCTCAAGGGCACTTGTTGTCTCCCTTTCTGCTGTTTAAGCACCTGGAAGTCTATACAAAAATATATCAAAGAATATATAAAAACACGTTCCCTTGGGATAGTGGATCATGCAGAATGACCTGCAGTGCCGATAGCCAAGACTATTGAAGGAGCCCTGGGGATGAAGTGAGGAATAGGCGATGAAGAATAGGAATAGGTTTTTCTCAGGAGTCAAGTCACCTTCACTTTTGAGATTCCAAGAATACAGGAAAGACTGCCCCTAAGGTTGGATTTTGTGAGCATTTTGGTTCAGTTGGAAATTTTAAGTTTATTTTATGGTTTCGCCCCCTTCAGGGATCAAAAACTGTAGTCGTACCTTTTCCTGATCCTACTAACAAAATTTGATAGAGAACTTACCATCAACACTGATGCCCGTTTTGGGGTCAAACGCATTAAAGTGGCAACAAAATAGCACAGAGCAGAAGAAGTGTACAAATTGATAATACCAAGAATGAAAAATAAGTGAGATGAAAAGACCAGAACTCGTATGAACACAAATGAAGTTGCCTTGTACTGAATGAGAGACCATTGGTCCATCAAAGACGGTACTGTCTACTCAGATTGGCAGGACCTCTCCAAGATCTCAGGCAAGGGTCTTTCACATCAACAATTGCCTGGTCCTTTTTAACTGGAGATGCCAGGGATTGAATCTGGGACCTTCTACATGCCAAGCAGATGCTCTTCCGCTAAACACAGCCCCTCTCTTCCTCAAGGAGGGGTTGTGGCTCAATAAAAGAGCAAAGGTTCTTCCTGCAGAAGTCCCAGGTTCAATCCCTGGCCTCTACAGAATCTCAAGTTGTATGTAGGAATTGGAATCTGCTTTGTCTTAGGCCACGGTCACATGGCCCTTTAATGCGGGCGGAAGGGCTGTTTCCTCCCGCATTTAAAGGAACCATCTAAAAAGGCCGGGGCTTTTCCCGCGCCGAAGCGGGCTCAAATGCAGGTTCCTCCCGCATTTTTTGACCCCGGGAAAATCAACTGTTTTTCCAGGAGACGTGGGAGGAACCCGCATTTGAGCCATCTGGACAGCCCTCTCTCGCAAGCATTGCGAGAGCAGGGCTGTCCAGATGGTCCAGCCTGCCATTTTTCCCCCCCTTTTACACTTGGGTGCTTGACCACTCAAGCGCCCAAGTGTAAAAGGGGAAAAAAAACCCCAAACTTACCAGGCAGCCAGCGGGGCTCGGGGAAGGGTGCCTCCCCTGGCCGCTGCCAGAAAAGCTGCCGGTGCCAGAAAAGTGGCCACCGCCACCACACGCTTCAAGGCCACCTGCCCGCCGCTTCTTCTACCGCCGCTGCTTCCACTGCTGCTTCTGCCACCGCCTCTGTCCGCCGCCACTGCCACCTCCATCTGCCGCCTCCTCCATCCGCCACCATTGCCTGCCGCCTCCTCCTCCTCGGCCCGCTGCCAACCCGAGGTGAAAAAATGTGGCCCCTTTAATCCAGGAGGGCTCCCGGATTTAAAGGGGCCGTGTGACCGCAGCCTTAGATAGAAAGCCACTAACTGAGTCAATACTGAGCGAGCATGAGACAATACGGAGCTGCTGCCTTAGACAATACTGAGCAATGGTCTCACTTATTACATACAGTTTCATATGATATCATAAGAACATATAGAAACAAATAGATCATCCTATAGGTTGGATAAATAACATGTGATAGCTTCGCTAAAGCATCCATTTGGACCTACCAGCTGGGGGAAAGCAGACACTGCCCATTCTGCTCTTTAATTATTTTAGACTAAATGCTGCATTCCACTTCTCTCGATTCCCAAATTAAGCAGGGGGATTTCTAAAACCGATTAGAAGTTGGTGGAAGTATTTTTTTTCCCCTCTCCTGCTAAAGTTTCCCAATCTTTCTGTTCTCTTGCGTGCCTCCTGGTACAGATGCAAAAGGCAATAGACAAGCAACCTTGGTATGGTTACATTTATGATAGCAACCGAGTTCCTTTTGTGGGGTGTTTGACTGATAACATAGACTCCCATGACTTGCTAAAACACCACACAAAAAGAATCGCAGTAAATTCCGTATGGCACAACTGTGCATACATTCTTCTGTACAAAGGTATACAAATCACATCCTAGTTACATCCATGAAGCTACCTTATACTGAATCAGGCCATTTGGTCCATCAAGGTCAGTATTGTCTACTCAACCGGCAGCAACTCTCCGAGGTCTCATGCAGAAGTCTTTCACGTTCCCCGCTGCCTCCTCCTTTTAACTGGAGATGCCGGGGATTGAACCTGGGACCTTCTGCATGCAAAGCAGAGGCTCTTCCCCTGAGCCGCAGCTTTCTTGTCATTCACCACTGCCCTGCTGCTTCTTAAATACATCTGTGAGTTACTACTACACAAAGTTCGTGACTTGATGCCCCTGACAACAGGCTGTCGTGTCATGCAAAATGTTCATCTCATCATCAGTTGGACTTCCTTTGATTTTACTTTGGTCTGCCATTGCTCTGTAAGAGCTGTCCTTGAAAGGGTAGTTTCTGTCAGAGCTCTCTCAGCCCCACCTACCTCACAGGGTGTCTGTTGTGGGGAGGGGAAGGGAAAAGGAGTTTGTAAGCCGCTCTGAGACTACAAGTGAAGGGTGGGGTATAAGTCCAATCCTCCTCCTCTTCCTCCTCCTCCTCCTCCTCCTCTTCTCCTTCTCCAGATAGGAAAGAAGGGTAATCTCATGCATTATTGTGGGAGAAAGTCTTTTCACCTTAATCTATTTAACACAACAAACATCTCTTTTCTTGTCCTTCTTCAAAACAACATTCCCTAGCTAAAGTAGTTCCTCTGGGATTCCCTCTCCAGCTCTTGCTTACCCGCCAGCTTGTTTTCTTTACTGTGCATGAATTACCTTATGTGACTAACTCCCCACTGATTCTCTCCTCCTTTTACTGCCTTCTGGCTTTAACATTCTACGCTTTCAAGTATATAAAAGTCCAGCCAGAGAGACGTCTCCAAAGGAAACGAGCCTCCCATTTCAAGGCCTCTCTTCCAATCTGCAGTCGCCAGCTGTATAACTTTACGCCGGCAGTTCCCCAACTGACTGCTTTGCTACCATGGTCTTCTATTAGGCTTACCAGGTGCCTACGAATGGTGGACAAACTCCAGGTAATTCTTGCCAGTGCACCCTGATGGTCATCTGGTCAACAGGTGGAATCCGGCTGGCAAATGGGGGGGGGGGGTCTTCACTGCCACATGATGACATCACTTCCCGTGCAACCCGGAAACACTGGAATTGCAGTGGGTTGAAACTCTAGTATCCACCCAAAAATTCCATAGCATCTGGAGCGAGTGCTCCATATTGCACTGGAAGTGATGTAATTGCAAGTTGACAATGATTGCTGCCCCCGCCATTTGCCTTAAGTACCCGCCTCCCCCCATTTCCTATCGGTTCCCAGGCCATGCTTGGAAAATTAGTAAGATTATCATAGAGTTTCTGGTGATTGCTAGAGCTACCTTTGTCACTTCTGGGTAGCTCTAGGAATTGCCAGGACCTCTGTGGTCTAAACTTCAGGTAAGTAGCTATTGCCTTATGTGTCTGTCTGTTTGTTTGTTTTTCCTCCTGGGAGGCTTCCCCTTATGACACAACCATCCTTCCAATTGCCAGGTACTACCTGGAAGCCCTAATCTGGTGATTGGTTAGGCCATAACTAGAAAAGGCAGGAATACTGCAAGTTGCTAAGAAAATAGGAGTAATTAGTAAGAGGCATCTAACAATCTTTCAGAGACAGCCCATCATTATCCTGAGTGGTGGTGTGGACTGGGGAAAGAACATCCTTGGCTTTGAACAGTGTCCACTGAACCCTTAGGAGAGGGGCCATGGCTCAGTGGTAGACCCTCTGCTTGGCATGCAGAAGGTCCCAATCGTCTAGGGTTGCCAGCCTCCAGGTGGGGCCTGGAGATCTCCTGCTTTTAAAACTGGTCTCCAGCTGACAGATCAGCTCCCCTGGAGAAAATGGCTGCTTTGAAGGGTGGACTCGATGGCATTGTACCGTGCCCCTCCCCTCCTCAAACCCCGCCCTCTCCTGGATCCACCCCCAAAGTCTCCAGGTGTTTTCCAACCCAGACCTGGCAACCCTAGCTCAATGCAGGATCAGCCTAGAGCATCTCTGACAAGGGTTTGTCCAGCCACTGCTTAAAGACTGCCAGTATAGTGTCCAATTAGACTCTGGGAGGCCCAGGTTCAAATTCCTACTCTGCCAAGGAAGCTTGCCGGGTGACCTGGGGCTGGTCACACCCTCTCAGTCTAACCTGCTTCACCCAAAGGGTGATGAACACATGGAATTCACTGCCAGAAGAGGTGGCGGCAGCTACAAGCATGGATGGCTTCAAGGGGGAATTGGATAAACATATGGAGCAGAGGGACGTCCATCAGTGGCTATTAGCCGCAAGGTATAGATAGGAACTCTCAGCCTGGGCCAAGTGATGCTCTGTATTATTGGTGCTTTGGGGGGGGGCAACAGTGGGAGGGCTTCTAGTGTCCTGGCCCCACTGCTGGACCTCCTGAGGGCACCTGGTGTTTTTGGCCACTGTGTGACAGAGTGTTGGACTGGCTGGGCCACTGGCCCGATCCAGCATTGGCTTCTCTTATGTTCTTATGGGTTATTGGAAGGATAAAATGGAGGAGTGGAGAATGATGTTAGCTGCTTTGGTTTCCCATTGGGGAGAAAGGCAGGGTATTAATGAAGTAAATATCTGCACCTAATACATAACATGTAATTTGTGCCTTCCGGCCTTTTTCAGTCCACCTGCATCGATCTTCAAAAATTAGGTCAATGTAGGGGTTTTTTGAAGACACCTCATGCCTTGTTCTTCTAACACTTCCTGGAACTTATATTAACATTTTGCAGTTGGTAATGGCTAAATTATATCTATCTATCTATCTATCTATCTATCTATCTATCTATCTATCATCTATCTATCTATCAATCTCTCTCTCTCTCTCTCTCTCTCTCTCTCTATATATATATATATATATGAGGCTAAATTATATCTATCTATCTATCTATCTATCTATCTATCTATCTATCTATCTATCTATCTGTCTGTCTGTCTGTCTGTCTATCTATCTATCTATATACAGGAGGCTCAACTGAAAGGTTAACCTTAGCATTTGCTGCTAAATGTTTTAAATTGTCTCCATCGTAGTGCCATTAGAGAAGAGCAGAAGACTAGATGAGTTTTTTCCCTTTAAAAAAATAATAAAGAAAAAAATCCAAATTACATTTTCATTGGCATTAAAGGCAAAGTGAAAATTAAATTGGCTTCAGCGATTGGGGGGGAGAGAACATTAATGAGAGAACATGTTGTGTTATTGCAGCTATCTGGCTCGGGATTCAGAATTTCTAAAAATCTTTTTTTTTTTAAAAATACTATTAGTAGTACTTTGCTTGAAATGCCACAACTCACGTGGTTTTGAAGGATTAGAGACGAACCGAGCTCAAACTGCTCAAACTGATTTCACGCTCAAGTATCTTGTCCCTCTGCATAAATGGTTCTAATTTGTGGGCCCTGATCCTGAAAATAAATGGTTGGAAACATTCATCTGACAGATCATTTGTCCAGAAGAGGGCAACCAGGATGGTGAGAGGGTTGGAATCCAAGTCTTATGAGGAAAGGCTGAACGAGTTGGGTATGTTTAGCCTGGGAAAGAGAAGGCTTAGAGGGGACATGATTGCAGTCTTCAAATATCTGAAGGGCAGACATGTTGAAGATGGAGCAGATCTATTCTCTCTTGCTCTGGATTGCAAGACTAGATCTAATGGGTGAAAATTACAAGGGAGTCGATACTGGCTAAATATCAGGAGGAACTTCCTAACTATAAGAGTGGTTGAGCAGTGGAACAGACTACCTCGGGAGGTGGTGGATGCTCCTTCACTGGACGTTTTCAAATGGAGGCTGGACGGCCATCTTTTGGGTATGTTGCAGGGCTATCTTTCGGCTATGCTCCTGCAGAGTGCAGGGGGATGGACTAGATGACCTGCAAGGTCCCTTCCGACTCTAAAATTCTATGATTCTATGATCATTACTGGTCACAGACCTGACAAGATGTTATTCCTTCCTTTATTTATTGGGTGGTTGATCTATTTTTAGTCCACCATTCATGAAGCAGCATGGAAAATGTATTTATTTTATTTTGTTTATTTCGATTTATAGGCCGCTCTCCCCGCTTTTGCGGGCCCAGAGAGGCTTACATACTTGACCTGCTATATGCATATAGGGACTATGGGAAAGCCATGGCATGGTTGTCATGGTGGCCATGAAATCCTGAAGCCCTCCAGTCAGGGCAGCTTCAACCTGGACACTGAAGTCACCAAGGACAAAAGTCCTCGGAGTCCTTGATGTCAAAGCCAAGGTTGCCTGAAAGTTGAGCGGCTTGATGGTTGGTACACCAACAGTATCAGGTACACTCAAAATTGGGACACTGAACGTAAGAACATAAGAACATTAGAAGAGCCCTGATGGATCAGACCAGTGGCAAACTGTCCATTTCAGATGCTTCAGTAGGGCCAGGTGTGGATTCAACTGCCGCCGTTAGCTCCCCATTGCCAATGCCCGTGACATGATGCCAGATTTGTCATGTGTCAGAGTCCACTTGTATCTTGCCTTTGGTTCATGCCAATTGATTGATTGATTGGTTGGTTGGTTGAAACATTTATACCACACCTTTCATGCCTTTGAAGAAGAAGAAGAAGAAGAAGAAGAAGAAGAGAAGAGATTGGATTTATATCCCACCCTTCACTCACTTAAGAGTCTCAGAGCGGCTTACAAACTCCTTTTCCCTTCCCCTCCCCACAACAGACACCCTGTGAGGGAGGTGGGGCTGAGAGAACTCTTTCCCAAGCTGTCCTTGAGAGAACAGCTGGTACAGAGCTATGGCTTGCCCAAGGTCATCCAGCCAGGTGCAAGTGGAGGAGTGGGGAATCAAACCCGGTTCTCCCAGATTAGAGTCCGCGCACTTAACCACTACACCAAACTGGCTTTGACAAGAGCTGAGCCTTCAGGAGGGCAGGAAGGGCTGCATCAGTGCTTAGTTCTTGCGGCCCTTTTTAAAATGTCCAGGGAAATGCTGATCGCCACTTTGGCGTCAGGAAGAAATTGTTCTCCAGGTCAGTTTGGCCAGGGATCCTGGAGGATTTTGGTTATAGAGCAGGGGTCACAGCGGTTGTGGGGGGGGAGGTATTGGTGAATTTCCTGCATTGTGCACAGGGTTGGACCAGATGACGCTGGCAGTCCCTTCCAACTCTATGATTCTATGGTAATCTGCTGGTCATTATCTGCAACACAACGGTGGGGAATCAGCATCAGCTGCAGAGCCCTCGTCGGCTTACTAGCTAGTCCCCAATCACGCTCCCATCTGCCCTTTAAAAAAATGAAGGAGAAAGCAAGCAGATTTTCCAAGATCTCCAGACCCTGCCCTGTCAGCCTTTGGTGTTAGCTGCTGACAGGCTCACCTTTTAATTGCTGTCCATGTTAGATTACAGCGCTTGCATTCTGAGAAGGAGAGGCAAAGAAGGGAAGGTCATCTCATTTGAGAAAAAAAAACCACAATCCTGCAAGGTCCAAATGTCACTCAAAACCCCCTTGCAAGAAGCACAGTTCTCTTTGTGGGCTGACAGCAGATGGAAGCATTTGCTGCTCTCTATTTTAACAACGGTTCAGATGAATTTACGATGGTTCACAAAGTATATCAAGTTGGAGTCAAATTGGGTTGTTATAACCTTGTGTAAGCAGAGCTGTGCTTCTCCCACTGTTGACCTGCTTTTGCCCTTCTTCTTTTTTTAAATGCAATCTAACCTAATGGAGTTCTAGTGAGCTCAAAAACTTGACAAGGCTTTGTGTCACTGTGGTTGGCCCCGATAAAAAGTATTACGTGCATTCTGTCTCTTGTTCTGGATTTTGCATGAGGCAGTATGGCTGATTATAACCCCCACTCCCAATTTACTAGCAGCCCAGCTTGTTAAGTGTCGATCAGTCAATTTGGGGAGGGGCCGAGGGTTCGGTAGTAGTAGGTTACTAAATGGAGTAGTTTCTAATCTAATTAGTGGTGTGGCCTTCCTTTCCTTCCCCAGCGTCCCCACTGCTGCAGGCTGAGGTGCACCGAAGGTGAGGGGGTCTGGGGGAGTCTGGCATCCTCTAGAGTGGGTCGGGGCTCATCAGTGGTGGGGCTCCACCCCCAAATGCCCCACCATGGCCAGGGGCCAGCCCTTGAGACTGACCTGGAAACGCCAGCTGGTCCAGAATGCTCTTTAACATGCCTTTTTTATAGTTATTACCAGGGGTCATTTCGTAGAAAAAGAGGTGCAGGAGCTCATTAGCATAACT
This sequence comes from Lepidodactylus listeri, assembly GCA_029233225.1. Classification (NCBI taxonomy): domain Eukaryota; kingdom Metazoa; phylum Chordata; class Lepidosauria; order Squamata; family Gekkonidae; genus Lepidodactylus; species Lepidodactylus listeri. The sequence goes on along the minus strand of JARCFY010000006.1, from coordinate 10,965,377 downwards.
CATTTGCATAACTCATTTGCATATGCCACACACCCCTAACATACCAGAAGTGTGTCAGAAGGCAACACCCACCCCTCAGGCTCCACTCCACAGGTGAGTGAAACTAACCTGCTCTTCCTCCATCCCCTTCTCCATCCAATACTTTGTGCAATAAAAATAAGCGTAAAGAACACACCCTCATTCTCTTCCTGCTCCCTTGAAACCACCAGGTTTCAGGTAGACTTGAGATACCCAGGACATGTGCACCACCCATCCCTTTCCCTTCCCCTTCCCACAACAAGGCACCCTGTGAGGTAGGTGGGGCTGAGAGAGGTCTTTTGAGAACTGCTCATGAGAGAACAGCTCTGAGAGAACTTGTGACTGGCCCAAGGTCACACCAGCAGCTGCATGTGGAGGAGTGGGGAATCAAACCCGGTTCTCCCAGATTAGAGTCCAACTCCTGACCACTACACCAAACTGATGGGGTGGAAGCTGCTGAAGGGTTGGTGAAATTTCTCCAGTACTTATGTGCCATGTGCCCAGATAAAAAATGGTATACTTAGAAAATTTATATGCCAGCTTGAGCAAGTCTCTGGAAAAGCAGCACACAGTCATAAAAGGAACAATGATAAAATTATCAATATTAAAACAAAACATTAAAAACAATAAAGACCCTAGCAGGGCTTTCCCCGGGGCGCTGCGCCTCTGCACTGCTTGGGGAACCCGAGGAGGGGGCGAGGCTTGGTCATGTGCCCACCCCCTGGGCTCCTCACTCCCGGAGCTGCGCTCCTGTGCGCTCCCGCTCCAACGGACCCCTGAATTACACCTCTTAATCTTTTCCTGATTTTTCACCATTTCCATCTACTTGATTGGGAAAAAACAATTTCTGCCTGTAAACTTTGTGTTTGTTTGTTTTCTATTGGACTGGTTGAAATTTCAGAGTAGGAGTGGTGAAATGCAGGTTTAGTTCCACACACTCTCAGGAAGTTCCCTGAATGACCTTGGACCAGTCAGTCTTGCTGAACTCACCCTACCTCATGGGAGAAGATGAAGAAGAAGAAGAAGAAGAAGAGGAGGAGGAGGAGGAGATTGGATTTATATCCCACTCTTCATTACGCAAGGGAGTCTCAGAGAGGCTTACGAACCCCTTCCCTTTCCCCTCCCCACAACAGACACCCTGTGAGGTAGGTGGGGCTGAGAGAGCTCTTTCGAGGACTGCCCTTGAGAGAACAGCTGTGCCAGAACTATGGCTTCCCCCAGGTCATCCAGCAGATGCAAGTGGAGGAGTGGGGAATCAAACCCGGTTCTCCCAGATTTGAGTCAGCACACTTAACTACTACACCATTTATGATGTCCTAAACTCCACGGCCTCTTCCTAAGCATCAAAAAGACCAAGTTCATGACCATCGAGATGAAGAAAAACATCAAAATAACAGTTGACAATGAAGAGATTGAATGTGTAGGAGAATTCACTTTCTTAGGATCCCAGATAAACCAAAATGGTGAATACAGTCCAGAAATAAAATGCTGAATCACGCTGGGTCACACAGCAATGATGAGCATGAATCAAAAATGGAGGAGCAAGGACATCAGCCTAGCAACCAAATGCAGATTAGTCTGTGCTACTGTGTTCCCCATAGCAACCTCTGGCTGTGAAAGCTGGACCATGAAGAAGCAAGACAGGAGGAAAATCGGCTCCTTTGAGCTCTGGGGCTGGAGAAGGCTCCTGCACATTCCTTGGACAGCAATGGTAACAAACAAGCAAGTATTAGAGCGCATAAAACCAGACATGTCATTGGTAGGAAAAATCATAAAACTGTGACTGACTGATTTCTGCCACGTCATGCGGAAGAACTCACTAGAAAAAGCAATTATGTTTGGATTGGTTAGCAACAAACAGAAACCGGGCCGCCAAAGAACACAGTGGCTAGACACCATAAAAGTCGACACCAGCCTGAGCATGGAATGGCTCAAAGAAACAGCACGAGACTGGAAATGGTGGAGAGAGCTGGCCCATCGAATCACCAAGAGTTGGACATGACCATGCCTAACAACAACAACAAACTCCATGAAGCCCTGAATTGGATGGACCAAGCTAGACCGATCTCATCAGAACTCAGAAGTTAAGCAGGGTGAGCCCTGGTTGGTACTTGGATGGGAGACCACTTGAGGAAGTCCAGGGTCACTATGGAGAGACAGGCAATGGCAAGCCACCGGTAAACTCTACAGGGCTGCCATACTTCAGCTGCAACTTGACGACACTTTCTACCACTACCAAACTCCATGGAAGAAACCATAAGAGAGACACAGGGAGAGATTCCCTGCCCCAGATTCCTCTACAATGGCCTGGGATTCCCTGGCATGTGTTCCAGAGTTCTTTGACACATGAGTCAAGGCAGGAAGGGCTCCCCAATGACTTTAAGTCCCTAAACCGCTCGTTTAGCAGATACAGTCTCACATTGTGACCACAGACTCTTAGACACCTGTAACGGATAAACAGAATCGGTGGAACATTAATTAATATTGATTTTGCTCATGCACAGGATGTTCACTTGCTGAACATCACATGGTCTAAGTGTGGGGGAGGCTCGTCACGAACAGCAAGTGACTCCTCAGTTCACTTCCTTGTTGATCAAACTGCAATGTCGGAGTCACCTTGCCAACTGACTTATTGATCACGATGTTCTTTTCCCTTAGTCTTGAAGAGAAGTCTTCCTGCTGGCACCAGCTGTCTCTTTTACAGAGTAGCATGTTATGCAGAAGAAGACAGAAGTCTTTTTATGGAATGTCAACCCCCCCCCCCAGTAGGAAATAAAGGACATAACAAATTAATCTCTATTTTGCTTTCTATAGCAAGAAATACTGTAGCTGCTCATTGGAAAAACCCTTAACCTCCCCATATCGAGACCTGGTTTAACATAAGAACGTAAGAGAAGCCAATGTTGGATCAGGCCAATGGCCCATCCAGTCCAACACTCTGTGTCACACAGTGGCCAAAAATACCAGGTGCCATCAGGAGGTCCAGCAGTAGGGCCAGGACACTAGAAGCCCTCCCACTGTTGTCCCCCCAAGCACCAAGAATACAGAGCATCACTTGCCCCAGACCAAGAGATCCTATCTATACCTTGTGGCTAATAGCCACTGATGGACCTCTTCTCCATATGCTTATCCAGTTCCCTCTTGAAGCCATCCATGCTTGTAGCTGCCTCCTCCTGTGGCAGTGAATTCCACGTGTTAATCACTCTTTGGGTGAAGAAGGACTTCCTTTTATCTGTTCTCAGCAATTTCATCAAGTGCCCACGAGTTCTTGTCTTGGGAGAAAGGGAGAAAAGGACTTCTTTCTCTACCTGCTCTGTCCCATGCATAATCTTATAAACCTCGATCACGTCACCCCTCAGCCGTCGTCTCTCCAAGCTAAAGAGCCCCAAGCACTTCAACCTTTCTTCATAGGGAAAGTGTTCTAACCCTTTTATCATTCTAGTTGCCCTTTTCTGCACTTTAGTTGAATTTGGTCTTATTTTGTTACGGCAAAGATTTAGTCGGCACTATGCCACCATACTCTGAGAAAGCTGACAATAATTTTGTTACAACTTGGTTTCCACAAATACAGTTTCTGTCTGAACAGGATATCACTCTGAACAATCTGACTTTTCTTTTTCCTGTTCGTTCTTGGCCTCCCAGCTTTCTTTCCTTTGTGAAAGGTTGCATGCTTTGATGGTTTAATTGTACTCAGGTGGGCTAGCATGTGGTTTGTTCATTGTATGGAATGTATAGGTATTATCTTGTTGTGCTTGGCAAATAAAATTATTTTAATTTTTTTTAAGACGGCTTTAATCACTGGTGTGCACAATTTAAATTGTCAGCTCTTTGCTGAATTCCTGCAATCTTGACTTACTTATAGCTTTGTCTGGTACACCCGCCCAGATGAACTCGTGGGCACTGAATGAAATTGCTGAGCAGTCGGGTTAGAACAGATAAAAGGAAGTCCTTCTTCACCCAAAGACAGACAGTACCAGAAAACCAAGAGATCAAAGGAAGTGAAACCAGCATGTAGTGTGGACGCTACCATAAAATCCAACAATCAAAGAAAGTGAAAGTGGCATGCACTGTAGAGGGGGATTTCTGCTCCGACGTGGGTTTGGTAAAACAGCGGAGCGAATGCTAGATGCAGAATCGGTCATAGACTTCCTGGCCATTCCTAGAGCTACCTGGAAGCAACAAACGGTAGCTCTAGGAATCACTAGAAACTGTATGGTAAAAACCAGATGTTCCTACCCTACAGTTTACAGGAATCCCTAGAGCAGGGGTGGCCAACCTGTGGCTCGGGAGCCACATGCGGCTCTTTCACACACATTGTGCGGCTCCTGGCAGGGCGGCTGGGGAAGCAAAGGGGAGGCATGCTTTTTCTCTCTTTCTCCCTTCCTTCCTTCCTTCCCTCCTCCCTCCCATCTATTTGCTTTCCTAGTTTCTCTCTGTCTCTTTCTTTCCACTTCTTTAATTCTTTCTTTCCATCTCTCTCTTTTTCTCTCTCTCAATATCATTAGCAAACAAGTAATATCGTTATCAATAACCGGTTTTCCTAGTTTGTTTTTATTTTTGGCAGTCCCATTTTACGTTAATAAAAAGCAAATTTGCATATTTTTAAAAATAAAAACGTGTATGTGATATTTGTTCCTGTCTTGCGGCTCTCAGACATCTCTATGTGGCTCTTACGTTTATTCTATGTGGCTCTTACATTAAGCAAGGTTGGCCACCCCTGCCCTAGAGCAACAGGATGTGGGGGTGAAGGATTTGTGGCTTGTCAGTCCTACCATGATTTTACTCAATCAGCTAGCTTTATTTAATTTATTATTATTATTTTTTAAAATGTTTGTTTTGATGACTCCGCCCCCCTCCAAACATATCTGGGAAGTGATCCAGAACTCAGAAGACCAGCCAGGTTTTGTTGTTTTGTAAGCAGTGCATTGGCAGCCATAAACCGGGGGCTTCTGCTAGGAAGACAACACAGAAAGGAGACTAGTACATTTGGGAAGATGCAGAGATGAGTTCCAGAAGACGAGCAGGCATCTGGTTAGGCTGGCGGAATAATATCTGGCAAAACAGCCTCATGTGATTGAGGGGGAAAGCTGGCAAAAGGCAAGGGAGGGACAAAAAGGAGCCGCAAGTCCTTGCAAACATTTGCTTGGCCTAATTGACCCTCATTATTATGGACACCCATACAAAAGGAGATTCATTTTCAAGAAGCAGGATGGTCAGTCGTAAAAAAAAGGAACCCCTTCCATCCCAGAACGAACACACGGCAAACAATCACTATTTACATTAAACTTATCAGACATCGGATCTACCCTCCCTCCCCCCAACACCTCTCCACGATTAGTCCCGGAAGATCCCAAAGGTATTGTCTGACTTGCAAAATGTTATTTTAATTAGCCGAATATCATTCTTTACAGGACCCAGGTCAAATGAGGGGCAAAACTCAATCCAAACCCAACAACGTATGTCTGCAATAAATATCTGTTTGTGAATTATTCATACATAACGGCGTAGGTGACTCCTCAAGCATTCTGAATTAACTAGAATTGATTTCTCACTTTTTTTATGCCTGGTCGTACAAGCTTTTTTGTACTTTTACTTCTCCTTAACAAATAAAGTATTGATTTAACTCCACGGAACATGTTTTATTTAAACTTTGGCCTTTGTCAGCAACTTGTTCCTCTACCCAGAATCCCCTGCTCTGACTTTCCATTGTCTCCTGTTCCTCAAGGTGAAATCCACTGGAAAGACTTTTTCTTCCTCTTTTCATCTGCGCTATAGAAATATTTCTAGAATTGCTAAGAGCGGTAACCATAAAAAGCAGGCAGCATGTTCTTAAAAGCCTTTAAGGAGGGAAAAAAACTGTAGACATTTGGCTTTCTCGTAGTGTGGAAGTTCACGTCGCTCTTTTGGAAGAAACCGTTTTCAAAGTCAAAGAATTTTCCAGAAAATAACGCAGCTACTGAAAGCCACCACTGCAACCCCACTTTCTGGCTTTTCATTTGCTTATTCATCTTGCAAGCCTTTTTAAAAAAAATTACAATGCAACATGGAAGGGGGGTGGAATTAAAGAAGAACTGCCATGTTGAGATCATAAGAAGCCATTAAGAGCCCCTGCTAACTCAGATGTAGGAGCTATCTAATCCAACATTCTGTTTCCGACAATTGCCAGCTTAATGCCTTTGGGAAAGGTACAAAGGGGACTGGGATTCAACAGACCTCCCTGATTGTTTATGTCTATTGTTTTCATTTAGGCATACACGAGCATTCTGTCACTTAGAGATTCAAGCACTTCTTTTCGTTGGTGTTTGCAGTTTCGCTCAGGGCTTTTTTTGTAGAAAAAGCCCAGCAGGAACTCATTAGCATATTAGGCCACACTCCTGACAGCACAGATTATTAGCATATTAGACCACACCCCCATGTTACCAGAAGTGTGGTCATCCAGCCACACCCACCTTTTCCTTCTTATTCTGTTCACCTTGGTTGTTGTCAAAACCCAGGGCTTTTCTTGTAGCAGGAACTTCTCTGCATGTTAGGCCACACACCCCTAATGTAGCCAATCCTTATGAGTTTCTGCTGTTGGGTGTGGCCTATTATGCTAATGAGTTCCTGCTGGGCGTGGCCAACTCAGGAGCCAGCCGGAACTCCGTTCCTGTGCGTTCCTGCCCAAAAATAGCCCTGGTTTTGCTTCTTTGGCGAACTGAAGACAAAGAGGCCAGGGCACAGCACGGGCCTTCGCATATAGCCCCTGTGGGCCCTCCCTCTCTCCCACACTGTGACTCATGGCCCGATGAGGCAGGGGGCAGAGAACTGGCCTGCCCCCACCCCACCCTGCAGGAAGTCACAACCCTGCTGGGCCAGCCTCCCTCTGAGAGCCAGTTTGGTGTAGTGGTTAAGTGCACGGACTCTAATCTGGGAGAATCAGGTTTGATTCCCCACTCCTCCACTTGCACCTGGCTGGATGACCTTCGGCAAGTCATAGGCCGAGGACAGACTGGCCGTCTGGCCCGCTCTGCCTCTGCTTTAAAAGCAGAAGCAGAGTGGCCATTCAGACTGCTGCATCTGCCCGGAGGAGGCAGTGTGGATGCATCGCATCCGGCACCGCACTCCTCCCGCAGCAGCTGGGCACCACTTCAAAGTGGTGTCCCAGCTGCTGCGGCGTGCGTTCCACCTGCTTCCGGCAGGTGTGAACGCGCGCTGTGCGGGGGAGCCGTGCGGCGTTTGGATGCCGTCGGCGGAAACCGCCCGCAGTCTGGACGTTGCAGGAGGCTTCCTTGTGGCGGCGTGCGAACGCCGCATGGTGGGGACAATTCCCCCCACCTTGTTCTGCCGCACCACGGAGGCATGGCAGAATACCAGTCTGTCCACGGCCATAGTTCTGACACAGCTGTTCTCGAAAAAGAGCAGTTTTTATCAGAGCTCTCGCAGCCCCACCTACCTCACAGGGTGTCTATTGTGGGCAGGGGAAGGGAAAAGGAGTTTGTGAGACTCCAAGTGAGTGAAGGGTGGGATATAAATCCAATTTCTTCTTCTTCTTCTTCTTCTTCTTCTTCTTCTTCTTCTCTGGCCTCTCCCACCTCCTGGCCCACAATTGCCAGTGGAGGTGAGTCTTGGCCAGGCTTTTTAAGAAGTCCAAATTCTTCTTCTCACCTAAACCGCTTTGGAAAAGAGTTCATCAGGATTTTAGCTGCAATTCCCAAGAACTCGCTTAGATCTCAGGTTGCAGAACACTATTTACCAGTCAAATATCTGTGGCAAAATCATCATCACCACCACCACAACAATGGCAATACTGATGATGAAGATGATGATGAAGATGACGACGATGACGACGACGATGATCAAATAAATATTGCCTACAGGACATTGATTCATATGACTCTGCTTGCTGGCAAAGTCCTCCTTTGAACTACAAAACAGTTGCTGCCAACTTGCATCCAAGTGCTTCATATATATTCAGGATGCTGTAAAGCTGATCATTGCATCCTTTCCATTGCATCCGGCATTTTTGATAGCCAGTCCATTGGGCTGTAGCCAAAAAGGTTGAACGCTACCTCGATAACCTTTCATTCCCATTCATGCCTGTCGTATTTCCAGTTGATGGTAATGTCTCCTGATAGGTAAATGGTGTCAGCAAGGTTTGCAGGAGACAGAAAAATTACTTGGGAGGATCAAAAAAATTCCAAGTTGACTGCAAGGCGCTCCCTTATAAACCAAACATCTACAGACTTGAATCCCTGGAACTTTTACCTTCTAATTTAGATTGATTCAGTCCACACTGACCAATCAGCAGTGCCAAGAACATGACAAACGAGTCAGCAGAAGGTGGTAGAAAGCACTGTCAAGTTGCAGCTGGCTCATAGCAACCCATCATGGGATTTTCAAGGCAAGAGACAACCAGAGGTGGTTGGCCATTGCCTGCCTCTTCAGAGCAACCCTGGACTTCCTTGGTGGTCTCCCATCCAAGCAGGCGTCCATTGGAGCGGGAGCGCACAGGAGCACAGCTCCGGGAGTGAGGAGCCCAGGGGGCGGGCACATGACCAAGCCCCGCCCCCTCCTCGGCTTCCCTGAGCAGTGCAGAGGCGCAGCGCCCCGGGGAAAGCCCTGCTAGGGTCTTTATTGTTTTTAATGTTTTGTTTTAATATTGATAATTTTATCATTGTTCCTTTTATGACTGTGTGCTGCTTTTCCAGAGACTTGCTCAAGGTGGCATATACATTTTCTAAGTATACCATTTTTTATCTGGGCACATGGCACATAAGTACTGGAGAAATTTCACCAACCCTTCAGCAGCTTCCACCCCATCAGTGGCCAGGAGTTGGACTCCATCAGTGGCCAGGAGTTGGTGCAGTGGCCAGGAGTTGGACTCTAATCTGGGAGAACTGGGTTTGATTCCCCACCCCTCCACATGCAGCTGCTGGTGTGACCTTGGGCCAGTCACAAGTTCTCTCAGAGCTGTTCTCTCATGAGCAGTTCTCAAAAGACCTCTCTCAGCCACACCTACCTCACAGGGTGTCTTGTTGTGGGGAGGGGAAGGGAAAGGGATGGGTGGTGCACATGTCCTGGGTATCTCAAGTCTCCTTGAAACCTGGTGGTTTCAAGGGAGCAGGAAGAGAAGGAGGGTGTGTTCTTTACGCTTATTTTTATTGCACAAAGTATTGGATGGGGAAGGGAATGGAGGAAGAGCAGGTCAGTTTCACTCACCTGTGGAGTGGAGCCTGAGGGGTGGGTGTTGCCTTCTGACATACTTCCGGTATGTTAGGGGGTGTGGCATATGCAAATGAGTTATGCTAATGAGCTCCTGCACCTCTTTTTCTACGAAATGACCCCTGTCTAAACCATATATATTTAGTAACTGCAATATCATCCTTCAGCATAAAAATGCTTCTCCAAACCATAGATCCACTCTTTTTTATTGAATTTTGTATAAAAGAAAAAAGAGGGGGGGAAAGAAAAAAAAAACATACAAAGATAAAAACATACTAACAATTGTTAGTAAAGATGTTAGCAAATATAAAAACATACTAATAGATATTAAAATTTCTACTAGAATCAATATCTAATTCACCAAATTAGCTTATCCCAGTTTTATAGTTTTATCCCAGTATAGGACCATACAGGTAGAGTCAGTTCATTTTTTAAAATATTCTTCCAAACATTAATAAAACCTTAACCAGTTATTTTCAAAGATTTCCTCTCTTTTATTAGCTAATTTCAATGTTAAATTGTCCATTTCTGCGGTCTCCGATAGTTTGTAGATTATTTCCTCCTTAGAAGGAACTTCTTCTCCTTTCCAGTGCTTTGCATAAAGAATTCTAGTAGCAGTTATTACATGGATAATCAGATATTTATCTACTTTGTTAGAAGTTTCTGGAATCATATTCAACAACAAAAAAAAATCTGGCACACATGGTATAGTCAAATGCAACATATTTTGCAATATTTCATGAATCCAGGTCCAATATTTTTTTACATATTTACATGTCCACCACACATGAAAAAAGGAACCAACAGTGTGTTTACACTTCCAACATTCATTCAACATATTTGGACACCACTTTGCTAAGTTCTGGGATAGATCCAGAGGAGTTTGCCGTGTTAGTCTGTTGCTGCAAAACAGTAAAAAGCCCAGCAGCACCTTTAATACTAACCAACGTTATGGTAGCATAAGCTTTTGAGAAACACAGCTCTCTTCATCAGAGAGAGAGCCGTGCTTCTTGAAAACTTACGCTACCATAAAGTTGGTTAGACTTAAAGGTGCTCCTGGTGCTTTTTACTGTTATCCAAACTGTAGAAGATCTAGTTGAGCCAGTTCTTTTCCATCTCGTTCTTCTCCATTCTTTATCGATGCATCATAGCTCATTCTTTTTTTTAAAATTGATTTTAATTAATTAATTAATTTTAACAACTTCAACATGATACAATAGCACTGACATCTGATAAAAATTCATAAAAATAACACCCCTAAGCAGACAAGCAAACAATCAAGTTTTATGTCAGGAAAAGTTGGATGCAATTTACTGTTCTACATATATTCAGTAGGTAAAAAAATAAGTGAGCATTAAAACCTAGGATAGGGTATCACACATAAGGCATGGGTTATAAGGCAGAAGACCCATTCGTGCCGTATAATTTAAGAATGGGGGCAACCGTTTCACAAATGTGGAACTGTTATGATCAAGTTCCGATTGTAATGATCTGCCTGATAAGCGTTCCACAACAAAGCAACCCCAAATTTTATCAGTTTTGTGGTTGTTGTTCAGTCGCACAGTCAAGTCCGATTCTTTGCGACCCCATGGGCCACGTCACGCCAGGCCCTCCTGTCTTCTGTTGTGTTCCGCATTTTATCTAGCCATAGCTAATTCTCAATGAGAGCTCCATCATTCATGAAAGCTTCTAAGCCCCTTTAAGTTCACTTAAGGCAATGGCCGTTGCCACATCATGGAGTGGTGAGTTCCTTGTTCATTATCTGTGCAGGGTCGCTCCAGTCTAAGTCCACTAAAGTAAAAAAGGAAACCCTCCATAGAATTTCACTGCAAAAGTTGAATGAAGAAGGTTTTTTTTTTTCTTTTGCTTATCCTGAATCGACTGTTAATTGATTTTGTGCATAACTCACCCCCCACGTGGTGCCCAAAAAGCACCATGGGACCTCTGACACCTTTTCTAGTGCTCTCCAAGTGCCCAGCAAGTTTCCTATTGGCCATTGGAGATACGGTTGGCTTTGCAGTTTTTTCTTAAAATGCTACTTTGGAAGCAGCTGCCACCACAGCGCAAGGATCTTCATTGTTTGGCTGAAAGGAAGCTATGGCAGCCATTTTGTGGTTGGCTGTGCCTTTTGTGGCAGCCATTTTGTGACAGCCATGTTGTAGCTGCGCCCACCACATTGTGTCAGAAGTCCAAAGGTGCCCAAGAAAAAGAGGGGTGAGGGTTGGAGAATCTAAACTAACTAAGCACGAACCTCCTAGAAGAAGAAGAAGAAGAAGAAGAAGAAGAAGAAGAAGAGATTAGATTTATACCCCGCCCTTCATTCACTTGGAGTCCCAGAGCGGCTTACAAACTCCTTTTCCCTTCCCCTCCCCACAACAGACACCCTGTGAGGTAGGTGGGGCTGAGAGAACTCTTTCCCAAGCTGTCCTTGAGGGAACAGCTGGCACAGAGCTATGGCTTGCCCAAGGTCATCCAGCCAGGTGCAAGTGGAGGAGTGAGGAATCAAACCCGGTTCTCCCAGATTAGAGTCTGCGCACTTAACCACTACACCAAACTGGCTCTCCTAAGAAAAATTAGAAAACTTGTTGAGGGCCAAAAGTTAAAAACATAAGTAGGGATACAAAGGAGTGTTTATTTTTAAAAAATATATATAAAAACTTCATAGGGGCCCAAATAAAGCCTCATAAAATGTTCAAAGTAACGACGACATGTTTCAGTTCACAAGAGTCTTCTTCAGAGGTAAAATAGTACAAAAAATACGAAGCAACAGGTTCCTTTATGGTCAGGGGCCCGCCTACTTGAGGGACCGCCTTTCCCCATATAGGCTCCAGAGGTTACTGAGGTCGGGCACCCAAAATCGCCTGACTTATCCCGGCCCAAAGGAGGCCCGGTTATCTAGTACTAGGGCCAGGGCTTTCTCAGTGGCGGCTCCTTACTGGTGGAACGAGCTCCCAGGTAACATCAGGGCCCTGCGGGACATGTTACAGTTCCGCAGGGCCTGTAAGTCGGAGCTCTTCTGCCAGGCTTTCAAATAGGGGCCGCCGCCGGGGAGAAAAGCCAACTATACCATCGTCTGGCCTTGGCGTTCGCACCCTGTTGCAGTCACCCACCGGAGCGTCAGTAAGCCGCCATCTTGTGGTAATCAATCAATTTTAATGCTGTTTTAAAGGTTATGGTGAAATGTTTTAATCTGGAAAATTGTTTATGTTTTTACATGTTGTAAGCCGCCTTGAGTCGGTTGCAAAACTGACTAGGCGGGATATAAGTTAAACAAACAAATAAATAAATAAATAAATTCCTTGTAACACATGTAAGGCAATAAATAATGTAGGACCAAAAATGGAAGGTTCCAGTATGGAATTGAATGACACCCCAAAAGGTTTCTATCTGGGGCCACAAATATACATGATCTTGTGACAGAAGTAGTTGTATATACTGGAAATAACGTTAGTACCAATATGTACCTTCTAGTTTAGGTCCTAAGAGTGCAAGTAGAATTGCCTTGTCAGGGACAACGTGCCATCAATATGTAACATGTAACAATATAGCACATTGTCCTTGACTGGAGAATGGCAACCCTACTTCAAGTTCTTTGTTAAAAAAAAAATAGCATGAAAAGTATATCTGTATCCACTCTCTCTGTCATAGTTTGATAACCCATGACCCTTTCATCCTCTCCCCCCCAGCCCCGTACATAAAAAAATCCCAAACTGTTTTAACCTTTCCTCCTAGGGAAGGTGCTCTAAATCTTTGATTGTTTCGGTTGCCCCTTGATGGATCTTTTTTCCAGCACTACAATAGCTTGGCTGCACTCAGAATGCCACAGAGCTAAAAGCATCCATTAGAAACAGAAAGTGCTTAAGGCTGCTGAAGAAAGGTGTGTGGTCTTTTGAGAACAGCACCATTCGAGAAGCTAGATCAGGGCTTTCACAATGCACATTCGGTAACACAGGAACATAAGAAGAGCCCTGCTGGATCAGACCAGTAGTCCAACTAGTCCAGCATTGGCTGCGTTCACACTGGCAGATTTGGGCCGGCTGCACTGGCAGATTTGGGCCGGCTGCATGTCTACATTGTAACAGCTGGCTCCCGTCCACAGGCGTCGCTTACCGTATGAAAAACCGTTTGAAATCCGAGACCACCTCCCCTGCTGGTCTCAGTTGTCGTCTTCTGGCTGCAGCCGCATTTGGAGCTGTGTGAACGAGGAGCCGTCTCCGAAGCACTTCCGAGTAACCCCCCTCCCCTCCCTGCGGAAGCCTCTGGCTTCCGCTTTGCGTCTGCCATTTTTTTTTTACTTTAGCGATGATCGCATGAGCACACATACAAACATATGTTAAAAGTTCAGATGTTCAAATGGAGGGTAGTTCTACTGAGTACATGAGTTTGCGATCATGATGAGGCTATTTTCGGGTTGAAATCTTAACCCGATTTCTACTGGTAGAAGGAAACAGTGATTCAGCCGGATCGGAATGCGCATGCGCAAAGAGATTTCTCTCATCTATGTGGATGAGCACATGTGCGCATACATAAGTGGCGAAATTTTTTTTTAAAAGCCCCGAAATCCCTCCCCCCCCGTCATTAGTGTGAACGCGGGGGAGCCGCTTGAGGGCAGCTCGAGGAGAGGTGAGTGTGATCATGATTTGTATAGAACAAGCCGTTTGCAGCCGCTCCAGCAGGCTCCAGCACTCCAGTGTGAACACAGCCATCCTGTCTCATACTGTGGCCCACCAGTTCCTCTGGACGGTCAACAACAGGGCATAGAGGTCAAGACCTTTCTCTGATCTTACCTCCTGGCTCTGGGATTCAGAGGATTAGTGCCTCTGAATGTGGAGGCTCCCCTCAGCCACCATAACTAGTAGCCAGTGATAGACTTATCCTCCACGAATTTATCTAACACCCTTTGAAAACTGTTTATTCCCGTGGCCATCACTACATCCCCTGGCAGCAAATTCCACATTTGAATCACTCTCTGTGTAAAATAGTATTTCCTTTTGTCCATCTTGAACCTACTGCCCATCAGTTTCATTGGATGCTCTCGAGTTCTAGTATTTTGGGAGATAGAGAAAAAATTATCTTTTATTTCCGGTTTTCAGCGGCTCAATGGTGGATGCATCTTCCTGCATCTCCGGGAGAGGTGACCTGGACTCAGCAGTTTGAGGGGGCTCCAAATGGGTTTCAGACCCCCAGGGACCCTTGTAGGGGGACCCTGCCTGAGGCACTTGGGGGTGGCCTCTCTCTGGGATGGTGATCCCGAGATCGAGGAAACCCCCCAGCCTGTATAGGCTCAGCTGCTGCAACAGCCTCTGGGCATGATTGAGCGCACACCGGACATCTGCAGAAGTCTGATTGCTACAAGGGAAAGATTACTTACCTGAGACACCTGGCGAAATGTGAGTGAAGGGACTCCTTTTGTTATGCAGGAAGATTCTCTGATGTGAGTTTAATTGCTCAAAGCAAAGCGGGGGCTTTGAAGCTTAAATCCCCCCCAACTCCTCTTAAAGCTACAGAGCTACAGAGAATCAAAGTGCTGGGAGAGTGGCTGAAGACTGAATGAGACTATTTTAAGCTATTTAAAAGAAAAAGGAAGACTTTTGAATAACTTGTGGGTCTTTACTGTGAATGTAAACACAAAACGATGACTGGACAGGGAGAAAAGATGGCGGGGAAACCAAAACCTTCTCCTAAAGCTCAAACTACTCTTCCGGGCACAAAGGCTGAGTCCAGCACAGACCTGACTGCAGCTTTGGCAATAGCACTGCGCCCTCTGATGGAGCACTTGAACGCTGTTAATACTAAGCTGGATTCTCTGCAACAACAGGTGTCGGAGGCAAATAAGAGGTCGGATCAGACTGCTAAAGGGTTGGCAGAGGTTAAAACCAAAGTTGAAAAGACTGACTTAAAGCTGATTGTGATGGGAAAAGAAAGGATTTCTGATAAGGATAAACTGCTGAAACTTCAGATGGAGAGGTCTTCCTTTTATTTGAGATTCCAGGGCATACCTGAACGAAAGGGTGAGAATCTCAAAAAGATACTCAGCGATGCTATAGCTCTAATGATGGATTTGCAAGCGGATGAATTACAAAGTGATTTGGATATGGTCTATAGGACCTATCCTGAATTTGTAAAGAAAAAAATCTGCCTGGAGAAGTTATGGTGAGGTTCTCAAAAAAGTCAACCAGAGTTGTGGTGCTCAAGGCTACAAATAGAAATGCCCTGAAGATTCAAGAAGAAGATATCAAAGTGTTAAAGGACATTCCATTTGAGGTGAGGAAGAAGAAGAAACCCTATAAAAATTTGACTGCATTTCTCCAAACAGAAAACATCATGTATCACTGGCTTATTCCGGAAGGTGTGGGTTTTACCTATAAAGATAAGAAGCAAAAAAATTGATTCAGCTGCAAAGGCCAAGACATTTCTGGACTTTTGCAAAGAAGGAAAAGATAAAGCACCATCAGAGGATTCTTTGGACTTACAAGAGAGCATTTATGGTCTGGAAGGTTCGGACACATCGGGAAGTAAAAGCTCAGAAGATGAAGAATCAGATTCAGCATTGGGGGCAGCAGCACCGAAACCCCAGAGAGGAAAGAAGAAAAAGGGAACTAGTAAAGGAAAATAAGTCGTATTTGTTGAAAGTCTTATGTGTTTTTATCGTTCATTCGGAATATCAGCAACTCATGTATTTGTAAGCTTTTAAATTAGTAATGATATCATTTTAAAGCCTTGTTTAGTTTAAGTTTTCCTTGAACTGACAGTAGCAAGATATTAAATATTTTTTTATGACTTCTGTATACCTTAGGGTAGTTTAGTATTTTAGTCATGGTAGTGGTTTTAGTTGTTGTAGGTATAAAATAAAAAAAGAGAAAAAAAATTCTCTTTATCAACTGTCTTTACCCCATGCATAATTGTATTAACCTCTATCATGTCCCCATTTAGTCGTCTCTCTTCTAAACTGAAAAGTCCCAGACCCTTCAGCCTTTCCTCTGGGTTGAACTTGACACTTTCATTGAGCTATGACCCCAAGATCTTTTCCCTTCTCAGTCTCATTACTCTACGCTCAGGGGTCATTTCGAGCAGGAACTCAGGGGAGCTCAGCTCCGGGAGTTGGTGCCAGCCCCCCCCCCCCCCATGGGGGAATGCCTGCTTGTGTCATGGCTGCAGCAAAATGACCCCGTCCCCTGGAAAGGTCCTTGTTCCTCCGACCAGCCTTCTGAAGGCTTCAGCCATCAGAAGAAGCTATCTTCCCAGAATAGTGGTATTTCTGAGGCTTGGATTAGTAGCTGTTCCCTCTCTGCCAGCTCCTCTCTGCCAGCACTTTCTTTCTTTCTTTCTTTCTCTCCTTTCTTTCTTTCTTTCTTTCTTTCTTTTTTTCTTTCTTTCTTTCTTTCTTTCTTTCTGTCTGTCTGTCTGTCTTTCTTTCTTCTGTCTTTCTTTCTGTCTTTCTGTCTTCTGTCTTTCTGTCTGTCTGTCTTCTTTGTTTCTTTGTCTTTCTTTCTTTCTTTCTTTCTTTCTTTCTTTCTTTCTTTCTTTCTTTCTTTCTGTCTTCCTTCATTCCTTCCTTCCTTCCTTCCTTCCTTCCTTCCTTCCTTCCTTCCTTCCTTCCTTTCTTTCTTTCTTTCTTTCTGACATACTTCCAGTGACGTCAGGTGGTTTAGCATATGCAAATAAGTTATGCTAATGAGTTATGCTAATGAGCTCCTGCACCTCTTTTTCTATGAAATGACCCCTGCCTCCGCTTGAAGTTGGATTTTTTTTTTTTGGACCAACTTATCACTTGGTATCTCATTGGGCAGTGGTTAACAGCTGAGTATATTAACTATCACTGGAACTGAGAAGTTCAGACTACGGATTTCCCCAGTTTGTACCTCCTAGGTTATGAGACAAGCTCAAACGTCATCAAAGCTTGAGCTGACCACGGGATTTATCATGGTTTTCATTGTTCCCCACCATCACAACGGTCACCTTCTTCTTTCCTACTGAACCTCACCTGGTGATAGAGCAAGATGGGTAGCTGAGTTTGTCTGTCTGTAGCAGTAAAAAAGATCAAGAGTCCAGCAGCACCTTAAAGACTAACACAAATTTATGGTGGATATGAGCTTCCTTAAGCCACTGCTCACTTCTTCCGATATCTCACTTCTTCAGATAAGTGGTGTCATTGGGGTGGAGACATGACCTGAAACCTACAATGAAGATGAGTTTAAAGTAAGCTACATTCAAGCAGAGTCCATACCAAGGGTGTCAAACATAAGGCCCGGGGGCCAGAAGTGACCCATCCAGGGCTCTTATGCAGCCCGCAAGCAACTAGTGCAAGAGAGGGAACAGGAGACTGGTCAGAAAGGCAGAGCCACTCTGATTATGGCTTCAGCATGGTGGAACAACCTCATCTGCAGCAGTCAAGCAGCATGGGAGCATTTGGCCAGTGGTGCACCACTGGGTCTCCACTCTGCCCATATGGTTTTTGTTGGCACCCCCTCCCAGACCATGATGCCTTGCAGTGAGGACACACCAATCTGGAGCTCGCCAGCTACTGTCCTTTATACATTTTATGTCTCTGGTACCTGGCATTACGTTTTATGGCACACATGATGTGGCCCAACAAATGACATTTATGTCAGATCCGGCCCTCGTAACCAATGGTGGAGGACAGATTGGCAGAATGAAGCACAAGGGAAGCACAAGGGAAGCGGGGCAAAAAGGCCCAGGCCAGGTTGTCGCGGGGCTTTCTGTTCGCACTGCGTGGACTAATGCGGAACCATACCGGGGAGGAGGCGGAATTGAGCGCTTGCACTGCGGGGCGGCCCCTGGTGGCAGTGCCCAAGTTGCACGCGGCTTTGGTCTGTTTTGCTGACCTGCGCATAGGTGCAGCAGCAATTGGGGCAGGATCCCATGGCAGGGAACTTTAACTCCGCAAGCCAGAAGCATCCCCGCAGGCGGTTGTGCACTCAAGCGCACAGTCATCATGGGCGCTTATCAGGAGTCACTTCGTAGAAAAAGAGGTGCAGGAGCTCATTTGCATAACTCATTTGCATATGCCACACCCCCTAACATACTGGAAATGTGTCAGAAGGCAACACCCACCCCTCAGGCTCCACTCCACAGGTGAGTGAAACTGATCTGCTCTTCCTCCATTCCCTTCCCCATCCAATACTTTGTGCAATAAAAATAAGCGTAAAGAACACACCCTCCTTCTCTTCCTGCTCCCTTGAAGCCACCAGGTTTCAAGTAGACTTGAGATACCCAGGACATGTGCACCACCCATCCCTTCCCCTTCCCTTCCCCTCCCCACAACAAGACACCCTGTGAGGTAGGTGGGGCTGAGAGAGGTCTTTTGAGAACTGCTCATGAGAGGACAGCTCTGAGAGAACTTGTGACTGGCCCAAGGTCACACCAGCAGCTGCATGTGAAGGAGTGGGGAACCAAACCCAGTTCTCCCAGATTGGAGTCCAACTCCTGACCACTACACCAAACTGATAAGGTGGAAGCTGCTGAAGGGTTGGTGAAATTTCTCCAGTACTTATGTGCCATGTGCCCAGATAAAAAATGGTATACTTAGAAAATCTATATGCCACCTTGAGCAAGTCTCTGGAAAAGCAGCACACAGTCATAAAAGGAACAATGATAAAATTATCAATATTAAAACAAAACATTAAAATCAATAAAGACCCTAGCAGGGCTTTCCCCGGGGCGCTGCGCCTCTGCACTGCTTGGGAAGCCGAGGAGGGGGCGGGGCTTGGTCATGTGACCGCCCCCTGGGCTTCTCACTCCCGGAGCTGCGCTCCTGTGCGCTCCCGCTCCAATGGACCCCTGGCGCTTATGCGCATCCCTGCTGGATCAGCCCGTTCACATTCCCGGCACCGCTTGATTGAGGCTTATTTGCATCCACACTTCCAGGAAGCGGGATCATCATGCACCTAGACAGCTTGACACCGGTTTCACCAGGTACCTTTTAAAAGTGGGATGAAAACGCTTCAGGATGGGGTGAGTACGGCACGGCAATGCCAGACAGCTGTGGCTGTGTGAACTGGCCCTCTTAATCCACTTGTGAGACGCGCCTTTATCGGACCAAACTGCCAGTCTGAACTCAGCCAATGAGTTTGATACCTCTGGTCTATAGTGAGCCCTAAGTAGCTTGCTTTCGGTGAGCTCATTCTAAATCAAGGCTGGGAAAGCTTCGCCATCGTTAGGACGTCTTGTCTCTATTGGAAAAAAAAAATAACGGTTTGGTGTGCTCTCAGGTGATCCAAAATCTGCCAGTGTTGTTCGATAAGTGATGGTTTTCACTCTTGTGTATGTTGGCTTGAGGCTTTATTTGCTTATTGTGTTCCGCTGGAACATTTTTCCTTGTTTCTCCTGCACAGCTGGAAGGCAATTATTCAGATTATTGGCTGGAATCACCTAACGACTAACATGGGGAGCATTGCTCCCATTTTTTTTTTCAATTGGCTTCATCTTCCTCTAGTGTCACATCACCGGACCTGATTGGTTGTTTAGCACTGTGATCTAATTGCATCCACGACATGATCACTGATAGGTTGTGTTCTGTCTAGGAGGGAAAGTGATGTCCTCATTAGAAAGAAACTGGTGTATCAGACAGTGGAAAGGATGGCTGCCTGAAGTAGCACAAACTAAAAAAGGGGTGAAACGTTTTAGTGAAATCCTGCTTTTGAACTATAAATGGTCTCAGAGGGCTTCAAACACTTTAAAATACCAATATAGTTGTTCTTTGGTGAGTAAATGGTTTAATTTCTTTCTCCCAAACAAGAGGTCTGAAATTCTTGAGGGCTAAGCAAGCAAAGGGAGGGGAGGTGGCATGGTATAGATGGATCACTTCAGATCTCAGAAGCTAAACAGGGTCAGTTCCTGGATGGGAGACCATGAAGAAGAGAAGAAGAGTTTGGATTTATACCCCGCCCTTCACTCACTTGGAGTCTCAGAGCGGCTTACAGACTCCTTTCCCTTCCCCTCCCCACAACAGACACCCTGTGAGGTAGGTGGGGCTGAGAGAGCTCTTTCCCAAGCTGTCCTTGAGAGAACAGCTGGTTCAGAGCTATGGCTTGCCCAAGGTCATCCAGCCAGGTGCAAGTGGAGGAGTGGGGAATCAAACCCGGTTCTCCCAGATTAGAGTCCGCGCACTTAACCACTAGGTTAAAGGAAGACTCTGTAGAGGAGGGCAATGGAAAACCAGCTCTGCTTCTCCCTTGCCTTGAAAGCCACCATAAGCCTTGGATGGGAGACCATGGGAGCCTTGGATGGGGTCACCATAAGCCTTGGACAGGAGACCACCAAGAAGACTCTGTAGATGAGGGCAAGGGCCAACCACCTCTGCTTCTCCCTTGCCTTGAAAGCCCCTTGATGGGATCACCATAAGCCTTGGATGGGAGACCACCAAGGAAGATTCTGCAGAGGAGGGCAAGGGCCAACCACCTCTGCTTCTCCCTTGCCTTGCAAGCCCCTTGCTGGGGTCACCATAAGCCTTGGATGGGAGACCACTTCAGCTTCTCACTTGCCTTGAAAGCCCCTTGGTGGGGTCACTACAAGTCAGCTGTGACTTGACAGCGCTTTACTCAAACACACAAGCAAGGAAGAGCTGGATGTAGCTTCCCTCCTAATGTTGGAATAGCAGCTGCCTTTCAGCCATTGATTCATCTGGGAGAATTATTTTGGGACCTCTGAACCCTTTGCTTGGGGTGCCAGAATAGAAATGGGCAAACCTTTTGTTGCAGCTGTAATAGGAATCTCATGTTTGTTTGTTTCCTATCCAGAAATTGGGAAAGAACAAACTTTGAGTCCAGTGGCATCTTTAAGACCAACAAAGTTTTATTCAATAAAACTTTAAATTAAAGGTGTCACTGGACTCAAACTTTGTTCTACTACTTCAAACCAACATGGCTACCCACCTGAGAGGGAGGGAGGGGAAGGGGGGAAAGGAAGGAAGGAAGGAAGGAAGGAAGGAAGGAAGGAAGGAAGGAAGGAAGGAAGGAAGGAAGGAAGGAAGCCAAACCTTCAGGAACCAACTAAACCATTCTGTACATTCCGAAGAAGAAAAATGTCGATGTAAAACACTGGTTAAGAAAAGACCAATTGGTCGCTGAGTACAATTAAAAGCCACTATTTTCAAAGTAGTAAACCTAATCACACGGGTTGCTTTTTGATGGTGTTCAGTGCAGAAATCCATTAAAGCTGTCCAATTTGCACTGCCCTGCAATTCATCAGTTTTTATGAGGCCTCCCGTATATTTATGTTGCGGACGTAAAAGTGTCTCTTTCTGCAATTGCTTGTAGTAATTTGGAGCATTGCTGTGGGGCGCCTCAGTTAATAATCCACGCAAATGACACTATAATACCAGCATTATGGAAGGGCGAAGAGCGTAGCATTGTAATACTTGTTAAAGGGAGACAGGGTGATCAAGACCATAGAGAATGATGGGAGGTTCCATTCGTTAGGGCTGTTGAAAGATTGCTGGCGTCGAACAAAATAGCTTGAAGGTAATTTGGAACTTAATCCCGACAAGAGGGAAGTTCTGCTTGTAAGCCAAAGGTCTGATTTGTACAGCAGAAGATAAATGGCAGAACATGGGGGGGGGGATATTGGCATCGTATATACCCCAGAGAGTGCTGCGGTCAGGCACTCAAAATCGCCTGACCCTTCCAGGCCTGAGGGAGGCCAGGTTGACAACTATCAAGAGCAGGGCCTTCTCGGTGGCAGCCCCCTACTGGTGGAATGAGCTCCCGGAGAACATCAGGGCCCTGCGGGATCTTTTGCAGTTCCACAGGGCCTGCAAAGTGGAGCTCTTCCGCCAGGCTTTTGGGGCCGCCACCGGAGGGAATGGCCCTTAGTAGACAGCGGGGTGAATCGCCGCTAGAACATTTGGGGTGGGGTGGGAGTCTCCTGGCGGGAAAGAAAGTAGGCTACTGGTATCTGATGTTGGTCTAGTATCTGCTGCCATCTGTGATCTGATTGCTTAGCTGTATTTTAATGTGATTTAATGGAATTTTATGTGTTTTAACTTTGTATATTTATAATTATGTTGTTAGCTGCCTAGAGCCGGCTCGCTGGCTAGGCGGTATATAAATAGAAATAAATAAATAAATAAATAAATAAATCAGCATCGTGGCAAAAACCAGAAGTGATGTCATCATGTCAGGGGGTGTTCTAGGATTTGACAACTCTGAAGACGTCCAACTGACACTCAGCTCTATCATTTTATTTATTATTAAATTTATATCCCACCCTCCCCACCTCTTGGCGGGCTCAGGGCAGCTACCAACATATATGTAGGTATATACATTAAAACTCCAATACACTAAAACGACATCAGATTAAAATTACAATATAAAGCCATCATATATTGCACATGGCTACACTAAAAGGTGGTGATCTTCTATCATCCTTTGAGTGGGGCCTCCAGGCTCATGCCAAGCTGTGAATCATCTGGTTAGTGGTGGTGTTGGTATTAGGTTCAGGGCCATGACGTTAAGGCGGCACCCTACTTGAAGGCCTGGCGGAAGAGCCTGCACTTCCAGGTGATCCTAGGGTGGCTAGAGAAACCATGAACTGGTGCGTGGAGGCACTTTGGGCATGGGTGTGGGCTAACAAACTGAAACTTAATCCCAACAAGATAGAAGTCTTCCTGGTGAGCAGAAGATCAGACCCAGGGATTAAGATGTCACCTGTTCTGGATGGGGTGGACTGTCCCTGAAGGAACAGGGACTGTAGTCTGGGGGTGCTCTTGAACTTGGAGGTTCTCCTGGACCTGCTTACTGCTGGAGAAGCAGGTGGCATTTGAGGCCAGAAGTGCTTTTTACCAGCTTTGACTGGTTATCCAGCTACAGCCTTTCCTTGGCAGAAAATAGGAGGCCTCTATGGTACATGTCCTGGTTACATTTAGATTAGATTACTGCAATGTGCTCTACATGGGGCTGCCCTCAAGAAGTGTTTGGAAGCTTAGAATCATAGAGTTAGAAGGGACCTCCAGGGTCATGTAGTACAACTCGTGCATAATGCAGGAAATTCACAAATACCTCCCCGCCCAACACACCAGTGACCCACGACCAGAAGATGACAAATAGTACAGAACAATGCAGTCAGTAGGTCGACTGGAGTGAGTTGCACATACCGTATTGCTCCAGTCTTGGTCCATCTGCACCTGCTTCCAGTTTATGTCTGACTGCAATTCAAGGTACAGGTTCTGACCTTTAAAACCATATATGGTTTCTGGCCAACATACCTGAAGGACCCTTATGGACATAAATGACCACTATAATCATCTTCCAAGGCTCTGCTTTGGGTGAGTTCACCTTTTAAGTTAAGGTAGGCTGCAGCCCAGGAGAGGGCCTTCTCAACCATGGTACGAACTCTCCAGAACCCTCTCTCCAGAGTGACTCGTGTATCATCTTCTGTTGTCATCTTCTGCCAGTAGGTACAGTGTTTTAAATGGCATTCCTGCAGTAATCTCTCTTTCCTGCCCAAAGTTCTAATTGTTGCTTTTTATGGCTTGTATGCATTTTAGATCTGCTTTTGATTGTTTTAATGTTGTGTTTTTGATGGTTTTTAAAGAGGGATTTTGTTATTTATGCTTTAGGCCGCGGTCACACGGCCCTTTAATGCGGGAGAAAGTCCTGTTTCCTCCTGCATTTAAAGGGACCATTTACAATGGCCGCGGCTATTCCCACACTGAAGCAGGCTCAATTGCGGGTTCCTTCCGCATTTTCCGACCCCGGGAAAATCAACTATTTTCCCGGTGGTCGTGCGAGGAACCCGCAATTGAGCCTATCTGGACAGCACTCTCTCGCAGTCATTGCGAGCGAAAGCTGTCCAGGTCGTCCCTCCTCCCTTTTTTCCCCCTTTTGCACTTGGGCACTCTGCAAAAGGGGAAAAAAAAACTCATAACTTACCAGACGGCCGGTAGGGCTCGGGGAAGGGTGCCTCTCCCGGCCGCCGATGTAAACATCCCAACCTGAAACAAAAAACCATGGCCCCTTTAAATCCAGGAGGGCTCCTGGATTTAAAGGGCAGTGTGACCGTGGCCTTTGTTTGTTAGCTGACTTGGCGGCCCTTTTGAGGGTAGATAAGTGGGGCATTTTTAAAAAATAATCAATTGATTTAAAAACACCCATAGAATTCTCGCAAAACTCAGAGGGAGCTCCCACACAACCTGAGATTCACCTAACCAAACTCAACTCATCAACTCCGCATTGTTGCAACCAGCCGGTCTTTTACAACTAATTTAAAACACTGGTACCTACCTTTTTCGCATTGCCTAGGCCTTCAAGGTCTAGCTTTCTATATATTAACTCCACCACCAAGTGGGCTCATTTTCCAGAGGCCACTGAATTTCCGTCTTCTCAAGTGTGCTTGGTCTCCAGATGTTTAGGAAAAAATGTATAGCAGCTCCACCCTCACTGAATGCCTTGCTAGGGGATGTAAGGAAGTTGACTTTTCTTCTTTGATTTAGGACAATTTGTAAGCATTTTTTTGGATAGGACAATATTCGGGTCAGACAGTTGCTGATCGTGAATGTGATTGGTCCTTTCAGTTTTGCCACTGCTTCAGCCAAGAAATAAAACACACTGACCTGAGAAGAATAAGAGTTGGTTTTTATACCCCACTTTTCTCTACCCTAAGGAATCTCAAAGTGGCTTACGATCTTCTTCCCTTCCTCTCCCCACAACAGGCACCTTGTGAGGCAGGTGGGGCTCAGAGAGTTCTGAAAGAACTGGGACTGGCTCAGGTTCACCCAGCAAGCTTCATGAGGAGGAGTGGAGAATCAAATCTGGTTCTAGCTCAGGCAATAATATAATTGCACTAATGTAGTTAAGACTGTTATAGGTAACACTATAATGGTATAAATACAAGTATTCTCTGAAATAATGCTATACTCAAGACCATAAAAATAGTTTTTGACGTATAGATGAACCCAGTTCATTGTTATCCCTTTTATACTTAGAAATGCTCTTAAAATGTACTATATGATTATGTAATGGAACATATAATGTAATAATCAATGCCTAACAGTTAATATTAATAGTAACTAATGGTAATAAAGGCTGGGCTTTAATAATAAATGTATACAGTATGCAAAAACCTTCCTAATACTATGTAATTTAAACGTTTATGTTAAATGCTCTATTTTTATTTGTTTCCATTTATATCCCGCCTTGCTGGGCGAACTGGCTATATTTACTCTGATGTTGCTCATCCTTGTTATGAATAAGTTATATATTATTATAATATAATGGATTTAAATTAAAGACAGGTAGGTACCAGCTGGATCTTAGGAAAAACTTTTTTACAAGAAGAGTTGTGCAACAGGGGAATCGGCTGCCGGGGGAGGTGGTGAGCTCCCCCTCCCTGGCAGTCTTTAAGCAGCGGCTGGACAAACCCTTGTCAGGGATGCTCTAGGCTGGTCCTGCACTGAGCAGGGGGTCGGACTAGGTGTCCTGTATGACCCCTTCCAACAACATGAGTCTATGATTCTATGAATATCTATATCTCCCCCCTTCCCCTTGTTTTTTCTGTATGCCTAATTTAATTTAAAATAACAATAATAAAAAAGCTATTTTTTTTAAAAAAAAATCCCTAGTCCTGTCTAATCTGGAGAGAGAACCACTGGTGTAGTGTTCTGGTTAAGTGTAGTGTTTAAGTGTGTGGACTCTAATCTGGGAGAACCAGGTTTGATTCCCCACTCTTCCACATGCAGCTGCTGGATGACCTTGGGCAAGCCATAGTTTTGTCAGAGCTGTTCTCTCAAGGACAGTTCTGAAAAGAGCTGTCTCTCTCCTGTGGGGAGGAGAGGGGACAGGAGTTTTTTAGCCGCTCTGAGACTCCGAGTGAAGGGTAGGGTATAAATCCAATCTCCTCCTCTTCTTCTTCACCACTGCACCCCAGCTGGCTGAGTTGATGAGGAGGACAGGTGATGGGGAGGCATTCCTCTAAGGGAAGCCCCGCCCCCAGAGGCTCAAATCCTGAGGGACTCTGGGGCCGTCCTGACAGATACTTAAGGTGAAATTTAGGTAGCATCTCTGGGCACAGAGATCTTGCTGTAGGTACACAGATCCCTGCTGTCTTCATGTAGACATTGGTTTTAGACTCTGTGTGCCTATTCAAAGTTTAATCACCTTTACTAAATCACTCACCACTGATTTTTGTCTCTCTCTTTCATAAGAAGTGTGTAAGAGAATCATGGGTTGGGTAGGGCTGCCAAGTCTTACTCACCGATTGGCGGGGGGGAGTCCCTCGCCGCCTGGGAGCCGCCCGGGAGCCTCCCTGGCGCGCGTGAAGCGCGCGCACCCGGTGACGTCACCCGGAAGTGACGTCACCACGTTGGGGACGTTGCCAGGGCGACTCTCTGGCAATCGCCCCAAATGTGGTAATTGCCAGAGCATCGCCCTGGCAAAGTTTCCAATGTGGTGATGTCACTTCCAGGTGACGTCACTACGCTGGGGAAGTCATCCAGGCTGGACGACTTCGGGGGTGGGGTTCCCCCCGCCGGCCGAATGCCGGCCGGCGGATCGGGAACCCCTATAGCGGGGGATCCCCCGCCCCCCGGGCTGACTTGGCAGCCCTAGGGTTGGGTCCTATGGCTCCGTTCCACTAGCAGAGGGACTTTTTGCTTGTAGAAGGAAGCTTTATTTGTGCGGTAAGTGCCCTCAAGTCACTTCCAATTCATGGTGACCCTATAAATTAAAGACCTCCAAGGAGATGGATAGGCTCAGATGACCGAATTCTCACAATTTAGCGTACACCAGTCTCCAGTTCTGACATATTTAGTACCTATTGTCATTCTTTTTATTCATTAAAAAACACCTCCCTATTTTGCATGCTGATTTAACAAGCCACCTTGTATATATACAAGTATGATCTGTAATTCCATTTCATTGTCTGATGTGTGCACATGAAAGCTAGGGTTGCTAGGTCCATCTTTGTCCTCAGAGAGGACTTTGGGGGGCATTCCCAGAGTGGGCGGGGCATCCCCAATGTGATGATGCCATGTTGGGGACGTCCCGGCTCCAAGCCCCACCCCTATGGGGATGGCCCCACTGGCTGTGAGCACTTAAAGGGGTCCCTTTAAGTGCACACAGCCAGTGGGACAGGGACCCGTGCACCCGATCTCCGAGTGACATTGCCGCTCAGAGATCAAGTGTGTGGGGACAGTCCTGCTGGCTGTGTGTACTAAAAGGGGTCCCTTTAAGTGCCTGCAGCCAGAGGGCCCTGCCTGCCCCATCACCAAGCGGCATTGCTGCTCAGAGATGGGATGTGCGAGGATGGTCCCGCCATCTGCAAGCACTTAAAGGGGTCGGAGATTGGGTGTGTGGCCCTCAGCCACCCCTCTCTCTCCTATCTTTCAAGAGAGAAGGAAGAGGGGTGGTCGTGGGTATCGGGGCTTGGGGGCGGGGCTTCCCTACCAGCCAGCCAGCTGGTCAGGCAGCTGGCCAAAAAGTGGGAAACCCCTGCCAAATCAGGGGTTCTGGCAACCCTAACGAAAGCTTGAATAAAACTTTATTGGTCTTAAAGGTTCCATGGGACTCTTTGTTCTATTGCTTCAGACCAACATGGCTGCCCACCATGATCTTACTCAGGTCTTGCAGACCACGAGCTGTGGCTTCTTTTGCTGAGTCCATCTCATGTAGCCTTTCCTGCAGCCAGCAGCTTCTCCTAGCATTGTCTTTTCCAGTGAGTCTTATCTTCTTATTATGTGAGCAAAGTATAATGGTCTTAGTTTTCATCATTTTAGCTTCTAGAGAGGATGCCGTTCTGGAGTCCTCACTTCCAAAAGGATATGGACAGAACGGAGCGAGTGTAAAGAAGAGTGAAAAGGATGATTGGGGGCCTGGAGACCAAGCCCAATGAGGAAAGCAGGGTTCCCATGCCCCCAGCCCGCTTTCACAGCCCCAATCTGCCGACCCTGATCCGGCCGGTGGGGGGAACCCTGCCCCCAAAGAGCAGCACGTGCATTGATGTGCCCATTGCAATGACATCACCCAGAGGTGACATCATCAAGCTGGGCATGTTACAATAGGGGTACTCAATAATTAAAGGAAAAACCATAGATTGTTTTATGGAAAAAAAAAATCTGTGATTCTATGATTTCATACCGAGAACGTTTCAGTCTCATCCATGCTCCCCCCCTCCCCCCCGGTCTTTCTCCCAAACCTGGTGTATTTGCCTTAACATTTTTTAATTGAGTTTTTGTAAAAGAAAAGAAAAGAGAAAGGGAAAAAAAAGAAAAACGTACAAAGATAAAAACATACTAACAGATACGGAGTCCGTACTATGTATATCTATATTAACATTTCTACTAGAATCAATATCAAATTCACCAAATTAGCTTATCCCAGTTTTATAGGAGCATACAGTTAGAGTTAGTTCTTTTTTTAAAAAAAAAAGTTCTTCTAACCATTTATAAAACCTTAACCAGTTGTTGTCAAAGATTTCCTCTCTTTTATCTACTCATTTCAATGTTAAATTGTCTATTTCTGCAGTCTCCAGTAGTTTGTAGATTATTTCCTCCTTAGAAGGAACTTCTTCTCCTTTCCTTTGCGTACATAATTTTAGTAGCAGTTATTACATGGATAATCAGATATTTATCTAATTTGTTAAAAGTTTCTGGAATCATATTCAACAAAAAAAAAATTCTGGCACAAATGGTATAGTCAAATGCAACATATTTTGCAATTTTTCGTGAATCCGGGTCCAGTATTTGCCTTAACTTTTCACAGCTGCTCTAACCTCTGACCTTCTCCGGTGCCAGCAATATCCTGGAATTGCTGCCCATAGTTATCACAAACAGAGAGCGCACACCAGGATCTGAAGGCCCCAAATCAATAGAAACTGTGTCAGCATTTCTCAAAAGGACAGAAAGATTGTGTCTACCAGGCCTGAGACCTGAGGTGCTGGAGAATCGACCTGGGACCTTCTGCTGGCCAAGAAAATGTTCTACCACTAAGCCACAGCCCCCTCACCAAGCAATACAATACAGTGTAATTGGCAGCAGGAGCTTCCTCACAAAGCGTGACGAGAACCCCTAGTTCCTTCCCACAGAGACCTTGTTGTTGCATGCTGCTCCATTGCCAACTGTTTAATAAACAGTGAGAAAACCAGTCAATCCATAATTCTAAACACTGTGTAAATAGTAAATGTGTGAACAGAGACAGGTCTGCCATTAAGGAGAAAAGACTGCAGAAACTGATGCCAGCACATCATCCTGCATACCATAGGTGTCAACTACGGGGGGGCTCGAGCCTCCCTCGAAATTTCCCGGGGGGGACTAAGCCCCCCCAGAAAAATGGAGCGCCTGCTGCCGCCTTTCCCCCCCCCCCCCAGCCTGGCTGCCTCCCTCCCTCCATCTGTCCAGGGGCCAGTTAAGCAAATGCCAAGCTGGCCCCTGGACGAATGGAGGGACGGAAGCAGGAGTGGCCAGGCAAGGGGGAAGGGAGAGGCAGTAGCGGTGGGGACATGACGGCAGGGCAGCGGCGGCAGGGACATGCAAGAGCCCCCGCACACACAAGAGCCGCCGCCGCCACAGCTGCCTCTCTCTCTCCCCCCACCCCCGCCTGGCTGCCTCCGTCCCTCCCTCCCTCTGTCCATCCAGGGGCCAGCTAAGCAAATGCCCAGCTGGCCCCTGGATGGATGGAGGGAGGGATGGAAGCAGGGGTGGCCAGGCGGGGGGGAGAGGCAGTGGCGGCAGGGACAAGGTCCCAGAGCCGGTCCGCTGGCTAGGCGGGGTATAAATTGAAACAAACAAACAAATAAATAAATAATAAACATGTGCACAAAAGCCCCTGCCCCCCCTGGGAATTTTAAAACTCGACGCCCCTGCTGCATACTGTTGCATGAGTGTGCAATTCTTCTGTGGCCACAGCCCAGAGATTCAGGACTTTGAATGGGAAATGATGGTTGTGGTCACACGCATGGGATAAAGTGGGGGGGGGGGATGAGGCTAGTTGCTCCGGCGGAAGTTGACCCGCCATTGTGTGATCACATGGGTTTTTGTAGATGCGGGCACAGCCAGCCACTGTGTGATCAAACACAACTGTCAATGAGTCGGGGGGGGGAGGTTAACCGTTTGTTCCCAATAGACTTATGTGAGGGATCAATGATTCGCATCTCTCCCTATGGAATGTGTGTGTGTGTGTGCTGATGCACATACTGGGATGAGGGGAACAATGACATGGAGTCAGGATAGCCTGATCAGACTATCCTGACGCCATGGGAGTGCACTGGCATGATCAGACACAGGAAAGTCCATCTGTGGCCCATAGCAACCCATTTGCTACTGGACTTTCTGAGGTGTTTTTTAAACTCCACATGTGCAGTGGAGCAAAATGGATTGCCGACGGCTGTGGGACGCTACCCAGATGTTGGCGACTGATCGTGCTCCTTTGATCCACCCGGCATTCGTGCCTACGCTGGGTCGAATTGTGCGTGTGAGTGCGTTCAATGTGTTGTTAGGCTATAATAAAAAAACTAATCAATTTGAAAATCCTCTCTTTGGAAAGGAAATGTCACACTCAGCTTTGTAGAGGAAGGTTCCAAAACTGCAATGTCACTTTTTGGGAAGGGAGAAATACATACAGAGGCAATGGGGGTGATTCTCCAGGCCGCCATTATGAACTGTACCCATCAGTGGTGCAAGCTAATATATGGGGGGGGGGGGGGTTTGTAGCGGTATTCAGTCAAGGATGAGATGGTTAGACAATGTTATTGATGCAACAGACACTAAGTTGGGCGAACTCCGGAGAATGGCAGAAGACAGAAGGGCCTGGAGTGATGTGGTCCATGGGGTCGTGAAGAGTCGGATGCAACTGTGCGACTGAACAACAACATTCAGTCGAAGTCCCTGACCTGGATAGCTCAAGCTAGCCCCATCTCATCAGATCTCAGAAGCTAAGCAGGGTCAGCCATGGTTAGGACTCGGATGGGAGACCACCAAGGAAATCCAGCTCGCTGTACAGTGGCGGGCAATGATAAAACACCTCTGAACATCCCTTACCTAGAAACCCCCCCAGGTTGCCATAAGTCAACTGTGACTTGACAGCAAAAATAAATAAATAAATAAAAGTACCACCAAACAAAAAAGTTAAGTACAACCAAACAACAGATCTGTTCTAGTGCAACTACAATGTTCATTGCCAAGATTGTCTTGGCGTTCATGCCAAAGAAGATCCGGCCCCTCAAATGGGAGGCTGTTTGTTTGTTTGTTTGTTTGATTGATTGATTAATTGATTTATACCCCACCCTCCCTGCCAAAGCAGGCTCAGGGCAGCTTACATTTAAAAAAACCCTAAACCAATAAAAACAAATAAATATGAATATAAAACACATCCTAAAGTGCTTGTGAAACCTCATATTAAACACCTGGGGAAACAAAATCAGATCCTATTCCATCAAAGAACAAGTGTCTCTTTTGCTATATGCTGCTAGAAAGGCAATAGCATCGAACTGGAAATCTCCAAAATCTCCTACTCTCACACAATGGCATCAAAAGATATGGAATCTGTATGTGATGGCTAAAATCACAGATAACTTAACACAGTTATCTAATTCACCTAGGCAGTCCATGCCCCCCCCAAATTTGGATACCCATACTTGACTATCTCACATTGTAAGAGGAAATTCCGCAAATGGTTGTTGACCTAGGCTTCTGACTCTAATTAGAATAAAGTAGAGTTTGGCGTGACTAATTTACTTAAATTGTCAAATAAAAGCGATACTTGCAGATTTGTTTTAATATGGGACTGTACTTAAATTAATTTGTTGTACTAACACCGGAAACTAATATGTACTGTTTGAAACTGTTTGAAAGTGTTATGAAATGTATGTACTGAAGTTAACTAAAATCCAATAAAACATTTATTACAAAAAAAAAAGTGCTAGTGAACAGTTAGTGTAAGGGTGGCGAGACATTGGTAACATCAAACATAATATGGAGTACAGTCAGCAATTGGTTTTAGGACTGACATCTCAGTCCGGCTCATACTGATGAAGCACAGGCTGTCGATGGTGGTATTGGGCACAGGGTCTTAGTTTGTGGCTCTTTAATCAAAGGCCTGGTGGAAGAGCTCCGTCTTTCAGGCCCGGCAGAACTGTAAAAGATACAGTAAAAGATACTGGAGAATAGGTAATGACTGCCATGTAGTACAAGCAAGAACAATTCCTTCCTGAATGTCACTAAGGAAAGTAAAAGTGCATCATAGCCTCATGTGTAACAGTTGTTTGTTTTGACTTCATTCACTAAAAAAACGGAAGAGTTCATACGAAGGACAATTTTTTTCTGGATGAACTCCCTGACTTCATGCAAACAAAATGCAGGCTTTTCTACCAGACGAGTCAGAGAGAGGGTTGTATAAAAGAGTAAAAAGGTAAAGGTTTTCCTTGCTTGAAAGCCAGTCAAATCCGACTCTAGGGGGTGGTGCTCATCTCCATTTCCAAGCTGTCCAAAAACTTCTCCATGGTCATGTGGCTGGCATGACTAGATGCCGAGTTGCACGGAATGCTGTTCCCTTCCCACCGAAGTGGTACCTATTTATCTACTTGCAATGTCTTGCTTTCGAACTGCTAGGTTGGCAGGAGCTGGGGCCAGAGACGGGAGCTCACTCCGTCACGCAGCACTCGGGTCTCAAACTGCTGAGCTACTGACCTTCCAGTCTGCCACTCAGCATCTTAACCCCTGAACCACCGTGGCCCCATGAAAAAGTAACTCCTCTGAAATATACTGGGTAGGATCTTGCTGTTGGAGATTAGTGATGCTGTGAATTTGGTTGTGAACCAATTCGGTGGTCAGACTTACCATGTGCAAAGGTAGCAGTCACTTATGAGCCAGTCATTTGGTCTGTTTGGTTCATGCCAAGCAGCCATGCATACCGGTCAAACCAGTTTGCCCTCGGTTTTCCCCAAAACTGTGTACAACTGTACCCAAGGAGGCAGCTGATTCAAACCAATTGGCAGTCATTTGCAACACTAACAACTAGTTAGATGAACGCTGAAGGGTAGGATTTTATGAAGCCATGAACGATTTCTATGAATTGCGAGTGATCTAAATGTCTATTTAAACAATTGCCTGCTGAGTAGAGCAGTTTACACAGCAAGGATGAGGATGTCGGGGGTGAGTAGTATAGCGGCCTAGTTTGCAGATGACCCAGAATCATTCAGGATGGTAAAAACTAAGGCCGACCGTGAAGAGCTCCAAGAGGTCCTCCACAAACTGGGCGAGCGGACGACGATGTGGCAAATGAAGTTCAGTGTTGGTAAGTGTAAGGTGATGCATAGTGGGACAAAAAAAAAAATCCCAACTTCAACTATAGGCTAATGGGGACTGAACTTGCTGAGACTGAGAGGGAAACCGATCTTGGGGGTGGACTATTGGTCTGATCCAGCAGGACCCTTCTTATGTTAAGATAAAAGTTGTGTTTCCCTTTCTTAAAAGCCAGTCAGATCCGACTCTAGGGAATCTAATATTTTATTTTATAAAATAAATAAATCTCCGTTTCCAAGCTGAAGAGCCGGCACTGTCTGAAAACTTTTCTGTCGTCATGTGGCTGGCATGACTAAACACTAGGGCTGCCAAGTCAGCCCGGGGGGCGGGGGATCCCCCGCTAAAGGGGTTCCCGATCCGCCGGCCAGCATTTGGCTGCCGGGGGGAACCCCATCCTCGACGTCATCCAGCAAGGACGACGTAATGATGTCACTGGAAGTGACGCGGCACGTTGGGGGTGTTGCCAGGGTGACGCTCTGGCAACGCCCCCAACGTGCTGCATCACTTCTGGTGACGTTGATGGGCACGCGCATAAAGCACGCGCGCCAGAAGAAACTCCCGGTGAGAGGACGACTCCCCCCCACCTGTGAGTTTTCAAGACTTGGCAACCCTACTAAACACCAATGTGCATGGAACGCTGTTACCTTCCCACCAAAGTGGTACCTATTTATCTACTTACAGTTTCTTGCTTTCAAGCTGCTAGGTTGGCAGGAGTTAGGGCCAGAGATGGGAGCTCACTCCATCACGCGGCACTCGGGTCTTGAACTGCCGACCTTCTGGTCTGCAGCTCAGTGTCTTAACCTCTCAGCCACTGTGGCTCCTTTGTTCTTATATAGTAGACTTCAATTAGGCTGTGTGAGAGCCCACATGCACAAAAAGCTGGTTGCACCATTGTATGGTTTGGCTGGTAAGGAATACAGTGAAACAACCTGTTGAACATCTACAAACAGATTGACAAACTATCTAAATGATCACTGGAAAAATCAGGTCTCTGTTTACAACTGGCAAAGAGACCACGGTCTGAACTGGTGGGTGTCGATTCATCCATACTGGAAATGCTTTGTTTGAGTTGAAGGATCCTTCCTACAGTGCAAGATGCTCAGAAGATCTGGGACAAGGAATCTTGGGAAGTCTCTGCCAGCTGCATATGATCGGGCCTGAGCTTCCCTTCCCCTTCCTGTTTGCAGGTATTTAAGCTTGAGCATGACCAAGAGTCATTTTGTAAAAAGAGAGAGAGAGAGAGAGAGAGAGGTGCAGGAGTTCATTAGCATAATTCATTAGCACACATTATTTGCATATGCCACACCCCCTGACATCACCGGGAGTGTGTCAGAAGGCAACACCCACCGCTCAGGCTCCACCCCAAAAATCTCCAGGTCTTTCCCAATTCAGAGCTGGTAAGCCACCTTTACACTTTGACCTAAGACACTTTACATTTCCTTTGGTCTTGCAGGGAAGCTACCCTACAACAAGCAGGAAAATACAGACCAAATTAGTATGCGTTTGCTTTTTTCCACAGCACATCACCATATGTGCTCGCTCCTGGGCTGGTTGCTCCCAGAACAGCATTCCAGTGCGCTCCTGCTTGAAATGACCCCTGAGCATGACCAGGCTAGCCCGATCTCATCAGATCTTGGAAGCTAAGCAGGGTTGGCCTCGGTTAGTGTTCGGATGGGAAACCTCCAACGAATACCAAGGACGTGATATGGAGGCAGCCAACGGCGAACCACCTCCAAATGTCTCTTGCCTTGAAAACCCTGCAGGGTCGCCATAAATCAACTGTGACTTGATGGTGGGGGGAGAGAAGCCAGAGGAAAAAGCCTTTGGCGCAGGCCAAAGCACTGTAGGCCCTTGAGTCATTTGGTTTGTCACCTGTGCCTCTGGACCAGCCGAGCCAGCGCATCCAGGATGTTCTGTATCAGTCTGTCCCCCCCACCACC
Source organism: Lepidodactylus listeri (assembly GCA_029233225.1). Classification (NCBI taxonomy): domain Eukaryota; kingdom Metazoa; phylum Chordata; class Lepidosauria; order Squamata; family Gekkonidae; genus Lepidodactylus; species Lepidodactylus listeri. Next base: position 10,929,968 of record JARCFY010000006.1, on the reverse strand, counting down.
ACCCTGTTTGTTTAATTAAATTGTTATCTTCGTATCTGTAAGCTGGTTTGTGTCCCCACTGGGAAGAAAAGTAGGGTAAAATGAGTGCATAAGTGAAATCAATAAAGCAAATGAAGAAAATTGACAGAAAGACAATTGATTCATTCGAAATGCGGTGTTGGGGGGAGAGTCCTACGGAGACGGTGGACCACCGAAAAAAAAAAACAAATAAATGGGCTGTATATCAAATCAAAACTGAATCATAGAATCAGAGTTGGAAGGGGCCACACAGGCTCCCTAGTCCAACCCCCTGTTCAATGCAGGACCAGCCTAGAGCATCTCTGTCAAGGGTTTGTCCAGCTTCTGCTTGAAGACTGCCAGTGAGGGGGAGCTCACCACCACCCCAGGCAGCTGATTCCACTGCTGCACAACTTTTATTGTAAAAAAAAAGGGTTTTTTTTCCTAATAGCCAGCAGATACCTTCCTGCCCTTAATTTAAACCTGTTCTTGTGAGTCCTCTCCTCTGCTGCCAACAGGAACAGCTCCCTGTTCTCCTCTAAGGGACAGCCCTTCCAAGATTTCAGGAGAGGAATCATGTCCCCCTTCATCTTCCTCTTCTCCAGACGGAACATTCCCAAGAAGTCCCTCAGCCTTTCCTTATAGGGGTTCTTGGTCTCCAGGCCCCCAATCATCCTTGTCACTCTCCTCTGCACCCGCTCCATTCTCTCCACATCCTTTTTGAAGTGAGGCCTCCAGAACTGCACACAATACCTCAGGTGTGGCCTGACCAATGCAGTGTACAGCGGGACTATGACGTCTTGTGATTTGGATGCTATGCATCTGCTGATACACCCCAAGATCACATTAGCCTTATTTAATCACTGCATCACATTGGCTGCTTATATTTAGGTTACAGTCCACCCAGACCTCAAAATCTTGCTCAAACACCCTGCTACCCAGAAGTGTATTCCCCATCCAGTATGTGTGTTTCTCATTTTTTTTTACCCTGATGTCTTTTTTTTAAAGAGATAAATGAAGGATCCTGGTTTCAAAGGGAAAATCTCACTTGTATCAATACTGGGCCTGACGGTTTAAGGAAGACTTTAATGTAGGTAAGTCAAGTCAAATTTGGGGACTAAGAAACATAAAAGAAGTTTGTTGAGGAGTTTTGCACCCAGGGTTTTAAAAGATCAAACGAGTCCATAAGTCTGTTATAGGCTGTGTGGATTACCCTCTCCCTATGCATTTGATTTCCCTTGCTCTGTGTTCACACTACCATAGAGATACATGTCTGATCTACAGTAAATGTGCTCCATATAACCTGTTGAATCTTCATGTTATCAGCCAAGGGACCCTAGGACAATTTTGGGGAGCTGTGTGGGCATATGGGTATAGGTCTTGTGAAAGCTCGTCATTGAGAAGGACTACTTTTTTGATCGTGACTCTTTGGAAAGGTTTGGACCATGCTCAGGTTTGCACCAGGTTCAAAGTCCAACATCCCCAGATGTGTCACTTATGATCTAAGATATGGTCTAGTTAGTGCTATGCACGGTTGTTAGGCAACTTCCTAATGTTCTGGGATGACTCTTGAGGAAGCTGACCAAGAAGCAACAGGGAAAACCAAAACAGGGTGACATGAGTCACATCCATTAAGAGGGCTCCAGATTGAATGTGTGTGTTTTCACTTACTGTCAAAATAACAGTGCAAAGAGTTCTTCCCAGGTTCTATATGTCATTGCTTGGGGTCCCTCAGACCTGGGGAGGAAATCTAGAACTACCTATATAGCAAATCTGGCCAGGGTGATGTCATCTTATGTTATAATAAGGATGATCCTCTGAAAACGATATATGGTTCCGGTCACATGAGTGAGATAATCCGGGGGGTAAGTGAGGCTATTTGCTCCGGAGTAATTTGACCCGCAATTGCGCGATCACACAGTTCTGTGAAGCTGTGGGCACAGCCCTCCACTGCATGATCAAACACAATTGCAAGTGAGTTGGAGGGGGGGGGTTGCCATTTTTTTCTGATGTGCTTAAACAGAGGGCCAATGAATCGCATCTCCGCCCTGAGGGCTTCCTATGGCAGGATGCGATGATGCGCATAATGAGAAGGGGGAAAAAAAACAATGGCATGGCATCGGTATAGCCTGATTAGACTATCCCTGACGCCATGAGTGCACACTGGAACGATCACATGGGGAAAGTCCGTCTTTGCCCTGTAGCAAACCTGTTTGATACCGGACTTTCCCTAGTATCTTTTAACTTCGCTTCTTTGGCGGAGAGAAATGGGTTGCCGACGGGTGTGGGATGCTTGCCAGATGTTCTGGTGTGATCGCGCCCTTAAAATCCGCATGGCATTCGTGCCTATCGCGCGGCTAATTCTGTGTGTGATCGGGGCCTATACGTAGCAACAGAACTCCAGAGCAGCAGGATAGGGAAACAGACCTATAGACCCTCCCCCTGCCATTTTTTAGGTTATCCTGTACTTCTTTTGAGTCTAAAAAATGCCGATGTAAATCTCTCAGACAGAATGTTCTGATTACATGAGAATGGCCAACTCATTCTACTGTCATATTGCTCTTGGAAACTGGTGAGATCACTGTAATTTGTAATCTGGTATTGTAAACAGTTAGAGAACAGAAGAGAAGAGAAGGGTTTTATATCCCACCTTCTGTACCTGAAGAAGACTCAAAGCGGCTAGCACTTGCATTCCTATCCCCTCCCCACAACAAGCACCTTGTGAGGAAGATGAGGCTGAGCAGGGGTCATTTCATAGAAAAAGAGGTGCAGGAGCTCATTAGCATAACTCATTTGCATAACTCATTTGCATATGCCACATCCCCTAGCATACCGGAAGTGTGTCAGAAGGCAACACCCACCCCTCAGGCTCCACTCCACAGGTGAGTGAAACGGACCTGCTCTGCCTCCATTCCCTTCCCCATCCAATACTTTGTGCAATAAAAAGAAGCGTAAAGAACACACCCTCATTCTCTTCCTGCTCCCTTGAAACCACCAGGTTTCAAAGTAGACTTGAGATACCCAGGACATGTGCACCACCCATCCCTTCCCCTTCCCCTCCCCACAACAAGACACCCTGGGAGGTAGGCGGGGCTGAGAGAGGTCTTTTGAGAACTGCTCGTGAGAGAACAGCTCTGAGAGAACTTGTGACTGGCCCAAGGTCACACCAGCAGCTGCACGTGGAGGAGTGGGGAATCAAACCCAGTTCTCCCAGATTAGAGTCCAACTCCTGACCACTACACCAAACTGATGGGGTGAAAGCTGCTGAAGGGTTGGTGAAATTTCTCCAGTACTTATGTGCCATGTGTCCAGATAAAAAATGGTATACTTAGAAAATTTATATGCCACCTTGAGCAAGTCTCTGGAAAAGCAGCACACAGTCATAAAAGGAACAATGATAAAATTATCAATATTAAAGCAAAACATTAAAAACAATAAAGACCCTAGCAGGGCTTTCCCCGGGGCGCTGCACCTCTGCACTGCTCAGGGAAGACGAGGAGGGGGTGGGGCTTGGTTATGTGCCCGCCCCCTGGGCTCCTCACTCTCGGAGCTGCGCTCCTGTGCACTCCCGCTCCAATGGACCCCTGAGGCTGAGAGAGTTCTGACTGGCCCAAGGTCTCCCAGTGGGCATCATGTGGAGGAGTGGGGAATCAAACCTTGTTCTCCAGATTAGAATCCACTGGTCTTAACCACTACACCACACTGGCTATGAGGTATGAATGATAAATTATGGACAATTTCTGTTGGGGGGATTATCCTCTTTGGTTGAGAGCAACAGTAGAGAATTTAACCTTGTTAAAATTGTTCTTTGGGGATTTTTTTTTTAATTATCCTCTTGTACTGAGGAATCTGTTATAAGAAGCTGAAATGAGGGAATGAACCTTTGTTGCCTTCAAATCTTCATTGTTGCATAGCTGAAACAAAAGTAGTTAAGCAACATTTGGATTGCACCCAGTTCCTTTCACATGGGAACTGTATCTTTTACACTGAGGTTAAAAGATCCCTTGTAATTCAAAGTTAGCCTGGGAGCTAACAGTTTAACGAACATGTTCAGAATTATGGGCAATTAGAAACACAGGAAGAGTTGCACGGATTCCAGACAATGAGGGGCCAATGCTCCCTCTAAGCTGTGGAGTCTTGTGAGCAAAAATTCTACTTTATGAGCAACTGGCATCAAAGTTGTGAGCGAGCGATTGGGCTACTGCATCAATTAGATTGCTCATGAGCCATCCTTCCTGAGCTAAGACAAAAATGTGTGAGCTGGAGGCTAAAAAAAACTGTGAGCTAGCTCACACTAACTCAGCGTAGAGGGAACACTGGATGGCTCAGGAAAAGAGCCTCTGCTTTGCATGCAGAAGGTCCTGGGTTCGATCCCTGGTATCTCCAGTGAAAGGATCTGGTGGTAGCTGATGTGAAAGACCTTTGCCTGAGATGCTGGAGAACCACTGATGGTCGGAGAAGACAATTCTGACCTTGGTGGACCAAAGGGGCTGATTCAGTATAAGGCAGCTTCGTGTGTGTGTGTGTGTGTGTGTGTGTGTGTGTGTGTGTGTGTGTGTGCCTCTGCCCAGTCCTGGAAGTCATGACGACCTCTGGTGACTCCTACTGGGGCACAGAGGACATTCAGAGAAGTGGCTTGAATAGCCTGCCTCTGCCTCCCAACCCTGGTATTCTTTGGAGGTCGCCCATCCAAATACTTGCCAGGGTCGGCCCTGCTTAGCTTCTGGGATCTGATCAGATGGGGCTTGCTTGGGCTGTCCAGGTCAGGGCAGTATAAGGCCACTTCATGTGATTCAATGCTAGTACTGCATTCCCGGTAGGTAGCAGAGGCTGAGATTGGCGGCAACGATTGCTATTCCGTACAAAGCAGTAGCACCGCAAGCGTATCGGCAGTGATCATTCACCTCGACGGTCACCTAAGTGGATGCCAGGTCTGATCGAGAGAAGTCCCACCACAGATTTCCCCCTCTTTGCATCCCTATTACTTACACATTCCGTTCGACGCGGCGCATTCGGTAATGAGGTCCTAGCACCAAACAGATGTATCTGAAAGGATACTGTGGACATGGCTCCCATGAAATTATTGGGTGTATTCCGCTCACTGCTAATGCCCTTGACCTTTGGAACATCTCCACTGATAGCGGGATGCTGATATCTGCTCAGTGCCATTACATTAAAAAAAATGAAAAGGGAGAGCTGGGATGTGCTGGGGTTGGCAATTTACATACAAATGAGTGTCTTTAAAGAAACAGAAACAAATCTACATCTCAGGACGAAAGGAAACCTATCAAAACCGGCATTTTTTTTTTTTTTTAATGTGTTCTTTTAACGTTCGGTTTTCATTTAATGACTTCTTCGGTGTACGTACATCCCTCCCAAGAGCTTGTACTCCTGACAGAAGGTGCTACGTGCACAATCAAGAATATGATTTCTTTTTTGCTTTCATGTTGGCTTTCCTGGCTTGCTTGCTTTCCCTCTTGCTTGCTTGCTTTCCCTGAGAGCCAGTCTGGTGTAGTGGTTAAGTGCGCGGACTCTAATCTGGGAGAACCGGGTTTGATTCCCCACTCCTCCACTTGCACCTGGCTGGATGACCTTGGGCAAGCCGTAGCTCTGTACCAGCTGTTCTCTCAAGGACAGCTTGGGAAAGAGCTCTCTCAGCCCCACCTACCTCACAGGGTGCCTGTTGTGGGGAGGGGAGGGGAAAGGAGTTTGTAAGCCACTCTGAGACTCTTAAGTGAGTGAAGGGCGGGATATAAATCCAATCTCTTCTTCTCTTCTTCTTCTTCCTCTCGCATACGCAGATGCACACAGCAATACACACTTATCATAAAGGGGAAGTACTAGTGACGTTTCTACATCTGTATGAAGAGCCCTGCTCTGGAGTCAGTCTGTTATAGAAAACAAGAAGGATGGGTGTACTGGGGGTCATGTGTCACCTAATACTGCCATCCCCTGCCCGAGAGGTTTGATGGCTGACTCCGTGACGTCAGTACTATGGAATGTTTTGTTATAGTTCTCATGGCATGCTTATCGCTTTCTCTACTCCTTTGACTTTGAGAGACTGTTGGTGCCGGCTCATGAATCTTTCCTTCTGTCTGGCTATAAGTCTTCCCGCTTATTCTCTGGGAACTGCAAACCAGTATTTTAAGCGCCTTTTCCCTGACCTAATGATTGGTTTCAATGCACTACTAGACCTCTCTTTGAATTCTGTATGATTGTCCTGGCTGCAATAGAACCCACTATTACTAACACAAGAAGTGCACACGACCATAGCAGACCTTTCTCAATAAAACTTCCCAGTTTAAGGACACTTGCTGTTGACTGACACTGTAGGCCTCTCACATCGTGGGACCTACATGGACAGAAGTCACGTGGGACAAGGGATGCAAAGTGGAGATATTGAGCAAAAAATTGTGTACCTGAGCAAAAAAAGCTGGTGGGATCCAACTGTGTGTGTGTATATATCAAGTGCCATCAAGTCACTGTCGACTTATGGAGACCCCCAGCAGGGGTTTTCCAAGGAAAATGAGAAGCAGAAGTGGTTGGCCATTGCCTTCCTCTGCAGAGTCTTCCTTGGTGGTCTCCGATTCAAGACTTGTGGTGACCCCAGTAAGGGGCTTTCAAGGCAAGTGAGAAGCAGAGTTGGCTTGCCATTATAGTCCTCTGCAGATTCTTCCTTGGTGGTCTCCCATCCAAGACTTATGGTGACCCCAGCAAGGGGCTTTCAAGGCAGGTGAGAAGCAGAGGTGGTTGGCCATTGCCTTCCTTGGCAGAGCCTTCCTTGGTGATCTCCCATCCAAATCCTAACCCTGCTGAGCTTCTGAGATCTGCAAGATTAAACTGTACCATGCCGCCTTACCTCCATATGATATCCATGGCTGGCGACAATACAATTGATGTTCCTCTAAATTAAAACTTAAAATTATTTGCAAAGTAGCATGGGTAAACAAGACATTTCCCTTCCTCCGATGCCAATTGTGTCTGAAAGTTCAAGTGCTCTTCGTACCTGTGCTGGCACGCCGCTCCGGAATACCGAAAACGGGAGTCTCCTCCTTATTTGCTCAGCGACGTCTCCATTTCCCATTAGATAGGAAACAATCAACCCAGGAAGGTCTTTATTTATCCTCTTTATTCCTTCACTCTGTCCAATCCAGGAAACGTATTATTAGGCAATCAAGACGGTGCTCCGGCAATCATCGGGTGATTATATTCCAACACTACAAGTGGCGAAACGCTGCCAAGGAACGCTTTCTCTTGAGATGCTGCCGTTATCATCTGCAGAATATGAATTTTTATTAGGGGCTGGAATATTGGAGAGGATGAAAGGGGGGAGGGCTAGCTCTTTGGCCCTCTCCTCCCTTAATGAGCAACTAGCATCGTTATGAAGGGTGTCGTTTCAGGTCTGTAACAGAAGAGCAAGATCCAGTCCAGTAGCATCTTAAAGACCAACAAGATTCCCAGGGTGTACACCGACGAAGCTCCCTCCATCAGAGGGACTCAGATCTTGCCCTTATGGGGAGGATTTCGTTTCTGCATAATCTGCTTTGTTTAGATAGAGTGAGTGATGCCTCTTTTTCTCTCTTCCTTTTTTTAAATGGGGTTTTCTCTTTCATTTTTTTCTTTGAAGGAAAATCACCGCATCTGTTGCGACTTCAGCCCTTGAAGCGGTTTGATGTTAGCCTCCCGGTGGTGTTATTGCAGGAGGACAGGAAGGCTTGGGAAGATGTTGAATCCTGGAATCACAGAGTTGGAAGGGGCAGGGGTCATTTCGTAGAAAAAGAGGTGCAGGAGCTCATTTGCATAACTCATTTGCATATGCCACACCCCCTAGCATACCAGAAGTGTGTCAGAAGGCAACACCCACCCCCTCAGGCTCCACTCCACAGGTGAGTGAAACGGACCTGCTCTGCCTCCATTCCCTTCCCCATCCAATACTTTGTGCAATAAAAAGAAGCGTAAAGAACACACCCTCATTCTCTTCCTGCTCCCTTGAAACCACCAGGTTTCAAAGTAGACTTGAGATACCCAGGACATGTGCACCACCCATCCCTTCCCCTTCCCCTCCCCACAACAAGACACCCTGTGAGGTAGGCGGGGCTGAGAGAGGTCTTTTGAGAACTGCTCGTGAGAGAACAGCTCTGAGAGAACTTGTGACTGGCCCAAGGTCACACCAGCAGCTGCACGTGGAGGAGTGGGGAATCAAACCCGGTTCTCCCAGATTAGAGTCCAACTCCTGACCACTACACCAAACTGATGGGGTGAAAGCTGCTGAAGGGTTGGTGAAATTTCTCCAGTACTTATGTGCCATGTGTCCAGATAAAAAATGGTATACTTAGAAAATTTATATGCCACCTTGAGCAAGTCTCTGGAAAAGCAGCACACAGTCATAAAAGGAACAATGATAAAATTATCAATATTAAAACAAAACATTAAAAACAATAAAGACCGTAGCAGGGCTTTCCCTGGGGCGCTGCGCCTCTGCACTGCTCAGGGAAGCCGAGCAGGGGGCGGGGCTTGGTCATGTGCCCGCCCCCTGATTTCCTCACTCCCGGAGCTGCACTCCTGTGCGCTCCCGCTCCAACAGACCCCTGGGAAGGGGCCATGCAGGCCATCTCATCCAACCCCCTGCTCAGTGCAGGATCAACCTAGAACATCCCTGACAAGTGTTTGTCCATACTTCCCTTAAAGACTGCCGGGGGGGGGGGGCTCACCACCTCCCAGGGGAGCTGATTCCACTGTTGCACTCTTACTTTAAAAAAAGTTTTTTTTTTCCCCTAAGATCCAGCTGGTACCTTCCCATACTTAATTCAAACCCCTTCTTGCGAGTCCTCTCCTCTGCTGCCAACAGGAACAGCTCCCTGCCCTCCTCTAAGGGACAAACCTTCAAAGACTTCAAGAGAGCAGTCCTGTAACAATTGGTTTTGCTGAGAAATCAAATGGGCTAGATAAAATATTGCTGGCAAATGATGTTAAATATATAAAAGCATTTTATACACTATTATTTGAAATAAGAATGCAGGATGAAATAGTAAAAACTGCTATGATTAAATGGGCACAAAATATAGGACATAATATTCAACTAGAGCAGGGGTGGGCAAATTGCGGCCCAGGGGCCACACGCGGCCCACCACAGAGTTTTTTGCAGCCCGCCGAGACAGTCGGCCATGTGGTTTCTCAACAAGCAATCTCCTGATTTCAAAAGAATTGTAGAAAAGTGTGATAGAGTACATTTCTCTCATTAAACTAATTCTAAAATTAAATGTGCTTGCAGCTATAGAGGATATGAAATTAGCACAATAAGTAAATTGAATAAAACTACCAGTATTTTATTTAATTTATATTTATTGATTTTTATGATACAATTTATACTTTTTCTGAAATGCAAAGTTAACTAATGAATGCAATCATTTTAAAAGGTGCGGCCCTCCGCTAACCTCCGCTCCCACAAAGTGGCCCCCGAGCCAAAACAATTGCCCACCCCTGAACAAGAGCAATGGTTGAGAGTATGGAAAACAAATATAAAATTTACAAAATGTGTGGCATTTAAAGAGAATATTTATAAGATGCTTTATAGGTGGTATATGACACCCGAGAACTTAGCAAAGTGGTTGTGGAATACAAGCCAGGATTTGAACCTCACCTCTGAGCGTCAATTCGATGAGGCAACAGAATCCTGCACAGAACCCAAGCTCAGGCTGAGGGGTGACATGATTGAGGTTTATAAGATTATGCATGGGATAGAGCAGGTAGAGAAAGAAGTCCTTTTCTCCCTTTCTCACAAGACAAGAACTTGTGGGCACTCCATGAAATTGCTGAGCATTCGGGTTAGAGCAGATAAAAGGAAGTACGTCTTCACCCAAAGAGTGATTAACACATGGGGTTCACTGCCACAGGAGGTGGTGGCGGCTACAAGCATGGATGGCTTCAAGAGGGAATTAGATGAACATCTGGAGCAGTGGTCCATCAGTGGCTATTAGTCACAAGGTATCGATAGGAACTCTCAGTCTGGGGCAAGTGATGCTCTGTATTCTTGGTGCTTGAGGGGAGGGGACAAGAGTGGGAGGGCTTCTAGTGTCCTGGCCCCACTGCTGGACCTCCTGAGGGCACCTGGCCTTTTTGGCCACTGTGTGACACAGAGTGTTGGACTGGATGGGCCACTGGCCTGATCCAACATTGGCTTCTCTTATGTTCTTATGGGCTGGCCTTAATGTTCAGATTGTACTCCGCAGCTCTACACAAAACTGTCAGGCCTATCATTCCGTGCCAAGGAATACTCCAGGGCTTGCTAGAGAATTACATAACTATGCTTATTATCGAAAAAAGGAAAAACTTTTTAGAGTTTTGATCTCTCTCTCTCTTTTTTTTAAGCGACGAGGGACTGAAGCCCTTCGCCTGGCAGCTGAGCTTGAAAAAGCAGCTTAAATTTTTATTGGCTCCATCTCGCCTTCCGTTTAACTCATTAGCATGATCCTTTGTAAACGCTTCTGACCTGCTTTTTTTTTTTTTTACTTCCTAGGAGCAAGACATCACCGCGGATCTCATTATTGGGCATCAAATGAATCCCACTGATGTAAGCCAAGGACTGACTTGTTAAAAGACAGGCAGTGGAGTCGCATGCTCTCGCGGCAGCACAGCGCATGCCGGCTCTTGATAATTGCGGCTCCCTGACTCAGAGTTCTCCTCCTCAGTTCCCACTCCTGTTTATTCTTTCTTCATTTTGATAACTGCATTTGGAGGTAAGAGAGATGAAAGCCCAGGGTTGTCACCGAAATTTCTCCTAACGCAGCCTCCCAAGCTAATTTGAGGGGGGGGGGGGGTTTCCCTCAGACAAAACAGAAAGTGTTTAGAGGGAAGCCAGACTTAAGACCCAAAGAAGCGTTTCTGACTGGAGTTCCTCACATTCTAAGGCTGTTATTTTGCCCAAAGTGAAATTCAACAAGAATTCAGGGGTTCCTCCTTGTGCGGAGGAATTCCAAGAGAAGCTAAAAGAGTCTAAGGCTGATTTTACATGTGCATTTTTGTAACAGCTTCATTCCAGCGCTCCCTGCACCGGTAACACATTGGTGTCAAAGCTGTTGTAGGGGAATGCCCACATCTGATTGAACTGGAGTGAAAGGGGTCATTCTTTTGAAGTGCTGTTAAGAACAGGATTTGTTTACAGGGGTGTGAAGCCAGCTTGAGAGCTAGAGGGCAACTAGCAGATATGGACAGTGGAGAAGGAATGCAGATTCACACTTGAAAGAGATGTGGGCGAGTTTTTTTGGAAGTAGAATGATTCCAGCAGGAAAGGCAGATGTAAAACCAGCCTAAATAAATCTAGTGGAACTCCTTAATTCTTCTCTCTCCCTGACTCAGAGTTCTCCTTTTCAGTTCCCACTCCTGTTTATTCTTTATTCGTTTTGATAACTGCATTTGGAGGTAAGAGAGACGAAAGCCCAGGGTTGTCACCGAAATTTCTCCAAACACAGCCTCCCAAGCTAATTTGAAGGTTACTCCCCTTTTTTTTTGCAGCCCCCTGCCAAACAGTGAACAAAATTAACTGGCAACATATGACCAAGCACTGGAGTCTGTGCGCTTGGATGTTTATACATTGAATTTATTCAGCACAGGATTGCTTATGTGCACAACAGCAGGCACTTGGGGGAGGGGGACATCATGAGAAGGCCGTTCAAATGACCTAATCGTGAACATTGTGAAAGATGGCTGTCCAGACCGGTGAAATCACAGATTCAGAGCGCAAATATCCGGTGTAGGAAAACTCGCTAGGGAACTGGGAGGATTGCGCAAGTGAGCCCACTTTGGTGTGGGGGACGGATGCGGGGGTCTGATCAGCTATTTTAAATGCGAGAGGGAACAGCGGTGAAACCCGATCAAAATGACTGTGGGACCACAGCCCTAGTCTTCTTCTCACAATCCTGACTAGAGATTTTTATGGTTTCGGTTCATGGGCAAACCAGGAAGCAGACCACAAACCTCATGAACCCAGTCAGCTCATGTACTAACTGACCCGGGTTCATGAGATCGGTGCCAAAAAAGCCAGGCTGCAGGTGTAGCTTGTTCCCGCCACTCAGTTGCTTCGGGCTCTAAACAGCTGAGCAGTGGAAGCAGGCTGCCCCCCAAAGCTCAGCTGTTTTGATCGGAAACAGCTGAGCTGTGGGAGTAGGCGGCTCCCACAGCCCAGCTGTTTAAAGAGGCTTTCTTAGGCTGCAGGCCCAGGCTCGGAGCCACTTCAACCAAACAGCTGAGTGGTGTGGACTCACAAACCACTATGAACCACCTCGAATGGCATGACAATTTGTGAAAGTTCGTGGAGGTTCTACAGTTTGCGAACATTGCTTCGAGAACCTCAAAAAGGCCAACATTCGTGACAGCCTTTAGTTGTTCAGCCTGTTCACACCCAACCCTAATCCTAACATCTAATCAATTTTCAGTTTGAAGCCTGTTGTTTGAAATAGCATTTCCCGTCTTCTATCCTGCACTTCTTGGGTAGTTTTCTATGGTGTTCCACTGCAAACTTTCATTGTACATTCATAATGACAATATTTTGGTAGATGGGTAACCCCAGAATCCTCACCATAAGAACAGAAAGGGCACAAAAAAGGATGCACACATAGTTCGGTTCCATTATAGGGACAACTGTCACTGGAATTATATATTCTAGGGGGAAAGTCTATTGGGGAAGAATTCGGAAGCATGCTTCATTTGAAGTGGTAGAATACACACACAAAGAGAGCTGAGCAGAAATATAGCACAGCAGGGAGCACCGTGGACAGAAGATCCACAAAAGACAAATGAAAATACTTCTTTACACAGCAAGTGATTATAATGGAAATTTACTGACAAAGGATGTAGTGATGGCCAAGAGTACAGAAAGGAAGAAGAAGAAGAAGAGGAGGAGGAGGAGATTGGATTTATACCCTACCCTTCACTACCCGAAGGAGTCTCAAAGTGGCTTACAATCTCCTTCCCCTTCCCCTCCCCTCCCCTCCCCAAAACAGACACCCTGTGAGGTAGGTGGGGCTGAGAGAGCTCTTTCGAGAACTGCCCTTGAGAGGACAGCTCTGAGAGAACTTATGACTGACCCAAAGTCACACCAGCAGCTGCATGTGGAAAAGTGGGGAATCAAACCCGGTTCTCCAAGGTTAGAATCCATGCACTTAACCACAACACCAAACTGGCACTAAAAGAGGATTAGGTAGATTCATAAAGCATAGGTCCGTCAGTGGCTACTAGCCATGGTGACGAAAGGGAACCTCCACATTCAGAGGCAGTCAAGTCTGTGCAGACCAGTTCCAGAAGGACACATCAGGGGGATACTTGGGCCTCTTTGCCCAGTTGTTGGTTCTCCAGGTTGCTGTGTGAGACAAGATGCAGCATTAGATGGACTACTAGGCTGATCCAGCAGGATTCCTCTTATGTTCACCTATAGGAATTTTTGTCCATGGAGAAGCATTATAAAATGGCCTCCCAAACCTACAGCTTCAAGTGGAACTGCCTCCTCTTTTGTTTCATTCTCCTAGCTGTGAAGACTGTATTTCAGATGGCTGTTGAACAAGGAGTGCACGCATTCAAGGAGTTTGGGCTTTTCATTCCCCAGTGATAACTGGCTATTTGTGGAACATCCACACACAAAGGCAGTATACCCCAGGGTATAAAGGACAAGGAGTGTGGGAAAGGCTTTGCATCCTGCTTTTCAACTTCTTTGGGCGTTTGTAAACAAATATTGGATTAGATTTTCTGATCCATGTAGGGTTGCGAGCCTCCAGGTGGACACTGTGGCCCAGATGGTCGGCCTGACTGCAGAAATCTGTGAAACCTTGGGCCATCTTCAGAAGAATAGCATCAGTGGCACCATTATTAGTATGTTTTGGTTTTTTATGATGTTTTATTGGTTTTAAAATGTTATTAACCATTTATGTATTTTGTAAAGTGTTTTAAGTGTGTGAGCCGCCCTGAGCCTGCTTTGCGGGGAGGGTGGAGTATAAATACAATAATAAATAAATAAATACACCCTGGAATGTCAGAGCAGCTCCAGCAGATCAGCTCCTTGGGAGAAAATGAATGCTTTGGAGGGTGTGCTCTGGGGTGCTGTGCCCCACTGAGGCCCCTGTTCTCCCCAAGCTTCACTCCCAAATCTCCAGGAATTTCCCAACCTGGATATGGCAACCTTACCCCCCCATCCCCCACTGGTGGCCAGGGGGGACCTGACAACTCTAGATCCATGGAGATCCAGCATGGTGTAGTGGTTAAGGGTCATTTTACACCTCCCCTCTAAAGTAGTTTGACTGCTGTCTTTTCCTGTGCTGATTTCACAGTGGTGTGAAATTTCACTCCAGGGGGTCTAAGTGCACTAATCAACAGCAATTGTTTAAAGCAGAATCAAGCCGGTTGAATACTAGCTTGACCACAGGAGGGCAATTAGTAGATGTGGACATTTCAGTAGCAGCACGGTTTCACACCGCACAGAGGTGTGGGCAGGTTTTTTTTGGAACTAGAATGATTCCAGCGGGAAAGTCAGATGTAAAAACAGCCTAAGTGTGATGGACTCTAATTTGGAAAATCAGGTTTGATTCTTCACTCTTCCACCTGAAGCTTGCTGGGTGACCTTGGGCCAGTCACAGTTCCCTCAGAACTCTCTCAGCCCCACCTATCTCACAAGGTGCCTGTTGTGGGGAGAGGAAGGGAAGGAAGTCGTAAGCCACCTAAAGTGGGGTATACAAAAAATGACTCTTCCTCTTAGTAGCAGAGCAAAGTGAGACACCCAGCTTTTCTATTCCAGAAAAAAAAAAAATTCTGCTTCTGGATAACATCTTTAGAAGGTTGTGTTTAAAAAAAAAAAAAAAAAATCACAAGGTGATACAAGGAGGGTAGCCGTTTCGTCAAACTGGAGGAGTCCAAGGTGAATGTTCGCTATTGTCAGGCTGTCTCGGCCTTGTCCACGGCACGTTTTCCCTCCAAAAGCAGTGACAGCAATGACTTTTATGCAGAGCAGCGTGTGACAAATTGATTTTTTTCCCCTCCTCACAACTTTCAACTGACCTTTAAATACACAATATGTCAAAGCCAGAAGAAAAGCACCTCTGCCTGCTTTATTACCTCTCCTTTGATGAAACCTCTCGCTGGTAATATCAGCTCAATAGTATCTGTTTTTCATTTGATTGCGTCTGCTCCCCTCCCCTCCCCCTTTCCCCTTTCCCCATTTTCTTCTTGATCTACGGCTGCGATTTCTTGATCGGAACCCTCGTTGTGGCAATGGAATTACTCCCCCCTCCCACCCGCACATTATTTTTTCTCTTTATGTTACACTCCATTAGAAAAGTCTGGTGTGTGTGTGTGTGTGTTTTTAATGACCTGATAAAATTAAACTCTTCATATTTTCCCCTCGTTGTCATAATTTAGACTGAAGGGCTCATCGAATCAGTTTTGGGCACGAGAACTCAATCGGCGCACAATGGTAGATTGTGCCGTTCAGCTGAAATACTCTCATTGCAGAATTAGAGAGGCTTCAATTAGGTTGGCTTAGATTCCGACAGTCTTTTTATTGTTCCTTTCATCCATCTAACCACTTCGATACACACTCTTGCAAGGCCGGTCGTTTAGCTCATGTCAATATTTCCCCTCTAATATTTCCAATGAGAAAATTGCCGGTCACAACTGAGGGATGATCTTGTAGCGAAGGGATGAGCAACTGGAGTCAGGTGAGGGACATCTGCCTCCCTCCCCCACTTATATCTACCCCCATTTTTTTCCCCAGTCCAGGAAATGTCACGTTCTTGTTTCACTTTTGAATGTAGTCTGGAAATGGCAGCTGGTTCAGAATGTAAACTGTGGCATTATGGGTGTGCATTTTTTTAACTGGTATTTTTCAGTTTGTGTCTATTGGGCACAAAAAAAAAATCTGAGGTTTCTGAAAAATCCTGGATCCTAATACTGGTATTGTATTTGGAACTGGGTTTTTAAATCCTGAATTTTTGGAGGTCCACTAGACCAAATAAGAAAAAAAGAATTTTTTTGGGGGGTGCAGTGGCAAAGCCACAAAAAATCAGCTGATGGGCAGGGCACATTGCCCCCCAGTCAGCTGTTTTTTGTGCTTTCTACTGAATTCCCTTTAAACAGGGGGCATTTAAAGGGACTGCAGCAGACAGATTGACAAACAGCTGACCGATGGGGAACAGTTTCTGCAGGCTCAGCTGAGCTCCTGGCTGGCTTCCTGTGCCACCTGGTTTAGGAGAAGCCAGCTGAAAGCTGACATGGGGGGAGCACTCCACTTCCTGCCAGCTCAGCTGATCCTTAGGACGGCTTCTGCAGTCCCTTTAAACTTTAAAGCCCCAAAAGCCCAAAAAACAGCTGAGAGGTGGGACTAATGTGCTCCTGCAACTACACTGTTGTTGTTGTTGTTTTTTAAATCTACCCTGGATATATCTGGGATTTTTTTCAAGATCCCCCCCCCATGGTTTTCATGAAAAAATCTGGATATCTTTGGGATGCCAAAATATACCAGAAAAATGCCAATACAGTATTTTCAGGTATATTTTCAGTTCAGGAAGATCCGAATGCATATCCCTATGTGTCATGCCAATCGACTAGCCAATGGGAATGCTATTTCCCCCTCCTTATCATAAAGCAGCTACATTGGCTGCCATTTTGTTTCTGAGTCCAACTCAAGGTTATAACCTTTAAAGCCCTTCATGGCCTAGGAGCCACATATCCAAAGAACCATTTCCTTGCATTAGGGTCACCACACCAGCTTTGAGTTGGGAAATATCTGGAGATTTGGGGGTGAAGCCTTAGGAGGGCAGGATTTGGGGAGGGGAGGGACCTCCACAGGGTAGAATGTCATACAGTCCACCCTCGAAGGCTGTGGTCACACGGCACCCCAATTGCCATTTCCTCCCACTGGATTTTAAATCCAGGATTTTTTTCTTTCAGGTTGGAATGATCACACATCTCAACCTGGTGGCGGCAGTGACTGGGGAGGCAAGGTGAGGGCCACCTGCATGCCTGTGCATCAATGCTCCCTCTAAGGTGTGGAGTCTTGTGAGCAAAAATTCTACTTTATGAGCTACTGGCATTGAAGTTGTGAGTGAGCGATTTGGCCACTGTGTAAATTAGTTTGCTCTGGAGTCATCCTTCCTGAGCTCAGACAAAAATGTGTGAGCTGGAGGCTAAAAAACTGTGAGCTAGCGCACACTAACTCAGCTTAGAGGGAACACTGCTGTGCATGGCTGCCTTCCTCCAAATGCTGCACCGAGGAGCTGGCTGGCTGGCTCACTCCGTGCTCCACTCTGGGCCCCAAGCTCCACTGGCAGCTGTCTGATGGAAAGTAGGGAGAAGCGTGCCGTGTGTGTATGCGTGCCAAGCAGCAGCCTGCAGGGCTCGGGGCCCAGAGTGGAGCGTGTCGAATTTCAAGGAACCAGAGCCACCAGGCGCTTGAGTGGCCATGCGCTCAACTCCAGGAAGGGGGAAAAAACACCTGGAAGAATGATCAGATGGCCCTTATCATAATCACTGCGAGAGAGGGATGTCCAGATTGGTAAAATCACACATTTAAAGCTCAGTAAGCCGGGAAACACTTGATTTTCCAGGGGTTGGAAAACACGCTAGGGACCCAGGAGCGAGCCCGCTTCAATGTGGGAGGGGGATCAGCCGGTCTGATCATCAAATTTAAATCCACGAAGGAACAGCAGTGAATCCCAGTTTAAAGGACCGTGTGACCGCGGCCTAAGTCAGCCATTTACTTGAAGGGAACTGATCTTGGTCATCTGGAGATCAATTGTAATAGCGGGAGACCTCTAGGTATGTCCCTGTGCATGATTTATAATCTTCAGGCTGCTACCTACTAGCTGTCCCTCCATTTAAGGTGGCCCACATGCCACCAGCCAGAGCACTGGCCTTTTTCACTATAGCTCCCCCTTTGTGGAATGGGCTCTGGGAGGGAGCAAAGGCAGCACTATCACTGGGAAGATTCAGGCGGCACAATGAGACGCTTGTATTGGGCAGGGCTTTCAACAGGCTGCCGCAGCCCTAATGACCCAGACTAGCTTTCTCTCACAGAGCACAGAAGCTAAGCACGCTCAGCAGCACTTTGATGAGAGACCACCAAGGAAGCCTGGGGCTGCAATGCAGAGGAAGGCAAAGGCAACCACCTTTGCTCATTTCTTGCATTCAAAACCCATGAGGCAGAGCCACACGGGGTTGCTGTGATTTGGTTGTGAGCTGACGGCACACATTGTTTTTACTTGAACAGGGTATATACTGTTAAGATCTTGAAGGGGGTGAAATGTTGGGCAATGGTGCATAAAATGATTTCAGAAGTATGTAACGTAAAATTGTCAATCTCACCGGAAATATTTCTTTTGAATATTATGCCAGATAATCTTAAAGAGGAGAAATGGTTAATTGTATACATTTTAACGGCAACCAGAATATTGTTTTGGAAGACTGAAAGAGAAGAGAAGAAGAAGAGATTGGATTTATACCCCGCCCTTCACTCACTTGGAGTCTCAGAGCGGCTGACAAACTCCTTTCCCTTCCCCTCCCCACAACAGACACCCTGTGAGGTAGGTGGGGCTGAGAGAACTCTTTCCCAAGCTGTCCTTGAGAGAACAGCTGGTACAGAGCTATGGCTTGCCCAAGGTCATCCAGCCAGGTGCAAGTGGAGGAGTGGGGAATCAAACCCGGTTCTCCCAGATTAGAGTCCGCGCACTTAACCACTACACCAAACTGGCTCTTTAGAGTACCGTCTAAAGAAGAAATAACTTATAAACTGTTAGAGTCGGCGGAAATGGATAGAGTGCAGATAAACTTGTTAAATTTAAATGATGACATTTATTGGAAAAGATGGGATAGAGTGTATTAATGGATTAATGATGATAGGAAAAAACAGACTCAAATTGATAAAACTGTATGAAATAGAAAGTAAGTAAACAGTAATTTAAGGAGAATGTAGTTAAACGATTGGAATGTACTGTAGCTTTAAGGTGGAAAATGGAATAAAATGTTGATTTAAAAAAAAAAAAGATCTTGAAGGGGGTGGTGGTGGTACCTGAGTTTTATTTTATTCTTTTAAAATTTTAAGATTTGGAGACCTACCACTGGGTTGCCACTTTGATAATATGTTACAGGAAGCTGTTAGCAGTGTACTAGTCATAGGAATTTATTTTAACTGTTTTAGTCATTTTAATGTATTAATTCTGGCCTGTGTGCCCATGTAAGCCGCCCTGAGCCCGTTCGCGGGGAGGGCGGGGTATAAATTGAAATAAATAAATAAATAAAATTAAAAGTGTTGTATTTTAATGATGCCCTGACTGGGATAGACCAGGCTTGCTCGATCTTGTCAGATCTCTGAAATTAAGCAGGGTCGGCCCTGGTTAGTATTCGGATCTCCCTGGTTAGTATTCGGATCAGGATCTCAGTGCAAAAGCAGGCAATGACAACCCTCCTCAGAATGTCTCTCATTTTGAAAACTGCATGGGGCTGCCATAAGTCAGCTGTGACTAGATGGGGGAAAAATAATAACTATGATTTGTAAGCTGCCTTGAGAAAAATATTAATAATATAAATACCAATATACTACAGAGTACAACCTGGCACCTCCTCTCGTCTGGTTGATGTACAAGGACAATGGGTTTCATACAAGACAGCAAATCGCCTCCAACATAGGTAAAGGTAAAGGTTTCCCTTGCTCGAAAGCCAGTCAAATACGACTCTAGGGATGCGGTGCTCATCTCCGTTTCCAAGCCGAAGACCAAGCGCTGTCCGAAGATGTTTCTGTGGTCATGTGGCCAGCATGACTAGACACCGAGGCGGACGGAACACCATTACCTTCCCACCGAAGCAGTACCTATTTATCTACTTACAATTTCTTGCTTTCGAACTGCTAGGTTGGCAGGAGCTGGGACCAGAGACGGGATCTCACTCCGTCATGCAGCACTCGGGTCTCGAACTGCTGAACTATCGACCTTCCGGTCTGCAGTTTGGCATCTTAACCACTTGAGCCACTGCAGCCCGACAGCAGAGATGGCTTCAAATGTATCCTGTCCTAGACTACAGGCTAAACTGCGAGAGTTGGACAATCCATTCCTCTGACTTGCTTTTGGAAGAAAACTGTTTAATCATAGACATCTTTAGGGATGAGATTAATCCTGCCCATCACTGAATCCAGTTTCTTTGTGGAAGTGTTAAGACAAATTCTCTCAATTCCTCTTAATTTCTCTCTTGAACTCAACAGTCCACATATCTTCTCTTTTAGATATCTGGAGCCTGTTTTGACTCAATTCCTATTTGCTCAAAAGAGAAGTTCAGGTTTTGTGTTTGTAGCAAAAGTACACTCCAAGATTTCGTGGCTGAGGTATTAGCAACTTAAAAATCTAATAGACTGGACAGTGAAACAAGGGACTTTGACTAGACCTAAAACTAACTTTGAGCTCACTTTGGATAAATTCACAGATCACCCAAAAGGCCTCATATCAATATTATACAAAATCTTGATGGATACCGAAAGAGGAAAGACAATGGCTAATAAACTTGCTTGGCACAAAGATCTTCAGGAGGACCTGACAACTGATCAGTGGGCATCTGTATGGGATTCTCATGCTGGTAAATCCAGAATCTTCGCTATAAAACTGCAATTCTTTAAATTACATACGAGGTGGTACCTCTTCCCTGCACATCTGCAACATATGCACCCGACTTATAGTCCTCTCTGCTGGAAAGGACGTGGCAAAGTTAGCGACTTCTATCATTGTTGGTGGGCATGTCCAGAAACACAATCCTTCTGGAAACAAGTTATTGGGGAAATCGACAAAATTACATCTCAAAAACTTCCTCTGAACCCACGGACACTGCTCCTTGAGCTGGCGGATATGGACGTTCAAACCACAGAGATCTTGAAGCTTACTTCTACCCTGCTGGCAACAGTGAGGCTGATGATCGCGGATAA
The DNA here is from genome assembly GCA_029233225.1 of Lepidodactylus listeri. Classification (NCBI taxonomy): domain Eukaryota; kingdom Metazoa; phylum Chordata; class Lepidosauria; order Squamata; family Gekkonidae; genus Lepidodactylus; species Lepidodactylus listeri. Next base: position 10,909,030 of record JARCFY010000006.1, on the reverse strand, counting down.
GTGGAAGTTATCGAGCGCTCCAGATATAACAACATGGAGAAATAAATGCTGGGACCATTATGTGATGGGCAGGATTGCTGCTACTTCTGAAGAATGACTAAGCAGAGTGTCAAAATCACATTTGAAATTTGTTCAAACTTGGTTCCCCTTCATTCAATACACGGCAGAAAACAGTATTATTCCCTCCAACCCACTTTATGTTAAACTAGGGGCAAGGCCCATTGCAGGCAACAATGCAAGGGGCGCTAGCAAGAGGAAGCAAAAGAAGGAAGGAAGCAATTCTCTTCCTCTCAACTTCTTCCCCTCTTCCTCTCAGCTACCCCCCACACACCCTTGCTGTCTTCCCCCCCCCCCCCAACAGAGCCTCTTTGTAGAGGCTGTTGCATTTATTAACTGAGTGGGTGTCGGAGTGCATCTCTCTTCCTTACTCCTGAGTAAACAGGCTATGCACACACACACATTATTAGGGCTAAAGCTGGGGCCAGCTCACCTATTTCCATCTTGTAGGCACTGCAAAAGGGTTTGCAGAGGGGCTGTCCCCCGTCATCGGTTTTGAAAGCAAATAAATGCTCCCTCGTGAGCTGAGCCCCACAGTCTGCAGCTCTTCTCACATCTCCCAAAGCTACAGAAATCCCCAGAGGTTGGTGCAGAGCGCTGGAGCCAGAGACTTGCTGCAAGCCAGCACTTAACCGATTTCCAGAACAAAGTTTGAGTCCAGCTGCACCTTTAAGACCCATGAAGTTTAACTGTAGGTAGCCTTTCATGGGCATGCACAATGAACTGACTGCAAGCTTCTGTGCTGGATGTTTTCCTTTCGTTTCCCCGCAAGCCCTTTCAGTTGCAAAGCTGCTTCCTGTTTAACACCAGCTAATTAGTTATCCTGGCCCACCACCTCTTGGGACTCCCAAATTGGGAGTTGTAGTTCTAATTTCCTTTGCTATGGTTGCAGTAAAGCCCAGCAGAGAACTACAACTCCCAAAGTGCAACGCTCTGTGGGCGGGAGTGAGGCAATGCAGGGCGGGGGAATGCAGCCAGTGGGCAAGGACGCCGTTTTGAGTGGCAGTTCTTGCATCCAACTGATTTTGGCGCCCCATGGAATCTTGCCGCTTTGAAAACAGCTTTAAATATAAGAGAGATGGCTTCACTTTTAAAATTTCACTACATTTATACTAGAAGTACACATTGAACACTGGTAAAAAGATCTACATTATTATATGTCTTTAAAATTTGTTCTGGCGTTTCTTAACTTAATGTTATATTTCAAGATGTTGAATAATTCTGATATACTGTTTATAATGTTTTTGACTTTTATCAATAAATATACTTTAAAAAAATGTTCAGGTCAGGCAAGATCTTCCCAAATCTTCCTATTCTCCTACTGGAGCACCTTTTGATAGGTAACATCAACAGAACTGCATGGGCTTGAAGTTACAAAAGAGTGCATGGAATATTCCCATGTGGTATTCCATAAGACTGCAAAGAATCATCAATGAGAAATTAAAGATACATTTCTCTTTTAAAAGAGAAATAGAGAATAAGAGGAATCAATGGCTGTATCTAAAAAAAGTGAATTTCAGAGAAAAAGAAAATCAGTTTCCTGTACTCTACTACTTTGTGATGGAGAATCCTTTCAACCACAGTCTTACCCATCAAATGTGTTTACTTGGACGTATAAAGAAAGCAACAGAGAGGAGAGCTTCTGTTTGCTTCATCCCACAGCTTAATCTACACATATGGGGGGGGGGGAGGTGTGGCTTTTCAGTAAAGCATCTGCTTGACATGCAGAAGGTTCCAGGTTCAATCCCCAGCATCTCCAGTTAAAATGATCTGTCAGTGGTTGATTTGATTGACTTTTGCCGAGAACAACTGCCAGTCCGAGTACACAATACTGACTTTGCGAGATCAAGGGTCTGATGCAGTCTAAGGCAGCCTCATGTGTGTCACAACCTGTCCCTGATTTTCATGTTGTTATTTTTATTTATTTATTTGGTGTAGTGGTTTGGTGTTTGGTGAGCCAGTTTGGTGTAGTGGTTAAGTGTGTGGATTCTAATCTGGGAGACCCGGGTTTGATTCCCCACTCCTCCACTTGCACCTGCTGGATGACCTTGGGCAAGCCGTAGCTCTGTACCAGCTGTTCTCTCAAGGACAGTTGTCTCAGAGCTCTCTCAGCCCCAGCCACCTCACAGGGTGTCTGTTGTGGGGAGGGGAAGGGAAAGGAGTTTGTAAGCCGCTTTGAGACTCCCTTGGGTAGTGAAGGGCAGGGTATAAATCCAATCTCTTCTCTTCATTCATTCATTCATTCATTCATTCATTCATTTATTTGGATTTCTTGGCCACCCTTCCTGGCAAGCAGGGCTCAAGGCAGCTTACGACAGAACAAAGGTAATAAATAGCACAAGTTAAAATCAAACCCATAACATATCAACAAGTAAACAGAGCACTGAGGTCAGGCTCACAACATCGCCTGACTCGCCCTGGTCTGAAAGAAGCTAGGCTGGTGACCACCAGAGAAAGGGCCTTCTCAGTGGTGGCTCCACACTGGTGAAATGAGCTCCCGGAAGACATCAGGGCCCTGCGGGACCTCTTACAGTTCCGCAGGGCCTGTAAAATGGAGCTCTTCTACCAGGCCTTTGATCAGGAGCCGCCACTGATGAAATGGGCTGGTGGAACTTATTCTGGCCATGGACCTAGAGGTTGCTGCACCCATCATGGGGTGGGACCTGAATCCTGCCATCACCAATCTGTCTTGCTTGTAATTTATGCTGTTTTAACTGATGTTCAATTTTTTTGATGATATTTTAACCGCGTTAGCTGCCTTGAGCCAGCTTGCCCAGCAAGGCAGGATATAAATATAAATAATAAATAAATAAATAATTTCCAAGATGGCGAAAGAATTCCCCTCCCAGAGGCCGCCTAGGGGGGAGGGGTTGCAGATGGTGGGGGGGGGGTATGAGAGTGCCAAATGTCACCCTGTCCCGTCATGGCCCTCAACCAGATGCCTGGTGGAACATCTCTGCCTTGCATGCCCTGCGGAAAGGGAGCAAATCCTGTGGGGCATAGATATTCTCAGGCGGAGAGTTCCACCGGGCAGGGTCCAGGGCTGAAAAGGCCCTGTGCATAGTTGAGGATAGTTGGATCTCTCTCAGGCCAGGAGATCACCAGGAGGTTCTTGTTCTCACAGCAAAACACTCTTCCAGGGACATACTAAGTTAGGGGATGACTGACTCCAGGAATCCACTTTTACACCTCTCTTCATTCCAGAAACTACACGGCAGTCTTCATATCCTTACCCGTTTTTTTCTGTGTGAGTGCTCACATTCAAGATGAGATGGATATCAAAATGCTGCATTAGAAATATCACGTTTCAGAATCCCTTTTAACAGACAGATCAGATAACCAATGGGATGTGAATGGCTTTCCTCTCTTCAGTGTTTACATTAGAAAATACATGTGCTCCTCTCTAATGTTTTAAAAATGTACCGTGAAGACAAATGGTCAAATAGGACATTTGTAAAATGCTCGCTTCTCTTGCAGAGGCTATTTTCTAAACATCTCGGACACGTCTGTCAATATTTGCTGCCTGAACAAAATCTATTAAAATAACTGAGGGCATCGGCGATACAAAGCCATTTTTCTCTTTTGCCGGCTTAATTATCCTGTGCAATGAAATCCACAGGATTCACAGGATTCAGAATTGTTATCTTCTGCTTTAGGGGGGGGAAAGGTAAGTAAATGTTCTTTGTTCAGTCAAGATAAGACAAAGATGTTCTTCAGACATAGCTACACTGGTTACCGGTGGAGTACCGAGTCAGGATTAAGGTGTTAGTGTCAACTTCCAAGGCCTCAAGCGATCAGGGACCCATGTACCTTCAGGACCATCTCCTCCAATATGTCCCCAGAAGAATGCTGAGATCAGCTGATAACAACCCGCTGATGATCTCCGGTCCTAGGGAGGTCTGGCTGTTCTTGACTTGGGCCAGGGTCTTCTCGGTCCTGGCCCTGACCTGGTGGAACTCTCTGCCAAATAACATCAGAGTCCTGTGGGATCTGATGCAATTCCACTGAGCCTGTAAGGTAGAGATGTTCCACCCAGCTTTTAGTTGAGGGCAGCAACGCAGAGGCTAGGACTGGGACCCTCTCTTTCTCTTCTATGGCCCCCATGCACCCTGCCCTGCCCTTTGGGACATGTCAGGTTCCTTGTCATATTTTGGCTTTGTTACTGATTGCATTCACAGGTCCTCCAGTCGGGAGACTGGCAGCCGAGTTCCTCCCCCTCCCAACCCGTTTTGCCGCTTTCCTTTGCAGGCCCTGCTTATCGCTGTTGTTGCCAGTTAACCTTGAGCTGTCTCACTCTCTGCTCTTCCAGTTGTCTTTGCGTGGGAATGCAAGTAGTATTGCACACAGGGGCGAAAGGGGGGGACTTAATTAGCTTGCGCGCCTTTTCCATGGGAATGCAATGGTTTGGGGATTTGGGCGCTTCATGTTTTTACACTGATTGGTGCCTGTCATTTCTATTCCGTTTGAATACTGTATAATAAGTCCCAACCCCAATCCCCTGGTATCCCTAACAAAGTAAGTGTTCCTGAAAGACCATTAAGACAATAAAGGACTTTGTTTATTCACAAGGCCTGACTTATTGGCTCTCATCAGAAGTCTCACAGGACAGCAGCATGGCCAGCAATGGCAGATTACTTATCACCACCTTGACTGGTTTAATTTCACGTTTATTATCTCTAGTTTTAATTATATATTAATTGTATTTTTAAACATTTATTGTGTTGAAAATCGCCAAGAGCCTGCTCTGTAGGGTGGGTGATTCGTGAGTTTAATAAAATAAAACAAATAAATAAAATGAAATCTACCTGATACTGGGTCAGAACATTGTTCTGCCAAGGTCAGTATTGTCTACTCTGACAGACAGCCGATCTCCAGGATCTTAGAGATGCAAGAGACTGAACTTGGGACCTTCTGCATGAACAGCTGATGCTCTGCCACTAAGCCATGGTCCCTCTTCAAGTACAATTATATACCATAATAGCAGACAGCACACATCCATATGGCAGTCTGAAATGCAAACTTTTCCGTGTTTCTCCATCTTCTCTTTCCTTTATTAACAATGAGCTCCTTCGACTGAGTTCTTGAGCTGTAGCTGCAGCTTCTCCAAGTTGCCCCTTCTTATAGGTTGGTGCGGTCAACTGCAGCTCATACCTGTGCTTCTTCCATGGTGGCATCTACACAATGAAATGGCCCTTCTTGAGTTTGTCAGGAAGACCCCCCCACCAATGTTCCCTCTGAGCTGTGGAGTCTCATGAGCAAAAATTCTACTTTGTGAGCTGCTAGCATTAAAGTTGTGAGCGAGCGATTCGGCTGCCACATGAACTAGTTTGCTCTGGAGCCATCCTTCCAGAGCGGAGACAAAAATGTGTGAGCCGGAGGCTAAAACACTGTGAGCTAGCTCACACTCACTCAGCTTAGAGGGAACACTGTTCATAAGTCTGCTTGAGAGGCCTGAAAGGGAAGGAGGAAAGGGGGGTGCTGATGATCTTCCATATCTGAGGCTGAATGAAAAACCTGCTGCTAGTGTTGTGTAGAAAATAAAATGATGCCAGATTTCAAAGAAGTCTACAGTTTTGGCTTTGGCTTTGATTATTCTAATTTGATTTGTTAATTTTTCAACTACTGCAATCTGCCCTAACTCAGAATACCATGAGTGTAATGTTAATAATTCTGCGGCTTTCCAAACTTTTAGCAACTGTCCTGCGCTCCACCATTAACATAAACACTATTAGTCCTTCAGAAGTCACCCTTTCATTTTGTTTCTCCCATACTGTTGATAGAGCCAAAGCTGGTGTAACACAGATGGTATGATGTGTAATTTTTGCCATTTCTGCAAAAAAAAAAAAAAAATTCTCCCAGAACTGTGACATTACTGGGCACAGCCATCCTTCCTGAGCTAAGACAAAAAATGTGTGAGCCAGAGGCTAAAAAACTGTGAGCTAGCTCACATTAACTCAGCTTAGAGTGAACACTGCCCCCCCCAAGTTGCTGAATTGAAAGTTATGCAAGGCTGAGCTTTTGATAAGGGTGTTCAGTCATCTTTTTTTTTTTAAATATGGATTTCAGATGATGATTGGATTGGGTTGAATTTCTTGGTTTTAGTGTTTTAGAAACAGGAGATGGTTGGAAGCTCATGTTGACTCTCCTGGAGTCCTGTTTTAGGTCAGTGGTTGGCCTACAAATTAAAGTTAATGGTAAATGGTCCAGTAGTTCGGGAGACAGATGGTTTTCTTCTCCTTGACTAGGCTGCCCTTTCCTTGAAGAAGAATGCAATTGATGCAAAAACAGGCACCTACTGCTAAGATCAGGATCAAGTACGGTTTCAGTTCCATTCCACGCATGGAGAAACCGTGAAAGAACCTAGAACTGTCAAATAGAACAAAAGTTGTCATAGACTTCCATAACAATCCTACTGTTCATGGTGTTTTTGCTTAGGCCCTAGGTCAGGGGTGGCCAACCTTGCTTAACGTAAGAGCCACATAGAATAAACGTCAGATGTCTGAGAGCCGCAAGACAGAAACAAATATCACACACACGTTTTTATTTTTAAAAATATGCAAATTTGCTTTTTATTAACGTTAAATGGGACTGCCAAAAATAAAAACAAACAAGGAAAACCGGTTATTGATAATGATATTACTTGTTTGCTAATGATATTGAGAGAGAGAGAGAAAAAGAGAGAGATGGAAAGAAAGAATTAAAGAAGTGGAAAGAAAGAGAGAGAGAGAAACTAGGAAAGCAAATAGATGGGAGGGAAGGAAGGAAGGAAGGGAGAAAGAGAGAAAAAGCATGCCTCCCCTTTGCTTCCCCAGCCGCCCTGCCAGGAGCCGCACAATATGTGTGAAAGAGCCACGTGTGGCTCCCGAGCCACAGGTTGGCCACCCCTACCCTAGGTAGTAACTGTGTCCAGGAACATTCCAGATCTTCTTCAGACACTCCAGAAGGAGGAGGAGAAGGTGGAGATTGGATTTATACCCTACCCTTCTCTCAGAGTCTCAGAGCAGCTTACAATCACCTCCCCTTCCTCTTCCCACAGCAGACACCCTGTGAGGTAAGTGGAGTTGAGAGAGCTCTGAGAGAACTGCTCTTGAGAGAATGGTTCTCAGAGAACTGTGACTGACCCAAGATCACCCAGCTGGCTGCATGTGAAGGAGTGGGGAATCAAATCCAGTTCTCCAGACTGTGTATGTGAAAGAGATCTTGGGGTAGGAGTGGACTGTAAACTAAATATGAGCAGTCAGTGTGATGCAGTGGCAAAAAAAAGCAAATTCGGGCTGAGTTCAGACTGGCAGTTTGGCCTGATATAGGCATGTTTTTCAAGCGGATTAAGTGGGCCGGTTCACACAGCCACAACTGTCTGGCGTTCCCGTGCTGTACTCACCCCGTCCTGAAGCGTTTTGATCCCGCTTTTAAAAGTACCAGGTGAAAGCTGTGGCAAGCTGTTTGGGTGCGTGTTGATCCTGGTTCCTGGAAGTGTGGACACAAATAAGCCGCAATCAAGCAGCGCTGGTCATGTGAACCCGCTGATTAAGCAGGGATGTGCATAACCACCCGTGTGGACTGTGCACTTCAGCGCACAACAGCCCACGGGGATGCTTGCGGAGTTAAAACTCCCAGCCCACAGCCTCCTGGGAGACAGTCCGGCAAAATGGCAGCCATGCGAGAAGTGTCCTGGAAAAGGGCAGGGTGGGGGTGGGTGCTATGAGATCCTGCCCTGATTGCTGCTGTACCTATGCACCCATGTCCCTACGCACAGGTTGGCGAAGTGGACCAAACCCATGTGCAACTGCGCTGCCGGCAGGGGCCACCCTATGGGGCGACCGCTCCATTCCGCCTCCTCCCTGGTATGGTGCCGCATTAGTCGGTGGAGTGTGTCTGGAAAGCCCGATGGCAATTTGACCCGGGTCTTTTTGCCCCACTTCCCTTGTGCTTCATTCTGCCAGTCTGTCCTCCACCTCAGTCTTGGGTTGCATTAAAAGGGCCATAGCATCGAAACTGCAGGAGATCACAGCCCCTCTGTACACTGCCTTGGTCAAGCCGCACCTTGAGTACTGTGCAGTTCTGGAGGCCTCACTTCCAAAAGGATGTGGACAGAATGGAGTGGGTGCAGAGGAGAGCAATGAGGATGATTGGGGGCCTGGAGACCAAGAAGCTCTAGGAGGAAAGGCAGAGGGCCTTGGGAATGTTCAATCTGGAGAAGAGGAGGTTGAGGGGGGACATGATGGTTCTCTCTTTAAACATTTGGAAGGCTGTCATTTGGAGGAGGGCAAGGAGCTGTTCCAGTTGGCAGCAGAGGAGAGGACCCGAAGCAACGGGTTTAAATTACACGCAGAAAGGTATCGGCTGGAGATGAGGAAAAACTTTTTCATGGTCAGAGTGGTCCAAAGGTGGAATCAGCTGCCTGGGGAGGTGGTGAGCTCCCCTTCACTGGCAGCTTTCAAGACAAGGCTGGACGGATATTTGTCAGAGATGCTTTAGGCTGGTCCTGCATTGGGCCGGGGGTTGGACTAGATGGTCTGTGTGGCCCCTTCCGACTCTGTGATTCTATGAGTAGTGTCCGCCACTCTTAACCACTACACCAAACTGGTTCTCACTCTGCATAGGATCCCACTGTTATGGACATGCTCCTCCATTAAGTTTTGTTACAAATGTGTCATGTGTCTCTTGTATTATTCCTACTTTATCTCTGGCTGAGGACAGACTGGCAATCTGGAGTGGGATGAATCCGGAGGAAAAAGCTGCGGGGGGAAAATCCCCTGGGGCTGGCTGTCCACATTGGCCAGGGTATTGCGCAAGGATGCCGTTACGGAGCATTCAGACTGCTGCAGAGTGGCCCCAGGTGGGCCGGCCTCCGCAGCTTGTGATAGGGCTGTTTCAGCAATTTGCGCATGTGCGCATGAGCGCTCATTCGCAAACTGGCAAAACGCCGTGTTCGCACTGCCACCTCCACTTGCCTCCCGCCTTCTTCGGGTTCACACTGCCTGGAAGCGGGAGGCAAGCGCAAGACGGCCTCCGGACACCGGTTTCTCCCGGTGTCCTTCTAAAGCGCAAGAAAACTGGCTTCAAAGCGGGTAAGTGCGGAAGGGAGCCGAGGGACAGCTGCACGTGTCTGAACAGGCTCCCTTCCCCCACTTCCCATGCGGACCTATCCCGGGGCAGGTTGCCAGTCTGTCCTCAGCCACTGATTCCATTCCATCCCAGCTGTCATTTCCTGACTCTTTCTTTCTCTCTCTCTCTCTCTCTCTCTCTCTCATGCTTCAGGTTTTGAAGACCGAGAAAGTGGTCTAACATGAAGAAGAGGAAGTGGAGGAGGAGATTGGATTTATATCTTGCCCTTCTTTCAAAGTCTCAGAGCGGCTTACAAACTCCTTTCCCTTCCCCTCCCCACAAAAGACACCCTGTGAGATAGGTGGGGCTGAGGGAGCTCTTTCCAGAACTGTCCTTGAGAGAACAGCTCTGACAGAGCTATGGCTTGCCCAGGGTCATCCAGCAGCTGCAAGTGGAGACGTGGGGAATCAAACCCGGTTCTCCCAGATCAGAGTTCGTGTACTTAACCACTATACCAAACTGGTTGATGCATTCCATCTACATTCCATACAGCTGCCCTGTAGGCTGTTTATATTTGGAAAATGAAAAGTAATTACATCCAGGCATGCCAAAAATATATATATCATTTTTTTTACATGGTTAAAGCAATCCTCCTGGGGAGGGGGTTGTGGGAATGAATGCTGGAAGAGGATTCTTTGCCAGCGAAAGTCACCAGAAAGCAGAATAATGCAAACAGGGATGAGACTGAATATCAGAAGCTGCCTGAGCTCTCTGTTGTTGGCTTTGTAGCTTCGCATACCCATATTCTGTGCTTATGTGTGATAATGAGCTATTTGTAAGTTCAGTGTGTGTCATTTATATACAAGATATATGCATGATGCTGATTGATTGGTACAAACATAGCGTTGAAAAATCAATACATTTCCTGGGGGGCAATGTGGGAGCAAACAGAAAACAGTAGTAAAATGAAGACTCAGAGGTTCCATTTGCACAAGGAAGGAGCAAAGTCAAAATAGGGACTTACAGGTTAGACCTGCAAGAATCAGACATTTAAAATTATCCCTTGATAGCAGCAGGGTTGGTTCTTCGTGGCTGTGATCATCAGAGACAGGGCCAGAAAATTAATAGCATCGCTTGAAGTTGGGAGGGTGAAGAATAGGAAAATACAGAGAGGAGGGCAACCCTTTCTATCAGATGTGGCAAATCCTTAACTAGTTTTTTTTAATGCTTAAATTAAATTGTTTAAACTTTGGCTGGATCCTGTCGCATCTTATTTGCATTTATGGACTGAGACTTGAATATCCTGAAGAAAACTTGGATGCCTCCTATTAGCACTGCCTCAACAAAAGCTGGGAGATTTTGAGGATGGTGCCTGGGCAGGTGGAGTTTGGGGAAGATGTGACATCACTTTCACATGGTGCTCTAGGAGTTTCCTCTAATCATTATGCTGAAGACCATAGAGACATGGGGAAATTCCTAGAACATCACTGTGGAGGCCATTTTCCAGCCATTCCCCCTCTCCCACTTCTCAATTTCTCAAGGGTGGAGGATTGAGACTTTGGGTGGGGGTTTACTCACCATGGGTTGGCAAATAAAATGCCTAATTCTGTCTGACCTCTGGAGTGGATCTCTTGAACCTGGAATAGATTCTGCACTCTGCTTTCAGTATGTGCCTAGAATGGAAGAAGAAGAATAAAAAGAGGAGGAGGTGGAGCAGGAGCAGGAGTTTCATACCCCGCCCTTCACTACCTGAAGGAGTCTCAGAGTGGTTTACAATCTCCTTTCTCTTCCCTTCCCCACAACAGACAGCCTGTGAGATAGGTGAGGCTGAGAGAGCTCTTTTGAGAACTCCTCTTGAGAGAACAGCTCTGAAAGAATGCGTGACTAACCCAAGGTCACACCAGCAGCTGGATGTGGAGGAGTGGGGAATCAAACCTGGTGCTCCTAACCACTATACCAAACTGGCTAGACCTAGGGCCCATCTGAAAATGATCCTGCCCCAAATTGGGGCAGATTTCCAGCCTGGCTGCTGCTTGATGTTTGGAGGAGAAAGACTGAGCCATGACTTCCTTCATCAAAAAAAGACATTTCCTCAAGACAGCTTTACATTTTCTCAAAGAAATTTCCCATTACAGGATTCCCATATTCAGAAGGTTTTGACCTTGGTCACAGCAGGTCCATCTTAGCCTACTGAAGGTGAAAGTAATGTGTGGTTCATAAGCGAAATAGTCAGAATGAGGGGAAATGACTTCACTGATTTCGCTGCAGACTATTTCTCCCAGACATTTTTGCCGAATTGTGGCTCTGTGCGGGGGGGAAAAAAAGAAGAAGATGAGATTACTGTTCAAATTAATGAACTGAAGAAAGGAAATCGAAAGGCTGAATATTAAATGCACTCGTACGAAGTTCCCAGAGATAGAAACCGAACTGGGTATAACTAATGAGCGAGTTTCCCCAAACCATAATATTGTTAGTGTAGCAACTGTCATTCCGTTAGCAACCACATCACAATACCATCAGAGGCAGCCTGCTGAGCCCTGAAAAGAAGGGGGAAATATAATGCATCTTCCCCCCCCCTTCGCTATAATGAGTTTGGTCAGACTGAAAATAAATGGTTAGACAAAGAGAAAAAGGTCAGCTCGGATGAACTTATAAGATGGTGTATTATTTCAAACTGGATGCTGAAAGCTGTCAAGGAAAATAATATGCCTTAACCCTCTTCTTCCCATTCACCTCCTACTGTCAGAAGACGGGGGAAGAAAGTCTCTTTCCCTTTAGTGTGTGAGCTTGGTTGCGGTTTGCACACTAAAGGCGACAGGATGCGGTTCGAACTGGGGCCCTTTCAGCACTGAGTTTGCTCCCGAGAATCCGAGGAATCAAGCCTTAAGGGTGGACTTCGCAGTCATAGACACTCCCTTTGCACTGTCCCCCCCCCCCCGTTTATTTATTTCTGTATTCTGCATGCATTCTGCATCTACAAACAAAACCAGCATTTTTTGAGCTAACTGGCTGCTTTGTCTAAGATGAAGAGGAAGGCAAACGTCTTTCAAAACTTTTAACTGCACACCCAAACCAACCCTCCTTCCCTCTGTGATTCTGCAAAAAAGAAAGGGAGGGGAGGGGGAAACCCAGGCCCAAACATGCAAGACTGACACATTTGGGAGCGGGGAATCCCCTGGTCCTTTATAGTTACTGATTCCTTCTTATGCTCTCCCTGACCTTTTAAAGTTTGCCTGAACGGGAGGACACGTCCTCTTTTGTCTTTGGAGAAGGAGGGAAAGAAAACAGTACTGGGAGGGAGCGTCAACCTGGAAAAAGAAAGCATTGGAAGCAGGGGAGGGCAGCGGGCAGCGCTTGAATACCCACAGAAACAATTCTACTTTAGAAAGGATTAGAGATTCGAAAGCAGATGAGGACAAAGAATGACTGCAAAAGGAGTTTTGGTAACTGCAGGGCAACAATGTGCTGGAAGCCACCTGAATGCAGATTCCCGTAAAACAAAAAAACAGAAACAAGGAAGAAGCCTTGGCACAAACCGGAAGTGAAAGTGGGAGGGGATGCAGAATGGAAGAATAGGATACACTCAGAAACAGGGGCAAGTTACAAGTGCAGAAAGGGCTTGTCTCTTCAGATTCCTCTCCCAGCCTGTTTCTGCTTAAGAATGGGAAAGTCAAATGGTGGCTGAGCCCCTACCATGATTTCATCCTGACTCCTATTTCTTCAGCTCCACTCACTGGAGTGTGACAACCACAGCAGGAAAATCTGAAGTGTAATTCTTGACTATAATCAGGGGTCCGTTGGAGCGGGAGCACACAGGAGCGCAGCTCCGGGAGTGAGGAGCCCAGGGGGCGGGCACATGACCAAGCCCCGCCCCCTCCTCGGCTTCCCCGAGCAGTGCAGAGGCACAGCGCCCTGAGGAAAGCCCTGCTAGGGTCTTTATTGTTTTTAATGTTTTGTTTTAATATTGATAATTTTATCATTGTTCCTTTTATGACTGTGTGCTGCTTTTCCAGAGACTTGCTCAAGGTGGCATATACATTTTCTAAGTATACCATTTTTTATCTGGGCACATGGCACATAAGTACTGGAGAAATTTCACCAACCCTTCAGCAGCTTCCACCCCATCAGTTTTGTGTAGTGGTCAGGAGTTGGACTCTAACCTGGGAGAACCGGGTTTGATTCCCCACTCCTCCACATGCAACTGCTGGTGGGACCTTGGGCCAGTCACAAGTTCTCTCAGAGCTGTTCTCTCATGAGCAGTCCTCAAAAGAGCTCTCTCAGCCCCACCTACCTCACAGGGTGTCTTGTTGTGGGGAGGGGAAGGGAAAGGGATGGGTGGTGCACATGTCCTGGGTATCTCAAGTTTCCTTGAAACCTGGTGGTTTCAAGGGAGCAGGAAGAGAATGGGGGTGTGTTCTTTACGCTTATTTTTATTGCACAAAGTATTTGATGGGGAAGGGAATGGAGGAAGAGCAGGTCAGTTTCACTCACCTGTGGAGTGGAGCCTGGGGGGGGTGTTGCCTTCTGACACACTTCCGGTATGTTATGGGGTGTGGCATATGCAAATGAGTTATGCAAATGAGTTATGGTAATGAGCTCCTGCACCTCTTTTTCTACGGAATGACCCGTGACTATAATTCATACTTCTCCTACATCTCAGCCATTCTGAGCTCATACAATGGCACAGTGGTTAGAACTATAGGAAAACACAAACTCTTTCCATTTGGTAGCACCACAGGGATTCAACCTACCTAGGTTTTCTCAGAAGAAAGTCCCTATCAGTTCAATAGTACTTACTCTTGTGTAAGAGGGCACCGGGTTGCTGATTTAGCCTGAAAGATATTTTGTCAGGGGGGAGGGTGGCCATGGCCTCAATCCAAGTCAAATCCCTGATGCTGATCGATGTGAATCATAGATACATAGTGCAATCCTCGGAAGAGCTGCTCCAGCCTAAGCCCACTGAAATCAATAGGCTTAGACTGGAGTGACCTTGCATAGGATTGCATCAACTGAAATATACTGGGTTCAGACACGTAGAATGATCAGCTCATGGTTTATTAGTGATTATAGCTCAGCTCAGAGGACAACATTAGAAAGGCCAAAGCCCTGCTTATATACATGCAAAAACACTCCACCCCGCACACACCCACTCCCCGTGATAGGCTATTTACAAAATATTACTACTTGATTGGTTTACTCCAGAGTCCTGGTCGGCTATTCTTATCGTGCTCCAAGCTCCGCCGGTCTCTAGGGTGATTCAATCAGGGATGATTCAGTCAAGATGATTCAATCCCGACACATAACACAGACTAAAGCATAGATGAAGGGGTCCCCACTGGGGAAAAAAGGCATAGAAAAAATAGTTAAAAAATTATTTATTTATAAAGAATCATAGCAGATTGTATGAACATCGGCATGTGTGTACAACCCACACAAATTCTTTTGTGTGGCAGTGGATGTGTTTTTTACTGAGAGCAGAGGTCACTTCCTGTGATACATTAGAATTTATCCAAGGCCATGGATTTGTTTACTAACAGTTTTTTTTTTTTTTTTAAATCTGTTTATTAGGTTTTATATTATACAGTACAAGCAAAGACATCAAGCAAGGTACATATCGTCAAGAGTTCAATACCGGGACAGTTAATCCTTACTTGTTCGATGGACAGGGGGGGAATGGGTAAACACACCTATTACCCCTGCTAACACCCAAACTAGATGTGACAGATGCTTACCTGTACTGATCTTCCACCATTTTAAAACTGAACACAAGCTTCAAACAATGGAGGTAGTAAATGGAGGTGGGCTAGCTAACCATCTCTTCTTTTTGGTGTGAGAGCCAGTTTGGTGTAGTGGTTAAGTGCACGGACTCTAATCTGGGAGAACCAGGTTTGATTCCCCACTCCTCCACTTGCATCTGGCTGGATGACCTTGGGCAAGCCATAGCGCTGTACCAGCTGTTCTCTCAAGGACAGCTTGGGAAAGAGCTCTCTCAGCCCCACCTACCTCCCAGGGTGTCTGTTGTGGGGAGGGGAAGGGAAAAGGAGTTTGTAAGCCGCTCTGAGACTCCAAGTGAGTGAAGGGCGGGGTATAAATCTAATCTCTTCTTCTTCTTCTTTTACACTGTATCTACTGAAATGGTTGTTTGCTTTAAGGACACTTTTTTTTCTTTTAAGATGCTAAAAGCAGGACAGTGGATTTAGGATTTTTTTAAAGTGTGTGTGTGTGTGCTTGCATGCCTGGAAGTCATGGTGACTGCTGGTGACTTCTAGTGGGGCTGGGACATTTCAGAAAGGTAGCTTGTTATCACACGCCTCTACATCCCAACCCGGGTATTCCTTGGAGGGCTCCCTTCCAAGTACTTACCAAGGTTGGTCCTGCTTAGCTTTTGAAATCTGATGAGACTGGGCTTGCCTGAGCTATCCAGGTCAGGACTGGGGACTTAGTTTTGAGTAGTGAAACTGAATGAATGTTGAGTGCTATTGGGCCCTCTCTTTTCCCTTCTGCCCTGAGGCAAATTGAGGCTGCACAGGTATACAGTTTGCATTTTACAGATATATGGGGATGGGCAATCTTCATTTCACTTCACTGTTGCCTCTATTTGATAACCACCAAAGAGGCAGCAGCTACTTCAGTTTATTTTTTCTTTATCTGGCCAATTGGGGGTCCTGTAGCTAACAACATGACTCATGAAAGAGCCAATCAGATTTGGCTATGCAATAACTCCATGAATCTCAGTCAGAGTGAGAAGAGGGCTTCCTTCCTGCTCTTCATGCTTAGTGGGAGAAGATTTTCAATCTATGTTAAGCTCCAAAACCCACAGGTATGTATATGTTTGCATTTTACAAGAAATGAAAGATTTCCAAAAAAACCCAACCCTCATATTTCAGCTTAGCCAAAAACTTTATCATTAGATCTTGCTACCTTAGCCAGTAGTAGAAATTAGGGATAGGCATAAACCTAAAAATTCTGGTTTGGGTCGGGGTTCAGTGCAGTCCCTGAACTGAGCTGAGCCAAAGGGCCCAAATGGATCAGGCCAGTTCAGTTCTCCCTTTCTGCCAGCCACAGTTTGCCACAGCTGGGAGAAAGAGAGGATCACTCAGGAAGGGTTAAATGGCTGGTAACCATTTAACCTGTCCCTTTCACTTCTTCCTGCTTTAAAGTGGGGGGAGCGAAACCGACGGGTTTAATGGCTCACAGCCATTTAAACCCATCAGCTGATGGGTGGACCCACCCCGCTGGCAGCCATTTCAGCCTAACAGGTCAGCTGTGGACCTGCATTGCTCAGCTGTCAACTTTAAATGGCCTGAACAGCTGAACCGGACAGAAGTTCGGTAAATGTTCAGGGAAAGCAAGTCCGCTAAATGTTCGCGAAGCCCCTGAACCAGCCCAAGTTTGTGCTGAATTTTGGCTCATGAGATGATTCATACCCGTCCCTAATAACAATACTGTTAGTTCACCTGGTAGGTGGGTAGCTTGAGAACTGCCAAAAAGCTGTAGATGCATATGTACATTATCAGTCGAACTGCACCAGTTCTAGGACACTGGTAATATATTACCTCATTAATGCTCATGCATGCAGTCTAATTAAATTAAACAAATTAGCCTTAATTTCTGTTTGCATATGATCAAGGGATCCAGTGGCTAATTCGATGCTGATATGATCTTTCTACTGTTTGGTGCATATTTGATTTATCAAAATCACAGCTTGGGTGGAGGGATGGAGCGCCCAAGACAACATGTTCGCCCTCAGCTCTCGTTCAAGGAATCAGAGGAAGAAATCTTCAAAGCCTGCACGGTGCAATTATATCTGGATCAGGAACAATGAGTAGCATTACATGGAGCTACCTTATAATGAATCAGACCTTTTGGTCCATCAAGCAGGTTTTCCACATCACCTACTACTTGGTCCTTTTCAACTGGAGATCCTGGGGGTTGAAGCTGGGGCCTTCTGCAGGCCAAGCAGATGCTCTACCACTGAGCCAAAGTGTCTTCCTATAAAGTGGATGGATGGATGGATGGATGGGGAAGGAAGGAAAGAAGGAGGAAGGGAGGAAGGGAGGGAGGGAGGCTTGACTGTATGACTGAATATAGGGATATAGCCCATGCTAGGTTTATGATAAATCCAATTTACCAAAGAGGACAGTGAAATTGTTATCTGCTCATTTAATCTGGTTCCTTATAGTAGATGGAGGTAGCCTAGTTCAGCATAGATTACCTCCTCCGGTCACACTAGGCTTCCACTTTTTTTGCTGTGAGACCTCTGAAGGGTCTACGGAACAACAGATATTGCTGTCCCATGTTCTGGCCTTTAAATTTGCATAGAGAGGCCCCTGTGATTTTTTTTAAAAAAAGTTTCAGAAGCCATTATTCCCTCTGTAATATGGATGGAGTGAATACCACTGTATGCCACAATTTGTTGGAGTGACCTGATGGTTTGCTTTGTCCACAACGGAATTTAAGACTGCCTAGCCCATGATGCAGTGTGAGTTCAAAAGAAAACACCTGCATGAGGCCTAGTAAGCAGTGAACTAGGGGAATACAAGAGCACCCTGATATGTTTCTATAGGGCCAACATAGTTTATGCAGAACTCCATTGTCAAGGGCCTGGAAAACAATACGAGTGAGGGCATTCCTCATGTGGGTTTTGGACATAACTCAACAAAACACTGCAAGATCACATAGAGCCAAGCAAGGTTGTCCTATTGAAAATCAATCCAAGGGAGACTGTGAAACTGCATGGTGTCTGCCCTGTGAAGCTATAGGCCCTATTGAGTTGTGAGTTGTCTGTGATGGATTCCCGTGGAGTTGGAAGTCGACTGCTCTGTAGAATGTGATAAACACATACTATGCCTGTTGTGTGACCAGTAACCCACAAGAGTATTTAAATTCCTGCAATAGGGAAAGGCATTCAAATGAAGACGAGGTCATATCTCAACAGTTTCAACACTGGGGCTCCTTTTTGCCACTGTTTGTAGTCCTGGATTTCTTTAAGAGAGAGAGAGAGAGAAAGAGAGAGAGAGAGAGAGAGAGAGATTTGCTCCGCTGTTCTCCCAAACCCATGTCGGAACAGAAATCCCCCTCTACATTGCATGCCACTTTCACTTTGATTATTTTTTTTGTAATAAATTTTTATTATTTTCTAACACTGTTACATATTTTTCTTATACAAACCCTTTTTCAATATTACATCCATTTTTTGTTCTATTGTATAATCTTGTTATCATCTTATAATGGTGGTTTCCCACCACATCTGAAGCATTTAACATTTTCAACTTTAACCATTCTTTATATGCATATATATATATATTTACTCTCCTGGTAACGACGTACACAACCTTATAAAATTATCCATCATATAAATTCTTATTTTCTTATACAATTCTAAAATATCCTTATTTTCTAACTGCCATTTATACCTTCAAATATCTCTTTTTAATATTATGTCCAAGTATAAATGTAATTTTTCATATCCCAATATTGTTCAACTTTCACTTTGATTATTGCTGGATTTTATGGCAGCGTCCAGACTCCACTTCCACTTCCTTGCATCTCTCGGTTTTATCGGTACCATCTGCGTAGATTTATGGCCCTTTTCCAGCCCTTCAAGGGTGACTCTGCAGTCAGTATGGCATTGGCCGGGGTATTTGGCCCAATCTGCATCTAGCATTCGCTCTGTTGTTTTATCAAACCCACACTGGGACAGAACAAGATGTGGCTCAAAACCACATTCAAATACCCCGGGCCAACGCCGTACTGACTGCGGCCCCTTCCCCAGGAGTCCCCTTTGGAGGGTGAACTCTATGGCATCGTACCCCACTGAGGTCCCTGTAAACTCCAGGCTCCATTTCAAAATATCCAGGCGTTTCCCATCCTGGATCCTGGCAACCCTACCCCCCATTTCCTGCTGGAGACTTTGGGGGGGCTGACCCCCCATCTTCTATGCCCTGTTGTTGGCCATCCAGAGGAACTGGTGAGTAGCCATGTTGCACTGAAGCAGCAGAACTTTACTGATCCTAAAGGTGCCACTGGACTCAAAGGTTGTTGTCTTCATTATAGTAAAGGTAAAGGTTTCCCTTGATTGAAAGCCAGTCGAATCCGACTCTAGGGGGCGGTGTTCATCTCCGTTTCCTTTTTTTAAAAAAATAAAGATGTAATTATTTTCAAGTTAGAAAAATAGACAACACAGATACACAAAGACAAAACGAAAATGTACCACATAAAACAATACAGAATCTGTACTTCGTTAACTGTTTAAGGCTGGTTTTACATCTGCCTTTCCTGCTGGAATCATTCTACTTCCAAAAAAACTCGCCCACATCTCTTTCAAGTGTGAATCTGCGTTCCTTCTCAACTGTCCATATCTGCTAATTGCCCTCTAGCTCTTAAGCTGGCTTCACACCTCTGTAAACAAATCCTGTTCTTAACAGCACTTCAAAAGAATGACCCCTTTCACTCCAGTTCAATCAGATGTGGGCATTCCCCTACAACAGCTTTGATACCAATGTGTTACCGGTGCAGGGAGCGCTGGAATGAAGCTGTTACAAAAATGCACATGTAAAATCAGCCTAAGTCTATCTATATGGAATCTGAACTGGTTACACCTGTATCTGTTAAAGCTTCTAGCCCTACAAGCTCATGTTTCAGTTCTTAAAATTTCTTAAGATAGTCCTCCCACCATTTATATAATCTCAACCAATTTTTAACAAGGGTTTCTTCTTTTTTATCTTGTAACACCACCTCTGTTTCCAAGCTGAAGAGCCAGCACTGTCCGAAGACGTTTCCGTGGTCATGTGGCCGGCAGGACTAGACGCTGAAGCGCACAGAACGCTGTTACCTTCCCACCGAAGTGGTACCTATTTATCGACTTGCAATTTCTTGCTTTCGAACTGCTAGGTTGGCAGGAGCTGGGGCCAGAGATGGGAGCTCGCTCTGTCACGCGGCACTCAGGACTCGAACTGCCAAACTACCGACCTTCTGGTCTGCAGTTCAGCATCTTAACCACTGAGCCACTGCGGCCCCTATCTTCATTATGCAACATGCCTATATGTATGGACTGGTAATTTCCGTTTTATTGTATCTGAAGAAGTGTGTGTGCACACAAAAGCTTAAACCTTGAATAAAACTTTATTGGTCTTAAAGGTACCACTGGACTTAAACTCTGTTGTGAAGAAAAAGTTTATGAAAGATTTAGCAGTTCTTAACCACCACTGGCTACCCTAGAGTGTTCATTCTAGCAGCTGTTTCTATTCCAATTTTTACTTTCCTGAGGCTGTTCTCTAGTTTTCCAAAAATAAATGCACAGGGACTCCCAAGAATAAACTTCTCAGCCTTGGCTGGTATAACCACAAAATGCTTAACCTACCTCTGGTTTCCAGGTACTTAACAGGTTCTTCTCGCAACTGGCTTTCTAGCTTAACCACAGCTTAGTTTGTGAGTAGGAGGTTGGAGCATCTTCCTTATGAGGAAAGGCTGAAGAGCCGGAGACTTTTCAGTTTAGGAAAGAGACGGCTGAGAGAGGACATGATAGAGGTCTGTAAAATTATGCACAGGATGGACAGACTTGAAAAAGAGAACTTTTCCTCCCTCCTGCAAAGTACTAGATTGTGAAGGCATCCATTGAAGGTGATGGGCAGTAGGTTCAGGATGAAAAAAAAGGAAATACTACTTTACGCAGAGAGTGATTAAAATGTGGAATTGGCTGCCAGAGGATGTAGTGATGGCTGCAGACGTAGAAACTTTAAAAAGGGATTTGACAGATTCATGGAATCTATCAGTGGCTATTAGCTGTGGTAACTAAAGGTAACTTCCACATTCAGAGGCAGTCAACCTCTGAATCCCAGTGCCAGGAGGCAACATCAGGGGAAGGTCTCAGCCTCTCTACCCTGTTGTTGGCCCTCCACAGGAGCTTGTTGGCCACTGTGTGAGACCTGATGCTGGACTAGATGGACCACTGGTCTGATCCAGCAAGACTGTTCTTATGTTCTTAGATTTTCTCATCCTGCAGGGTTGTTTTTTATGGCCAGAAATCTCCCTTTTCTCATATAAAACCTTTGGAGATTCATGAACCCCTCCAGTCTGGTGGCCTCACAGAAAAATGGCAAATAGGTCTCTGGATATATTGCATTGTAAGTGAAGGGATAGTCCATAGAGGGGGCTGTTTGAGGTTGGGAGGGATCTCATTGAGATATAATGCCATAGAGTCCACCCTCTAAAGAAGCCATTTTAACCAGGGGAACGGATCTTTGTAGTTCGGAGATCAATTCTAATCTAGGAGATATCCAGGCCCCAGCTGGAGGCTGGGGACCATAACCAGAAAGTTTTTAGTGTACTTTATGTACAGCCTTTCTGCCCAATCAGAGACACAAAAAACAGAACATTACAAAACCCTTCCAAAAACCAATTTAAAACCCAAAGTAAAACACATCTATAAAAACAGAAAAGAGCAAGAGTCCAGTAGTACCTTAAAGACTAACAAAATATGTGGCAGGGGAGGAGCTTTCATGAGCCACTGCCCACTTCTCCAGATGCCGCTAGAGTGTGAGTCCTTCTATCCTTTTATCTTGGAGAGTTAAGTGATTTCAGATGCTGAGTGACAATAGCAGGCAAATTACAGTGGCAGACGAATGACAATAGCAGGCTGTAACAGACTGCACTTCAAAATCTTATAAGTGCTGTGTAAATAAGTAATGAATTGTGCAGGGTTAATGCCTGCAGAAATAGAGAGCCTTGAGTGACAAGCTGCTCCAAGGAATCTGATTGGCTAACATCAGCTGAGCAGAGAGAGACTTGAGAGCTGAATGCTGAGGAGAAATTCAATATGATTTCAGCCCTAGCTGAGATGAGTCAAGCACTGACATTTTCTGAATTCAGCCCTGATTGAGAGTAGTTTAACACAGACAGGAAATTGGGGGAAAGTTGGCAAGAGGAATGGGTAGTTAGGAGAAGACTCCCATTCAGGCTAGACAATGGAATAGATCTTCCAGTGAGATAAGAGTTTCCCTATCCAGTCAAAACAAGGAGATAGCTCTGAAGAGTGGAGAGATACCTGGTCTGGTGTAGTTAGAAACTGACTTGTGAAACCTTAAGAGTTAGATAAAACTCAAGAAGAATACTAATGTGTTTTGAGAAGTGGTTTTGAGTACTGGACAAAGTGTTCCAGCCTTATGCAAGTCAGTGAATACTCAAAGAAAGTGTACTGTACACTGGAACAAACACCTCTCATCTTAAAGATCGTAAGTCACTGTGAAAAGCTTATGAAACTCTCAATGGCCTGAAACATATGAACTAAAGTCTATGCATATCCTGATTTACATCAGAGTTCTATATTGAGTTACCTCAGAAATTTTACCCTTGATTTCACCTGACCTTTCCCCTCTACGTTGAATAAAATATTTTGTTAATTTGGGATTTCAAAATGCCTCGAGTGCCATTTCAGTTGTTTAAGTTAATGGGGGCTCTTGACCCTTCCCTCAAGTTCCTGGTCTGAGCAAACAGCCCCCAAAGTGTACTGTGACAGAGTGGGACATCCAGAGTTATTCAGGAAAGAAGAAAACAAAGAAGGAGGAGGAGACTGGATTGATACCCCACTCTTCACTTGGAGTGTCATAGCAGCTTACAAACTCCTTTCATTTCCCCTCCCCACAACAGATACCCTGTGAGGTGGGTGGCCTAGGATAATTAGGGTGGCTCAGTCACAAAAGGGAAAGAAATATGGAGGGAAAAAATTACCTCTGCGGGAGGGAAGTAGACAAGGGTGTCCTACAGGCATGACTGGATTAGGTTTGATATGCAGTCATAGTAGACATGGAGAAATCAGCACTGGTAGTAAGACAAGAAACCTAGGTCTTGATTCTGTTCAGGAGGATGCATTATCTTGAGCTTCATTATCAGTTGCAATTCAGCAGCCTCCCTATCTAATTTCCCTTTGAAATTCCTTTGTAAAAGAACTGCTGTTCTTAGGTCAGCATGTGAATGTCCTGGAAGGTTAAAATGTTCTCCCACTGTTTGTTCGGTTTTTCCAGTGTTGAGGTTTGTAATGTCTTGCTCTATAAAATTAGTGATCTCTCAATCAGAACACAGGACAAGGAGAGGTCACTGAAGAAACACTAGATTTAAATGAGAGAGAGGTATTTTAAAACGCATGTCCAAGGCTGAGACATAGGCACCTTCTTTGAAATATTTCCTTCTAATATCCCTTAAATAAGGCTTTAGAATTGGATCTGGAAGCTATTAGACTGCTCCCTTACTTTGGCTGATAAACTATGCCCAAGAGATGGCTGGGTAAATGCCCAAATAGCACCCCATTTTACTGGGGAAGCTTGTTGCAAGGGAAGGGAAACTGTCCAAAACCCACTAAAAGACTATTTGCTAACCTTTGAAGGAGACCATTGTCTTCTCACTGATGAAACAGTCATAACTATTTACCAGCAACTGAATTCAATTTTTTGTATACTGGAATTATTACAGAACACTCTAAATGTCCCCAAACAGGACATATTGAACCTTGAAAGAGCTCTCTCAGCCCCATCTACCTCACAGGGTGTCTGTTGTGAGAAGGGAAGGGAAGGGAAGGAAAGGAAAGGGAAAGGAAATTGTAAGCCACTTTGAGACTTTAAGTGAAGGGCGGGGTATAAATCCAATCTCCTCCTCCTCCTCCTCCTCTTCTCCCCTGAACTTGCAATGGAATTGAGACAAGACCAACTATACCAACCTGTCGCCATCCCCAAACCAAAGCTTGCAGAAACCACACAGCAAACGTTTGGGAGGAGACGGGAGGGAAGGAAGATGTTTGGTTCTGCAAGGCAGCTCTAAAGAAAACCAGAACCAGTTCGGTGTAGTGGTTAAGTGCACTGACCCTAGTCTGGGAGAACCAGGATTGATTCCCCACGCCTTCACTTGCACCTGCTGGATGACCTTGGGCAAGCCGTAGTTCTGGCACAGCTGTTCTTGAAAAAGAGCAGTTTCTGTCAGAGCTCTCTCAGCCCCACCTACCTCACAGGGTGTCTGTTGTGGGGAGGGGGAGGGAAAGGAGTTTGTAAGCCGCTCTGAGACTCCTTTGGGTAGTGAA
This sequence comes from Lepidodactylus listeri, assembly GCA_029233225.1. Lineage (NCBI taxonomy): Eukaryota > Metazoa > Chordata > Lepidosauria > Squamata > Gekkonidae > Lepidodactylus > Lepidodactylus listeri. Next base: position 10,884,858 of record JARCFY010000006.1, on the reverse strand, counting down.
GGGCGGGGTATAAATCCAATCTCCTCCTCCTCTTCCTCCTCTTCCTCTTCTTCTTTCTTCTTCTTCTTCTTCTTTGAAAATCACCTAAATAGAGGCCACTGGACAAACAGACAAGCCACCGTGTTCTCTTTAAGTCAACTGCTAAGATTGGAGGTGCACTCTATTGATCTTGATAAACGTCAAAAAACTTACTAAAACACCACACAGGCTGCACATTCTCCTGACCCCCTCCCCCCATGATTCCCACAGTGCTGCTCAATATGAGAAGATTCCTTGCCACAGTTCAAATCTTTGTTAATAGAATTTTTGCCGATGAATGTATCCACCCGTTAAGTCCTGTTAAAAGAGTCAGAATATTTGTCTCCTCTGACCTTGAGGCTGCAGCTCCTGGGAGGCCCGGCGATAAGCTACCGACTTTATCTCACGCTGCTGGCAGAGCAAGACCTAAATTGCAGACAGCTGCTGGAATACAGAATAATCCAGTCCTGGATTCACCGATCTCTAACTCGTCAAGCGCCTTGCTGACTGGGGGATGCATAAATATGGACTCTACCCTGAGTGATCTAAAGAGTTCGCTGGAAAATTTACGGTCCATGGCTGGCTCTTTCAATCAGTTCCTCTGGGGGAGAAATATAGATAGTCTCTCTCTAACAAATGAGGAAAATATCCCGTCTCGAGCGCAAGCTGTTTCTATATTCAACATCAACTCTGGCCAAGGCCACAGAGCTACAGATCCTCCTAATGGTAGTCAATCTGGTTGGAAAATCTCAGTGCAGCAGTTGAACCCTGAAAGATCCAGAAGAAAGCCCACAGCCGACCCAAGCCCCACTGGACAGAAATAGCCCCCTATTGCAGGGGTGGGCAAATGGCGGCCCGGGGGCCACATGCGGCCCGCCACAGAGTTTTTTGTGGCCCGCCAAGAAGATTTCAGGACTTCAAGAAAACTGAGCCTAAATCCAATTTGCTCTCTTATCCCATCACTGCTGATATTGATACAGCACCTGAGGAGCTGCAGCTTGGATTTATTGACATGCAGTCAGATCACACCGGGAAAGGAAGGTTTAATGCTGTGACATTAGTTGACTTTTACAAATCTTTGTCTGCTGAAAAAATTGCCATGTATGAAGAAATTTGCTGGGAAAATGTTCTCTATATTTGGGTCTACACATATTTGTGAGCAAAATTTTTCTTGCATGAAGATCAACAAAGAGTAAATATAGATGCTCTTTGACAGATATTAACTTCTAGGCTGTGATGAGAATCTCAACAAGCCATCTCACTCCTGATTTCAAAAAAAATGTAGAAAAGTGTGATAGGGTACATTTGTCTCATTAAACTGATTCTAAAATTAAATGTGCTTGCAGCTATAGATGATATGAAATTAGCACAATAAATAAATTGAATAAAACTACCACTATTTTATTTAATTTATATTTATTGATTTTTATGATACAATTTATACCTTTTCTGAAATGCAAAGTTAACTAATGAATGCAATCATTTTAAAAGGTGTGGCCCTCCGCTAACCCTCCGCTCCCAAAAAGTGGCCCCCGAGCCAAAACAATTGCCCACCCCTGCCCTATGGCAACCCAATGGATCACGAGCTGGTCTCATTACATCAGTCTGTACTAGACCTCTATCCCTGTCCAAGGATGAAGCAATTAACTTCCCAGACTGAATGCTCCCAAACAGTCCCCATGGATGAAACCACAAATCAACTAACAGAGGAAGATCCAACTGTGAACCCTTTAGACGGAGGCCCCAAAGGAATATTCAGTTCCTAACATGGAATGTTGTGGGATGCCTCTCCAAGTTAGTTGACACTTCCTTCAGTCTCTTCCTAACCTGGCATGATATTATTGGTCTACAAGGTACTCGGGGCCAAGAACAATTGTTTGCTGATGGGTTTGATATACTCAGTCTCCCAGGTGGGAAGGGCAGAGCTAAGGGAGGCCTGGCTCTTCTAGAGTCTACAAAGCTTCATATAACAATTATCACCCTTGACTAGGGTTGCCAGTCCCCAATCTAGGCAGGGTTCCCCTGCTTTTGTGGGCTCCTCCCCGCCATCAGCCAGCTGGCCGTTGGGGAAAACCCCACCTGCAAAGCCCCTGAAATGCGGCACAATGGTGTCACCCAGAATTGATTTCATCACACCACCGATGCCATGCAGTGACACTCTAGTTTTGGGGCAAAACTCTGTGGTAAAATTGGGCCCAAACCATAGAGTTGTGCCCAAAAAACTAGAGCATTGCTGTGCAACATCAGTGGTGGGATGATGTCACTTCCGGGCGATGTCATTGCACTGCACAGAAGAATCTCCAGGAAAGGTCTGTGGATCTCCCTGCTGGCAGAAAGTTAAGACCTGGCAATCCTACGCTTGACTCATGTGGCCCCTGGGCCCAGGCAAATGTTATTAAATATAACCGTCATTGCGTTTTGATTGTCAATGTGTATCTGCCTTCTCAGGCACCAGATAAAGAGTTACAAAAATCTGGACCACTTTGGGGAAATATTGAGACAAGCTTTTGCTGTCCTTTCCAGATGTTTTAGTTGCAGTCACAGGTGATTTTAATGCCAGACGTGGATCCTCTGATGAAACATGGTGAAGGACTTGCACACGAGACAAGTGAGTTGGAAGGAGGAAACTCAAGTCTGCCCCTGGCAGTGAGCAGTTTATTTTTAAACATACACAGACTTACACGCCACGCCCTTAGGTTGCTGCGTCAGTGTTCAGTAGACAATCATCAATCATGGAATCCACATAGGAGATGAGACAACTGTCTCAAGAGCCTGCTGTTTGCAGTAGGGCTTATCAGCCAGCCAGCTTCAGGAGGACAATGCTAACTGTATAGCAGGGAGGGTGGAATCCACATGAATGAGAGACATATGTCTCGAGAGTATACTGTTTGCAGGAGGGTTTATACAATGCTCATTGTCTAGAAGGGAGGGGGGAGAAGCATGGACTTTGACCCGGCTAGCATCCCAGTCTCAGATCTTCCCTACAACACGGTATAATCACTTTAACTAACTGGCAAGTACACTGCCTCCCAGATCTTCCAAAGATATTAAATCAAATTGGAAGAGCCTTCGCCTAGTACAACAGGCACATAGGCTAGATCTTTTCTATTCTCAATGGAGCAATCCCGGGGAGACATTCCTGGAGACTATACACATTGGTTTGAGTGAGGAGCCAGTACCACCAACCTAGCTCGGACACTGCATACCCTGCTAAACTATGTGATGCATTTGGAAGCTGGGGTATGCCAGGACAGTGAACATTCACCAATCACCTTGGATATAAAGGTTTAGAACCAATTAACATGCTCCTTGGAAGAAAAGTGATGGCAAACCTAGACAGTATAACAAAAAGTAGAGAAATCTCCCTGCCAACAAAAGTCTGTATAGTCAAAGCAATGGTATCCCCAGTAGTGATGTATGGCTGTGAGAGTTGGACTATACGGAAGGCCGAGTGCTGAAGAATAGTTTCTTTTGAATTATGGTGCTGGAGAAGACTCTTGAGAGTCCTTTGGACTGCAAGGAGATCAAATCAGTCAGTCCTCAAAGAAATCAACCCTGAATGTTCTCTGGAAGGCCAGATACTGAAGCTGAAGCTCAAATACTTTGGCCGCCAAATGAGAAGGGAGCACTCACTGGAGAAGACCCTGATGCTGGGAAAGATTGAAGGTCAAAGAAGAAGGGGATGGCAAAGGATGAGATGGTTAGACAGTGTCATGGATGCAACAAACATGAAATTAAGCAGACTCCGGAACATGACAGGAGACAGGAGGGCCTGGCGTGATATGGTCCATGGGGTGGTGAAGAGTTGGACTCGACTGTGCGACTGAACAACAACAACAAAAACATGCATGTCAGAGAAATCTAATGTTGACACAGATTCCAAGTTAAACTACAGTAGAATTGTATCCTTGGGTGGAAGCAATGACAAACCTAGGCTGAGGACAGACTGGCAATCTGCCCCGGGACTGTTCTGCTTGGGAAGTGGGGGAAGGGAGCCCGTTCAGACATGCGCAGCTGTCCCTCTGGCCTGGCGTGATGTGGTTTCGCACTTACTCGCTTTGAAGCCGGGTTTCTTGCACTTTAGAAGGACACCGGGAGAAACCGATGTCCGGAGGCCATCTTGCGCTTGCCTCCCACTTCCAGGCAGTGTGAACTGGAAGAAGGCGGGAGGCAAGCAGAGGCGGCAGTGCGAACGCGGCGTTTTGCCAGTTTGCGCATAAGCGCTCATGCGCACATGCACACATAAGCGCATGCGCACATGTGCAAATTGCCGAAACAGCCCTATCATGAGCTGTGAAGGCTGGCCCACCTGGGGCCACTCCGCAGCAGTCTGAACGCTCCATAACGGCATCCTTGCACAATACACTGGCCAGTGTGAACGGCCAGGCCCGGGGAGTTTTTCCCCTGCAGCAGTTGCCTCCGCATTCATCCCGCTCCAGATTGCCAGTCTGTCCTCAGCCCTAGACAGCATAATAAAAAGTAGAGACATCACTCTGCCAACAAAAGTCCATATGGTCAAAGCAATGGTATTCCCAGTAGTAACGTATGGCTGAGAGAGTTGGACCATAAGGAAGGCTGAGCACCAAAGAGTAGATGCTTTCAAATTATGGTGCTGGAGAAGACTCTTGAGAGTCCCTTGGATTGCAAGGTGATCAAATCAGTTGATCCTGAAAGAAATCAACCCCGACTGTTTCCTGGAAGGCCAGATGCTGACACTGAAACTCAAATACTTTGGCCACCAAATGAGAAGGGAGCACTCGCTGGAGAAGACCCTCGTGCTGGGAAAGATTGAAGGTCAAAGAAGAAGGGGGCAACACAGGACGAGATGGTTAGACAGTGTTATTGATGCAACAAGCATGGAGTTGAGTAGGATTCGGAGGGCGGTGGAGGACAAAAGGCCTGGCGTGATGTGGTCACAAAGAGTCAGACTCGACTGTGCAACTAAACAACAACAAAGAATCGTATGAACTGGGAAAATAGATCAGCAAAGTCGAGAATATCTCAGCTGGACCTGGGACTTCAGCTCCACGATGGTGTGATCATGGCTAGCTCTGCCGAACTGGCTGTTATGTCCGCTGATGACCGCAGGGCGACAGCGACATGAGGCTCGAGCTTGATTCCTTAAACAATGGGAGTCAAGGATCCTAGACCCACACTAGCCTGCCAATAAGATCTCTGGCAGGAGATTCAAACCCGCCAATAGGACCAGGGGTGAGGTCTGGGCGACTGTATATAGTTGGCCGACACAGCCAGTACTGCATGTCTGTCGTTGTGTGCTAATAAACTAGCTGTATGCTACGTAGGCGTCAGCCTCTTCAGTGATCCGAACCCAGTACACAGTACTGGCAATACAGTCTTACCTACACTTAACCCATGGATGGACATGACTACCTTCCAAAAGATCCCCTTCTTGTACTGCCCTGGCCCCCATGAAATTCAAATCATAACCCTGGTTCAATTTAAAATGTCTGGCAACAACAACAACAAAAAAGTTTAATTGCCCAATTTCAGCAGCATAGACTGAGCAACGTTATTTCAATCCCGCCTTTTTTGAGACTACAAAAGAAACGATAGGGAAAAAAAAAAACTTCTAAAAGAGAAAAAGGAAGCAACACTAAGGGACATCTGGTCCCGTCTGATCCAAGCCTCCAATTCAAATAACCCTAAACTCTTCTGGCATTTAATAAGGGGAGAACTCCCTTCAGAGACCCCAAGAGTGAATTGCACCATATCAACAAACAGATGGGAGTCTCTTTTTCCAGGCCCTCTATTCGACAGAAACTCATTCCAACATACCGTCACTGCTTCTTAGGAAGTCTCCCCTTGTGGCCCCGAGTAATGCTCACCGAAGTTAAAAACAAAACAAAACTAGCAATGATATTGAAGGCTCCTGGAAGCAATATGATCTCCCCGGAAACTCTCAGAACCAATATCAATTGGTGGCCCCCAATGTTGGCTGCACTTTTTACACACATCATCCACTCAGCCCAGATCCCAAGGGACTGGGGCTTGGCTATCACTGCCCCAGTATTGATGGAAGGAGGAGGAGGAGATTGGATTTATACTCCACCCTTCACTACCCAAAGGAATCTCAGAGCAGCTTACATTCTCCTTTCCCTTCCCCTCCCCACAACAGCCCCCCTGTGAGGTAGGTGGGGCTGAGAGAGCTCTCTTGAGAACTGCCCTTGAGAGAACAGCCCTGAAAGAATTTATGACTGACTCAAGGTCACACCAGCCGCTGCATGTGGAGGAGTGGGGAATCAAACCCGGTTCTCCCAGATTAGAGTCCATGCTCCTAACCTCTACACCAAACTGGCTCCATTCTGTCCATCTGTGAATGTCTGATGGGGCAGAAAGTTATGATCTCACTCCCCCAGCATGCATAAGGAAACGACTGGGGAGAAAGTTCCCCCAGAGTGCCCCTATATATTCCATTCTAACTGACTGCATTCAGCATTCTTGTCAAGGAACATTTAATCGTTTCCCTTCAAAATAAAGGGTATTATTCATGCTGCCATGACATGGACATAAAGTCTTTCATTATGGGATCATTATGAGCCATTACTTTATCTGGAGCCTACAAGCGAAAAAGACCCAATAATTGTTATTGCTAATAAAAGTAACCACTACAGCTCTGGATTTTCAAATATAATTACATAGCAAGGATACATCGCTGCCACTCGCCCCCCCCTCAACCCTCCTCATAAGCATATAACTGAATTAGAAATGGAGGAGGTGTGGACAGAAGGGACTAAATCCGAACCTGGCCCCCACTGCTTCTAAAAACTTGGTCTCTCACCCCTCCCGAGGAAAAAATAAGAAAGCCAGGAAGTATTCGAGGGACATCAGTTCAGTTCAGTTGATTTTGATTTAATCTGCTGGCAAGAAAGGGATTTTGGAAAGGTGAAGGAGGTGGAAGAGGAGGAGGAGATTGGGTTTATACCCTGCCCTTCACTCGGAGCCTCAGAGCGGCTTACAATCTCCTTTCCATTCCCCTCCCCACAACAGACACCCTGTGAGGTGGGTGGGCCTGAGAGAGCTCTCTCGAGGACTGCCCTTGAGAGAACAGCTCTGAGAGAACTTGTGCCTGACCCAAGGTCTCACCAGCAGCTGCACGTGGAGGAGTGGGGAAGAGTGTAGAGGTTAAGAGCAGATTAGAGTCCATGCTCTTAACCTCTACACACCAAGCTGACTCTCCAGTTTGCCACTGCAACCAGGTCCTATCAGACTAAAGGACCATTTCCCAAATCTGTTGCTTAAGTACTTCTTTGGCTTTCTGAAGGCCTAGATGTAACAGGGCTGAAGGGGAGAAGCCGTACTCTTGCAACTTTCCTTCAAAAGTCATGGTTATCTAAATTAATAAGAGGTGTTAGTCCCTGGGGGTTACAATTTAATTTTAACCAGTAAGTGGTTGTTTGAACCCACATGCGTGCCTCAAGGGATACCATCTCTGCCTCCAGCCTGAGAAAAGCTTTTGGTATATATCGAGGGACTCCAAATATTGATCGCAAAAACTTGGACTGCACTACTGCCAGGGGGTGAAGATCTTTGAAAAGGCAGAGCCAGGAGTCATTCATTAGCTGGGTAATCACCTTCCCATGGAAAATCTTAATCACTGTACAGATATAGGAAGCCTCTTTTCAGAAGAAAAATCTCAGAACGGCTGAGGTCGTTCTGTGGGTCTTTTCAGTCATATACATTGCTTAGGCTCTCTGCGACCCTGTTGACTGGAAGACTGCACCTAAATATTTAAAGGACTTAACCTGTTCAATAGCATGTCCCTCAACCTGCCATCTGTGTCTCTCACACCTTTTGGTAAAGGTGAGCATTTTAGGGTTCTCCCCACCCCAAACAATTTTATTTTATTTTACAATTTACAAGTACATTCATATATAAATCAATGGATAATACATGAAAAATTCCACAACGGAAGTAATAATCAAAAATACATAAACCGGTTCTATATACTAAGTCTATTAGAATCCAACCAGCATTCTATAAAAAACTGTTCCGTATATATCAGCCAAAGTCTGTTATGTCAATGGAGGAAACCTTAAACAGAAATTAAAGTTTTAAGATTCTTTGGAACAACCTCCATTTTTGCCAAGTAGTCTAGTATGATGCCCCACATCCCAACAAAATCAGAACTAGAAGCATGCGATTCAAATTTGGTCACCTCATATGGGATTTCCCCACCATCAGATATATATCCCAGAGCTTACGATGCCACAGTACAATCATGGGTATTTCTGTTCTTTCCCAAATGGTAGCAATAGCCATTGTTGCAGCCACTAAGAGCCTGGTAATCAGGTTTTTTTCCTCGAACTTTCATTTTTTGATAATTTCTTACAAGTTGCTCCTCTTGGCAGCATACAGTAAAGGTCCAAAGTGCTCTCCTAAAGCCTACTTGCAAATGACATAGAATTACTACATCATCCACATACAATAAGGTGAAGATCTCTCTGTCCTCTAGTTTAGGAGGATAGAAACTTGGGTTTGATAAAGCCCACACCATGGAATTAATATAGAAGTTGAAAAGTAGAGGTGCCAGGATGCCTCCCTGTTTCACTCACCACTGAGACTCTACCAGACAGGTGGTGCTGAGGGCTGCATCTTAACATAAGGGAATTATTTCCATATAACATGCAGATAAGTATGTATAATCTTTCATTCATTGTAGGCTTCTCAAGCTTAGCCCATAGCCTGCATCTGAGGATACTGTCAAAGGCAGCTTTGAAATCAACAAAAGTGGCACATAGCACCCCTTGTGGCCTAGAGCTGTACTTCTCTGCTAAATAATGCGGTACCAGATATTGTTCTATAGTTCAGTGACCAGCTCTAAAACCTGCCTGCCCCTCCATTGATCTATTTTCTTGGTCCATCTGGAGTAAAGCTTGTCAGTCACACTAAGAAGGCTAATTGGTCGGTAATTTGAAGGATTTGTCCTTTGGTGTAATGGTTGGGAGCACGGACTCTGATCTGAGAGAACTAGGTTTGATTCTCCACTCCTCCACATGCAGCTGCTGGTGTGACCTTGGGTCAGTCATAAGTTCTCTCAGAGCTCCCTAAAATGTCTCTAACTCCTACATTTTCTATATAGCCTTGACTGAGTGTGTTATTGGATTGCTTTGGGCAAATATGCTTTACATTTAATTAGTACCTTTCAATAAAAGCCATTTTCTTAAAAAAAGTAGACCTGATCATTGGAGAGCCTTTTCTCTTCGAAACTGACCCCCGTACGCATAGGTGTCAAAAGATCAGTGCCTGTATGCCCAATTCTGCCACTTCTGTCTCTCGTTAATTTCCCCATCCAAACCGAGACAGGCAGTCCGGATAACAGCTCCTAGCCCAACACCCCAGAGACTCCACCAAGCTGGCTCTCCCATTGTAATAGTTCTCTTCCTCTTTTTTTTTTCTTTTGTAACAGAAGGAAAGGGGGAAAAATAGTTCCAGAACCTTGTGGGGTGGAAACCGATCTTGCCATCAGCTGTGCTGACAAGCTGTCAAGTGTGAAAGACAGGCGGATTTTCTGTAGAAATTAGTTTGCTTGGGCAGGAGAAGAGGCATCAAGATGGAATTCCTCTGAGTGTTCGATAAGATCTCTAGAGAAATTGCTCTCCCTGTTTTAAAAAAAGGAAACATCTCTCTCCATGAGGTTCCCGGCACAGGTCTTCCTTGTTAACTGGGCTCAGGTTAACTTCTTCCTTTTCTGTCTCAGCAATTTTTCGCCTGTGATCTATATGTCACCTTTCTCTGCCTGGCTTCAAACTCCTTTTCCGACTCCTTTGTTGTAGCAGTCCCTTTCTCTTGAAATATGCTCATGTAATTCTGTCTTGAGTTCCTCCGTCAGTTTCAAGTGAATAGCTCGGAAAACTTCAGCATATTAAAACAGGTCCCAGTTTCCTGGGAGTCTGGTTTTCCTCTGTCCTTCTCTCTTCTGAACTCTCCGGAAGATGGTGGGTGTTTTATTTTTCAGTGTTCTTTTGCTGAGTTCTTCTCTCGCCATGTTTTTTTTTTTTCCTCCCCCTTTTCCAGTCCAAGTTGTCATTGCTTTTCAAAATGCTGACAATGTATTCATTACGTATGGTCATACTAAAGGCACAGATATTTTTAGTCATAGGAGATTATCTATCTATCCCTCTATCTATCCATCTATCTATCTATCCTGCCTGCCTGCCTGCCCGTCGTATCTATCTGTCTGTCCATACGTCATACATCATACATCTATATCTCTCTGGCTGTGGTCACACACACTAAATAATCCACTTTCAATCCACTTTCAATGCACTTTCCAACTGGATTCTGCCAGTTCACACAGGCCCAATCTGCATCCAGCATTTGCTCCCTGGTTTCACCAAACCCATGTTGGAACAAAGATTCCCTTCTGCCTTGCATGCCACCCTCACTTTGATTGACTGTCGGAGTTTATGGCAACCTCCACACTGCATGCCGATTTCACTTGCTTTGATCTCTCGGTTTTATGGTTCTGTCTGCCTAGATGTATGGCCTTTTTACGGCCATTCAGGGGTGACTCTGCAGTCAGTATGGCATTGGCCCAGGGTATTTGAATGCAGTTTTGAACCGTGTCTTTTTCTGTTCCAGTGGGTTTGGTAAAACAACAGCATAAATGCTAGATGCAGATTGGGCCACAGTAAAAATCCAGTTGGAAAGTGGATTGAAAGTGGATTATTTAGTGTGTGTGACCGCAGCCTCCCCTCCCTCTCTTCCCCACCCCTTTTACGGTTACCTAGACCTTCATTTCCTTCTTTCTCCAACTCCACCCCCCACCCATATTTATTATAACAGCTTTTGGGATCGATCAGCAGAGCAATTTCAAAGACAAGGTGAGGAGAAGTAACAGCAAGAATGGCTGTCATTCAGCCTGGCATTGTTTAAATTTGCCAGCAAGCACTAACTCTGCCAACAGTAAAGAAGCTTTATTGTCCCTTTCCTACTCTTCCTTGAGATTTGGATATAAGGTTTTGGAAGGAAGATCAGACTGTAAAGAAAAAAATGGTTCCTTGCTTTGGCTCTGTGTAACAAAATCTTTGGTTCAGGCTGAAAGAGGCCTACAAAAACATTTCCAGAGAGGGTTAGAGTCTATAGTCTCTGTGGACTTGCAAGTCTGATAGTTTACAGCTGTGAGTGAAAGGGAGTGCCAACTTACTCCAGTCTACCAATTATTGCATTCCACATAACTGAGGTATGAATCTTGCACCAATGGGAAAGAGGTGGGGCTTAGCTCCCTTTGACCATCCACAAATCATGGGACAAAAGCCAGGTGGGAGTTGTAGTAAACACTGGAGTTGGGTGCAATTGACTGGGGAAGGTGGACATGGCTGGATCCAGTCCTTTGTTTCCAACACAGACTGCTTGGGGGCTTCTAGGAATCTCTAGCCTTGAAAGTCACAATCCACTCATGAGTGCCCCAGCATCTGGCATTATGAGGTATACTGGGCTGAATCCACCAGTGCAGTTGTTCTGATGGAATGGCACTTCTGCTTGTAGAAGAAGGGGCAGCAATTTCCTCTGATTCCCCTCCCTGCAGGCCCCTGCATCACACCCTATGCTGCTCCTGAGGGTATACAGCCCCATCAATCCAACGTTTCAGGGGTTCAGTGGTCCACAACAGCATTAGAAAGCGGGACAGTCTCACTCCAAGAAATCCGCCAGTGGCTGGATACATCCCATTGGCCCTGAATATTGAGGAGAAGAAGAAGGAGGAGGAGGAGGAGGAGAAGAAATTGGATTTACCCAATGGAGTCTCAGAGTGGCTTACAAATGCCTTTCCCTTCCCCTCCCCACAACAGACACCCTGGGAGGTGGGTGGGGCTGAGAGAGCTCTGACAGAAACTGCTCTTTTTCAAGAACAGCTGTGCCAGAACTATGGCTTGCCCAAGGTCATCCAGCCAGGTGCAAGTGGAGGAGTGGGGAATCAAACCCGGTTCTCCCAGATTAGAGTCCACGCACTTAACCATTACACCAAACCAGCTCTCGGGAAGGTTCATATCTTAGTGGAGTTTTTCTCTAATAAAATGAAATTAAGGCACATGATCCGAAACAAAACTAAGTTCTCTGCCTTCAAAGAGTCTGCCCTCAAAGATAGGGTTGCCAGATCTGAGTTGGGATATTTTGGGGGGTAGAGCCTAAGGAGAGTAGGGTTTGGGGAGAGGTCCCCTTCCGAAGTGGCCATTTTCTCCAGTGTTAGCTGAATTGCTCTGGTTTTAAGATTAGCAACTGGCAAATAACCGGGTTACAGCCAGCTATACCAAGGTCCCGCCCCTTCCAGGAGTTCCCAGAAAATAGGCACTGAGACGGAGGTCCGTTTAAATGATGTTTAGTGTAAAATGTTCTCAAGCATACAAAAACAGAATCACACACACTAACACACAGTTCCTAAGAAACTTAGATAGAGAAATAGCACTTTTGCATGAGCAGGAGACACGTTGGTTGGGAAATACTTTACCTGTTCTGGAGATGGGTTGTCCATTCCAAAGGAAGAATTGAGGGATTGAAAGGAAAATAGGGGATGTGTTCTGAACCGGCAGAAACATGCTTCTCTCTGACTGCACAGACCAGAGATCAAAGATGGAGGGAGGGTATTGGGATAGCAAGCTGGACTTGAGAGGGGTAAAAGCAGATAGGGGTTGTGGAAGCTCAAGTGACCGGCCGCATGGTAGGTGACCTCTTTTATTAGGTGATTTGAGGGCTGGCAGTGCTGACCACATCCCCCTAATATACCTTCCAGGTAGTCCGTCCCTACAAACCCTACCATTGGTTAAAGGAAAAAGAGGAGGGGATGCGGAGGGGTGGTCAGTATTGCAACACTAGGGGCTAGACAGGAACTGACACCTGGGCAAGCTTGCGATGAGTCACCGAGCCATCCTATTGTCTCTTGATGGCCCTAGCTCGGCCAGTTGATGGGTTGAAGATTAGTTGCCAAGCAACCTCATTCACAGTCCAAAGTTCAGCATCTCTCTGGAATGTGTGGAACCCCACAGGTATGTTGGGGGCGATGGGGTTGCCTAGCGTGAGTTGTCAGGAGAATCCTTGTGCAATGGGATCCTTGTCTCCGTCTTTGTGTGAGCCATGTGTGTGCTTCTTGGAATAGACTGGAACCTCCTACAGCAGTGAAGAGGGCATGTAGTCCTTCAAAGCATAACAGCCCAAAGTTCAAACTTATGAACATTAAAAGTCCATAAGAGCACGTGATGTGCCTTGCTAGGCAACACCAGGTGAACTGATCTCTGTCACCTGGAGATCAGTTGTACTAGTTCCACCACTACCTGGAGATTGGCAACCCTACTGGAAGAGCCAGGGTAGTATTGTGGTTAAGAGTGGCAGACTCTAATCTGGAGAATCAGGTTTGATTCCCCGCTCCTCCACATGAGGCCTGCTGGGTGACCTTGACACAGTCACTTTTCTCTCAGTCTCACCTACCTCACAAAGTGACTGTCATGAGGAGAGAAACGGAATGTGATTGTAAGCCTCTTTGACTCCCCTTAAGCTAGAGAAAGGTGGAGCATAAAAAAACCTGTTCTCTTCTTCTTCTTTGTGAAGTGGTGAGGGAAAATGTCATCTCTTACCCCGTTTGGTTCAGCTGTGACACAAAGATCAGCACATCACCGTTCGATGGTAGGTTTCTTGTAAGTGTCCCTTGTACTCAGAATGGAATTGCCACACTGAGAGATAAATGGCATGCAAAGATGATCGGATGTTTTGAACTGCCCCCATCATACCACACCAGTCATACTGAAACTCTTTCGACGTGTCTCAGAACTCCTCCACATGGCTTGCCCACATCGAACCTCCAATTTCAGTATCAATTCTTCGAGCAGCCCTGACACTTCAGTTTCTTGTCCTCTGGTTATTCCCAGTGCAACCTGTCAAAGCAAAAGGAAATCAAAGTCAGGCAGTCTGAGGAAGAGGCCAGAACCATCCTAGGTGCCACACCATGCTGTATGTTGCCACTGAAAATGAATGTCAGCATCTGAGGCCTTCAGGTATCTAATGAGATTCAAGGAGTACTTCTTGACGTCTTCTCAGAAGGACATTTTTCCCCCCAGGTCAGTCATAAAAGAGGTGTGAGGAGACTAGAAGGTTGTGTATTAAGCTTCCCGTTTTCTGCACACTTCATTCTTTGCCTCTGGCTCTACAGTTTGTGTAACTCCTTCTAGAATTTCTGTCGGGGTTTTTTTTTGGAGGGGGGGGGGGAGAGGCCAAGCCACGTAATTCCCTGATGGCTTTGTGTGGACACCGTTTCTTGTGGAATTATTCAACATGTCCTCTACAGAACTTCTAAACATGGTATCAAAGTCGGTGCCTGCCTCGTCTTCCTGGATGAAATCTACGTATATGCCTTTGTCATCTACCGGTGACAGAAATTCTCCACGCAGCTTCCGTTCACTTGGGGACTCCGAGAACCACAGAGGTAACTATCAAGGACTGTGAAAACAAAGCTGGCTTCGGATTCTGCTTCTTGAATCGTCCTCATTTTTGGGGGGGGACAGAAGGCAGGCTTCGTACAGACAGCTAAATCTCTGTGTAGAATTGCACATTGTTCCTAAAGGAGGAGACGGAGATGGGGGTGGGGAAGAGATGAGGGGCACAGAGTCACCTATTACAAGCTTTGTTTAAAGAAAGCTGATCTGTTAACGTAGGCTGTTTTTACATCTGACTTTACCGCTGGAATCATTCTAGTTCCAAAAAAACCTGCCCACACCTCTGTGCGGTGTGAAACCGTGCTGCTACTGAAATGTCCACATCTACTAATTGCCCTCCTGTGGTCAAGCTAGTATTCAACCGGCTTTATTCTGCTTTAAACAATTGCTGTTGATTAGTGCACTTAGACCCCCTGGGAGTGAAATTTCACACCACTGTGAAATCAGCACAGGAAAAGACAGCAGTCAAACTACTTTAGAGGGGAGGTGTAAGATGACCCTTAAGCAGGTGACGTACCTTCAGCTGTCTCATTAGAGAAATGCCATTGGATTCATCAGCCCAAAGGGAAGAATGGAAATTAGAACTAAAGGGCACACTTATTGTAACAGGTGAAAAAGTTTTAGCCACGCTTTCCCCCACATGCACTGAATTTGTTTTCACTGTCACAAAATAAGGCAGAAGAGGTTTTTATACCCTTCTTTCCTCTGCCTTAAGGAGTCTTGGAGTGGCTTACAATTGCATTCCCTTCCCCTCCCCACAACAGGAACCTCCTGTGGTAGGGGGCTGAGGAAGTTTTGAAAGAACAGTGACTGGCCCAAGGTCACCCAGCGGGCTTCATGTTGGAGGAGGGGGGAAATCAAACTCAGTTTGGTGTAGTGGTTAGGAGTGTGGACTCTAATCTGGGAAAACTGGGTTTGATTCCCCACACCTCCACATGCAGCTGCTGGTGTGACCTTGGGTCAGTCATAAGTTCTTTCAGAGCTGTTCTCTCAAGGGCAGCTCTCAAGAAAGCTCTCTCAGTCCCACCTACCTCACAGGGTGTCTGTTGTGGGGAGGGGAAGGGAAAAGAGATTGTAAGCCACTCTGAGACTCCTTTGAATAGTGAAGGTGGGGGGAAAATCCAGTCTCCTCCTCCTCTTCTTCTTCCTCCTTTTCCTCCTCTTCATGAGGTGATGAATACTGGCTTAGATTGCCTCAAAAGGAAATGATGGGAATTCATGATAAAGAAAGACGGCCCAGTTTCATTACCCGTGATAGTCAAGAGGAACCTCACATGAAGCTGCCTTATACTAACTCAAACCCTTGGTCCGTTAAGCGCAGTATGGTCTACTCAGATCAGCACCAGGTCCTCAGGCAGAGGTCTTTCCCATCACCTACTGCCTGGTCCTTTTTCACTGGAGATGTTGGGGACTGAACCTGGGAGCTTCTGCATGCCAAGCAGATGCTCTAACACTGAGCCACGGCCCCAGTTAGGTGTAGTGGTTAAGTGCAGGGACTCTAATCTGGGAGAACTGGGTTTGATTCCCTGTTCCTCCACTTGCACCTGCTGGCACAGCTGTTCTTGAAAAAGAGCAGTTAATGTCAAGAGCTCTCTCAGCCCCACCTACCTCACAGGGTGTCTGTTGTGTTGGAGAAATGAGTATGAAAGACAAGACCTGGGATTTCAGTCATTATAGGGTTAACCTATGCAATTTGTTGTGTTTCTTAGTTTAACCTGGAAGTAATACCTGGCAGCTGGCCAATTAACTCTAAGTCCGGGAAACCTAAAGGTGTACTGTTTTGCTAATTGGTCAGTGATATTAGGTGTTTCCTTTCAGGGGTCAAGAAGAAGGAGAGATCCTCCATTGTAATCTCTCTCACTCTGTAGCAGGATGTCTTAGTGTGCAGATGCAGCACAATGCTGCTTAGTAAGCATGTTTTGTTTATTTGTAGCTAATCCTGTTTCCCTTTTTCCTTTAGTAATAAAGTTTCTTTTAAACTAAAAGAAGCAATCTCTTCTTTCCAGAAAAGCAAGATCCATTACTCTGAATTTTCTTGAATATTTGACAAAAGTCCTAACATGGGGTGGGGTGGGGTGGGGTGGGGTGGGGTGGGGTGGGGTGGGGAGGGGAGGGGAGGGGAAGGAGTTTGTAAGCCACTCTGAGACTCCTTTGGGCAGTGAAGGGCGGAGTATAAATCTCTCCTTCTGCCCTGCTATGGAGACCTTCTTTGTCAGAAGTTAGAATGCTATGACCAGGGGCAGGGCCTTCTTTGCTATGGCACCTTTGAGGAATGGTCTTTCTCAGGAAATCCATAGGGCTAGTTCCTTGGAAAATTGTAGGAAAGCAGTCAAAACATATGTGTATACACTCAGTTTTTACCTATTCATCAGAGATGTTTTTTTTCTCATAACAGGTCCTAGCAAAACACTCCCCTTGTTCTTATCTTTGGGGGAGATTTTCAAGTATGTCATTTCAATAGGGTTGCCAACAGCCTGGAGAGAGAGGGAAAGTATCCTGTAACCTTAATAGAGAGTCAATGGGATGTTATTTTACTGGCAATTTTGTTTACCTCCATTCCATTCCAACTATCCATTTCTAGACATATAAGCTCTTTAAAGGGGCAAGAACATTTCTTCCAGGTGGTTGACAAACCTAATTTTAAAATATTGTGTTCGCATGCTCACTCAGGGGTGCTAGGAGATCAAACCTTTGAGCCTGTGTGCTTTGTGAGAACTGTTTAATGATCTTCACTGCCTCCCCTTTCCTTGAAGCTTGTTGGATTAGTGTTCGAAAAAAGAAAGACCTTAAGAACATAAGAAGAGCCCTGCTGGATCAGATCAGTGGTCTATCTAGTCCAGCATCCTGACTCAAATGGTAGCCAACCAGTTCTTCTGGAGGGCATAGAGGCCAAGGCCTTCCCCTGATGTTGCTTTGTGGCACTGGGATTCAAAGGTTGACTGCCTGTGAGTATGGAAGTTTACCTTAGTCACCATGGCTAGTAGCCACTGATAGACCTCTCCTCCATGAATCTAACCCCCTTCTCTGTTGTTAAACTATCTTTGTGGAATGGCCTTTCGATTCGATATCTCAAGTCCCTTCCCTTTTAGGTTTCAGAATGTGTTATTTCAGATAACATTTGTTTGAACTTGGTGGAAATGTATTTCTGAATGACAGTGGAGCTGGGCAAATTTATTATGGGTGGAGTTTTTCTCTTTACTGTTTTAATGTTTTTCATCTCCATTGTTTTCTGAGGGGCCTATTGCTGATGTTGTTGGCTGCCTTAGGTATTTATTTAAATACATAAAATAAAACAATGCATGTTACCCAGTGGGCTATGCATGAAAGTGCATGCACAGGTACACACAATACTCAAAACAGTGTTTATCTTACACGTACCAGAAGCACTGATCCACGTACTAAATGTCATTTGAGTTCCACAAATTCTACAATAAATACATAAGAACATAGGAAGAGCCATGCTGGATCAGACCAAAGGTCCATGAAGACCAAAGGTCCATGTCCACACTGCACCCAACCAGCTGCCTCTACGAAGCCCACAAACCGGAAGGCTGCAGCTGCACAATTCTGCCTGGGCTCCCTAGCAACTGATTGAAAGAGGCATACTGCCTCTAGTACTAGATGGAGTAGATGTCCATCATGATTAGCAGCCCCTGATAGCCCAGCATGACTCTTTTAACTGGAAATGCCAGGGGTCAACAAGAAGGAGGAGGAGGAAGAAGAAGAAGAAACCAAAATCACTCCTCTGAGAGCGAGTGTGATGTAATGTGTAGAGCGGCAGACTAGGACCCTGGGTGACACTGATTTGAATCCCCACTTCTGCCATGGAAACTCACTGGGTGATCTCGGGCTTGTCTCAAACTCTCAGCCATCTTTTCCTACCTCACAGGGTTGTTGTGAGAAAATGGAGGAGGGGAGAACGGTATTCTGCAGCTGCTTTGAGTCCCAGGTGTGGGGAAGAAAGCAAGATATACATAAACACCTGTGCTTTTTCATCCATGGATCTTCTGCCATTGGTGAAAAGTCACTTCCAGCAGTAGAAAGGAAGTACAGGACCGGACATTAATAAGAGAATGATGGTGTATCACTGACTACCCCCTAGAAATGACAGTGATCATCTTAATTGCCAAGAAAATTAGGTGGAAGAGGTCTCCTGAAAGTTAAGTGAGCAGTTCAAGAAGAAAAATGAGCACTGAATGACTACACCAAGAAAAGCAAAGAGAAGCTTCTAGTTGAACCGTACAAGGCAGACTTATTTAAGGTTATTACAGGAACCAAAGAAGATTACAAAAGGCTTGAAAGCAAAACTCAGTTTGACAACCGGAAGGAAAAGCACTCGCAGGGGCAGTGTCTGAAAGACAATATTTGAAAGAAACAGAGAACAAAGTTGATTGTGAAAATACTTGAAAGTCTCTCCAAAATGGGCACTTGAAGAAAGAAACTGAAGGACTCTTGCTTGCTGCACAAGAGCAGACACTTGAAACGGATAGTATGAAAGCCAAGATTCAGAAGATTAGTGATTATAGCAAAGGTCAATTTTGCAAGATGATGGATGAAACAGGTGATCACATGGTCATTGCCTGCAGTAAAACTGCTCAAACTGAATATAAAGAGTATCAGCATAGAGTTGCAACTATCAGCCAGTATCATAATGCCCCTGTATAAAGCAATGGCGCAACCTCATTTGGAGTACTGTGTACAGTTCTGGTTGCCACACCTCAAAAAAGATATTACAGCACTAGAAAAAGTGCAGAAAAGGGCAACTAGAATGATAAAAGGGTTGGAACACTTTCCCTATGAAGAAAGGTTAAAGCGTTTGGGGCTCTTTAGCTTGGAGAAATGACAGCTGAGGGGTGACATGATCGAGGTTTATAAGATTATGCATGGGATAGAGCAGGTGGAGAAAGAAGTCCTTTTCTCCCTTTCTCACAATACAAGAACTCGTGGGCACTCCATGAAATTGCTGAGCAGCCGGGTTAGAACAGATAAAAGGAAGTCCTTCTTCACCCAAAGAGTGATTGACACATGGAATTCACTGCCACAGGAGGTGGTGGCGGCTACAAGCATGGACAGCTTCAAGAGGGAATTAGATAAACATATGGAGCAGAAGTCCATCAGTGGCTATTAGCCACAAGGTACAGATAGGAACTCTCAGTCTGGGGCAAGTGATGCTCTGTATTCTTGGTGCTTGATGGGGGTGGGGGGGGGGGCACAGTGGAAGGGTTTCTAGTGTTCTGCCCCCACTGCTGGACCTCCTGAGGGCACCTGGTGTTTTTGGCCACTGTGTGACTCAGTGTGTTGGACTGGATGGGCCACTGGCCTGATCCAACATTGGCTTTTCTTATGTTCTTAACGTTGCTCTGGAATCTTTGCAAGAAGCACGGCTTAACATCAGCCAGAAATTCATGGGAGCACAAACCAGACAAGATCATGGCGAATGATCAAATATCTGACTGTGACAATTCCTAATAATAATATAAGAATACCAAACAGCTAGTGCTTACGGCCTGTGGCATTGGTATTGCCAGTGCCACTGAGAAACCATCTCTGCCCTTGGTTGTTTAATTAATGTCATTTTAAATGAAGCAGGCAGTGTGAGCTCTGGGGAAATCTTCCCGGGTAAGTCCGCTTACGTGGACCAGCTATTGTTTGAGAGCAAAAGGGGAGTTCAGCCTAATATTGCCGGAGGATCTGCCAGCTCACACCGCGAGGCATGAGTGAGCATATTTAACCGATCTAATGAGTTCAGCTTCTTTGCTCTGTTCTCTTCTGAGTTCCTCCCCCTCCTTCTCCTCCTCCTCCTCCTCCTCCTCCTCCCACCTGATCGTCTTGTACCATTGTTTTATAGGAGAGACAGGGATCTAATTCTCATTGGCCCATTCTGCTTCTAGCATTCGCTCCGTTGTTTTGCCAGACCCTCACTGGAACAGAAATTCGCCCCTGCATCGCATGTTGCTTTCACTTTCTTCGATTGTTGGATTTTATGGTACCGTCCTGTTAGCCTGACTGCTCTTTTATGTTATAAATAATTGGGGTATATTAGCTCTTAATAATAAGCAGTAGGCATTAAGGAATCGGCACCTGTTTATACAGAGATTGCGGCCTCTTCCAGACAAACCAAGAAATTGACTAGGAGACTGTTATCAGTATAAAAAGGTTTTCTTTTACTTAAAGAATAAAAAGTAGCTTATTCAAGTGTTACAGAAACGTTCACACATTCATACAGTTCTAGGAAGTCAGACAGAATAAAAGGGACGGTTGCATTATTAGGAAATCACTGACATTTTATATTTACCTGCTTAGAGAGGGTTGGTGTATTCCTGCTTGAGAAATAAGATGAGTTTATAGGGAATGGGGGGTGGGTTGGGGATTAGGAGCCATGTCAGAGCGTGGTGAGAGAGAGAGAGAGAGGGTGAAGCAAGAAAGAGCAGGTGATGTAGAGAAAAAGATATGGTACTGGGAACTTTCCTTTATTCAGGCAATGGGAGAGGTTTCTCGGGGCAGGCTTAGCCAGATGCCTGTCTTGAGACCACCCCTTAGAGACTCCACCCACTAGCTCTTGTCCAGTGGAAGAGAGGCTCGGAGGAGTGGTCAGCATTTGATTCTACCTGATTGGTCAGAGAGATACCGAGGGCCGGAAGCTGACATCATCAGCTAGGAGCATTGTCTTTTAGATGAAGGTAGGACCTTTTGGCGGCCAAAACCGGTTCTTCCAGGAAATGTCCTGCTGTGTTCGCATCTCTGTGAGAAAATCCTTTGTTGTACCAAACTGGATACTGTGATGGTGTCTTGTGGAGACAAGTCTCTGGTTAAAATGCCAAGATGGCTATTTCCTGTGTAAGTCTCTTTGTGTTGGGAGAAACCTCCTGGCCTTGAGGTGGCAACCTCAGAAAATGGTACTTTAAACCTCTGCTGGAAGCGTTTAGAGTCATTTTCCCTCTGGTTACCCAGTCCAAGAGTCCATCCCACACAGTAAGCAAAATAGTTCACTCATTTACTCTTATAGATCCCTATAAAAGTTCAGAAAGCATCGTGCTGGCTTACAGTCCACACTGTGTGCTGGTTTCACTTCCTTTGACCTCTTGGTTTTATGGTACTGTCTGCATAGATTTATGGCTGTTTTATGGCCATTCAGGGTTTGACTCGGCAGTCAGTATGGCCTTGGTTCCGGGGTATTTGAATGCAGTTTTGAGCCACATCTTTTTCTGTTGCAGTGCAGGTTTGGTAAAACAACGGAGCGAGTGCTAGATGCAGAATGGCTGATTGTCTCTAGGCTGTCAGTACCAGTGGACTGCCCCTCCAAATATCATAATTTCCTGTACTCAATGCCAAGAAGAAGGTTTTTTTTTTTTTAATTGAACTGTATCCCCCCCCCCCCCCCAAATTCAGATTGTTATTTGAAGGTTTTTTTTTTTTTTCATTCTTTTAATCTCAGAGTTACAGTTACTCCAGACCCAATTTGGTGTAGTGGTTAAATGCGCGGACTCTAATCTGGGAGGACCGGGTTTGATTCCCCACTCCTCCACTTGCATCTGCTGGATGACCTGGGGGAAGCCGTAGCTCTGTACCAGCTGTTCTCTCAAGGACAGCTGTGGAAAGAGCTCTCTCAGCCCCACCCACCTCACAGGGTATCTGTTGTGGGGAGGGGAAGGAGTTTGTAAGCCACTCTGAGACTCCAAGTGAGTGAAGGGTGGGGTATAAATCCAATCTCTTCTTCTTCTTCTAATTATAATCTGAAAAATATTTCCAGTAGCTTCAAAGAAAAACACAGTTTTTTAAAACAAAACTACCCTCCTCGTAAGACCAATGGAATTGACATTTTCATGGATGTAGGATTGCCAACTCTGGGATGGGAAATTCATGTAAATTTGGGGGGGGGGTGGAGTCTGGGGAGTGCAGGGTTTGGGGAGGGGAGGGACCTCAGCAGGGTACCATGCCCTAGAATCGACCCTCCAAAGCAGCCATTTTCTCCAAAGGAAGTGATCTCTGTGGTTCGCAGATCAGCTGTAATTTTGGGAGGTAACCAGCCCCACCTTCAATTATGTGATTTTCTTTCTTGGTCCAAGGAAAATATATTGTCAGTGGAGTTTGGAGCCAATAGCAAATAGGAATGAGCCACACTGAAACTCCATTTTCCAGCAGCAATTCAAGTACTATCTAAGGCTGACCCTGCTTAACTTCCATAATCTGACAAGATGGGGCTAGCTTCCTTCCAGGTCCCCATCAGTAGGCAATTATATCCTTCACTGCCCTGCTGGCACACAGGTACATTAAATAACAAGTGATTTCTTCTGCTTTCCAATGATCCTCAAGTATAAGAAGAAGAAGAAGAGATTGGATTTATACCTAGCCCTTCACTACCCAAAGGAGTCTCAGAGCAGTTTACAATCTCCTTTCCTTTCCCCTCCCCACAACAGACACCCTGTGAGGTAGGTGGGGCTGAGAGAGCTCTGAAAGAAACTGTTCTTTTTCAAGGACAGCTGTGCCAGACCTACAGCTTGCCCAAGGTCATCCAGCAGGTGCAAGTGGAGGACTGGGGAATCAAACCCAGTTCTCCCAGATTAGAGTCCGCACACTTAACCACTACACCAAACTGGCTCTTTAGGAGAGTCTCTGTTTTTAACAAAAATCAGGCCATCTAGGCAAGGGGGATTAAACCCTGCCCTGCCCATGGGGGTCTACTTTATTTTGCCATGGTCTTCTACGTTCAGCATTTTTTTTCCCTGCAAGATCTACCACTGAGCCACAGCCCCTCCCCAAGTCCCATTTCTCTTCTTGTTGTTGTTTTTTGCTCATGGTTCTATTGATTCATTTGTGATGTGTAAACCTCTCACACAAATTTAATACACAGTTTATGTATTATTTATACACGCAATGCGTATTCATACAATATATGTATAATTCTGATTTATTGTACACAAATAAGGTTGGACAATGTATTCCTTTTATGGGGGTGGCGGGGGGGGGGGGTCATTGTGAAAAGAGGGCGAGACTGAAGCAAAACAAAAAAATAGTGTGGCTTTCCAGGCCACACAGGAGGGTCTCAGAACTCCAGAATCTTTCTTAGAATGCGCAAAGAGGTTTCTCCTCTGAATAATCACACGAAACAGGGCAAGGTGGAGGCCTCTTCGCAGGCCTCCCTAAACAGCTTCCCTAGTTTGCAGAAGATCCTTGAGGCTTCTTGTGAGATAGAAATGGACAGAGAGAACCATCAACAAAACGTCTTCTCCCATCATTATTTCAGCGCTGGGAATGAGCTTTATAGGAATCTGAATGAGCCGAAGCAAATGTGAAAATGGAAGATGCACTTTGAAAGGAATCGCAATGAATACCGGTGCCAAATTTTCAGTGCTCTGGTGGGCTGCTGTATATTTCCAAATATTATTAGCACTTCCTTCCTTCCTTCCTTCCTTCCTTCCTTCCTTCCTTCCTTCCTTCCTTCCTTCCTTCCTTCCTTCCTTCCTTCCTTCCTTCCTTCCGTTGCAAGACCCACAGGGATATGGCGATAGGGTTGCCTGGAGATTTGGGGATGGAACCGGGGTAAGACAGGGACCTTAGTGGGGTACAATCAGGGGTCCATTGGAGCAAGAGCGCACAGGAGCGCAGCTTCGGGAGTGAGAAGCCCAGGGGGCGGGCACATGACCAAGCCCTGCCCCCTCCTCAGCTTCCCCGAGCAGTGCAGAGGCGCAGCGCCCCGGGGAAAGCCCTGCTAGGGTCTTTATTGTTTTTAATGTTTTGTTTTAATATTGATAATTTTATCATTGTTCCTTTTATGACTGTGTGCTGCTTTTCCAGAGACTTGCTCAAGGTGGCATATAAATTTTCTAAGTATACCATTTTTTATCTGGGCACATGGCACATAAGTACTGGAGAAATTTCATCAACCTTTCAGCAGCTTCCACCCCATCAGTTTGGTGTAGTGGTCAGGAGTTGGATTCTAATCTGGGTGAACCGGGTTTGATTCCCCACTCCTCCACATGCAGCTGCTGGTGGGACCTTGGGCCAGTCACAAGTTCTCTCAGAGCTGTTCTCTCATGAGCAGTTCTCAAAAGACCTCTCTCAGCCCCACCTACCTCACAGGGTGTCTTGTTGTGGGGAGGGGAAGGGAAAGGGATGGGTGGTGCACATGTCCTGGGTATCTCAAGTCTACTTGGAACCTGGTGGTTTCAAGGGAGCAGGAAGAGAATGAGGCTGTGTTCTTTACGCTTATTTTTATTGCACAAAGTATTGGATGGGGAAGGGAATGGAGGAAGAGCAGGTCAGTTTCACTCACCTGTGGAGTGGAGCCTGAGGGGTGGGTGTTGCCTTCTGACACACTTCCGGTATGCTAGGGGGTGTGGCATATGCAAATGAGTTATGCAAATGAGTTGTGGTAATGAGCTCCTGCACCTCTTTTTCTACGAAATGACCCCTGGGTACAATGCCATAGAATCCACCCTCCAAAGCATCCATTTTCTAAAGGGAAACTGACTTTGTAGTCTAGAGATGAGTTGTAATTCCAGAGGATCTCCAGGCGGCTGGCATTCCTATTCCTTCCTTCATTGTACCATATGTCACACCCCCTAACATACACTTCCAGTATGTTAGGGGGTGTGACATATGCAAATGAGTTATGCAAATGTGTTATGCTACTGAGCTCCTGCACCTCTTTTTCTACGAAATGACCCCTGCTCAATAACAATAGTTAAAAATAACTAAAGCAGTCATTTCAAACAGCAATAGAAACCACAATCAAGGTTCATGTTACTGTGCTCAGTGGAAGCTGATCCTAAGTCAGCAATTGCAGTAAGGAATGCATGTGTGTATCAGACGCCAGGTTACCATGCTCCTGGCCCAGTTTTATCATCCCTTGTAGATGAATGCAGTAGAAAAGAAGTAAGAGTCCAGTAGCACTTTAAAGACCAACAAAAACTGTGGTACGGTAGGAGCTTTCGTGAGTCACTGCTCAGTTCCTGTAGATGAGTGATGTCACTGTAGGTAGATTTTTATCAGGCTGACTTAACATGGTCGAGGCTGTTGCTTGGAAGAGCAGTGCCCTCATATGGTAAGAGGTAGCATTTTACTACAAGAGAGAAAACCCTCCGATTGGCATGATGTAGGTCGGCTCCGGCCATTCAGACAACATAGTCGCCTGGGAAAACCTCCCAAATTCCGAAGAGTAATGTCTGAATTGGGCTTGATAATTGATTTTTTTTGAAAGCTAGAGTAAGGATGCACGGGGCTAGGAAATCCAGGAAATCAAAAAATAGTTTCATGGTTAAACATGTAAAGGGAAAGGTTTCCCTTGCTTGAAAGCCAGTTGAATACGACTAAGGATGCGGTGCTCATCTCCGTTTCCAAGCCAAAGAGCCGGCGCTGTCCGAAGACTTTTCCATGGTCATGTGGCCGGCATGACTAGACACTGAGGCGCATGGAACACTGTTACCTTCTCACCGAAGTGGTACCTATTTATCTACTTGCAAATTCTTGCTTTCGAACTGCTAGGTTGGCAGGAGATGGTACCAGAGACAGGAGCTCACTCCGTCATGTAGCACTTGGGTCTCAAACTGCTGAACTGCTGGTCTGCAGTTCAGCGTCTTAACCGCTTGAGCCACTGCAGCCCCTTGTTAAATTTGAGGGGATATTACAATCTAAAATGCTTTCATGTGATATGAATTAGGGCTGATTAATATGTGCATGTACTTAACCTTCAACATGTTCCTGAAAAAAGAACACATCTTGCATTTGGAGCATATTTCCACCCATAATGAAATCCCCCATGTGTCTTAGGAGCAAAAAAATGTCCCACATAGATTATTTTGTTAGTTTGGGGTTGTCATGAAGGGATGTTATTTCCACGATGGGGTTGGAAGCAGGAAAGGCAGCATGGTACAGTCCAATCTTGTCAGATCTTGGAAGTTAAGCAGAGTTGGTATTTGGAAGAGAGATCACCAAGGAAAATTCTACAGAGGAAGGCAATGGCAAACCACCTCTGCTTCTCACTTGCCTTGAAAGCCCCTTGCTGGTGTCACCATAAGTCTTGGATTGGAGACCACCAAGGAAGGCTCTGCAGAGGAAGGCAATGGCCAACCACCTCTGCTTCTCACTTGCCTTGAAAGCCCCTTGCTGGTGTCACCATAAGTCTTGGATGAGAGACCACCAAGGAAGGCTCTGCAGAGGAAGGCAATGGCCAACCACCTCTGCTTCTCACTTGCCTGGAAAACCCCTTGCTGGTGTCACCATAAGTTTTGGATGGGAGACCACCAAGGAAGACTCTGCAGAGGAAGGCAATGGCCAACCACCTCTGCTTCTCACTTGCCTGGAAAACCCCTTGCTGGTGTCACCATAAGTTTTGGATGGGAGACCACCAAGGAAGACTCTGCAGAGGAAGGCAATGGCCAAACACCTCTGCTTCTCACTTGCCTTGGAAGTCCCTTGCTGGGGTCACCATAAGTCTTGGAAGGGAGACCACCAAGGAAGACTCTGCAGAGGAAGGCAATGGCCAACCACCTCTGCTCCTCACTTGCCTTGAAAGCCCCTTGCTGGGGTCACCGTAAGTCTTGGATGGGAGACCACCAAGGAAGACTCTGCAGAGGAAGGCAATGGCAAGCCACCAAAGCCCCTTGCTGGAACCGCCATAAGTCAGCTTCGACTTGACGGCACATAGGTACATATGTATGCCTAAATAGCCACCATATTTCACTTAAAGTGAAATTTCAGGCTTCCACTAAAAAAAAATGCATAAAGCAAAATTCAGAGCAAATGTGGTGGCTCTGCTATAGACAAAATTAGAAACTCTGTTTTGCTTCTCTGCATTGAGATTGTAACCCTTTTCATTTCACCCAGGTTCTTTTTTCTGGTGATCCTGATAATTGCTTGCTTTCACCCTTTAATTTGCTATTCATACACAACTGGTAGACAGACAAGTTTGGAAAATGTGTAAAAAATTTTGGGGTGGGGATCAGCAAGAAGCAACAGAAACTGAAATGAAGACAAAGACTCGGGTGTTCCATTAGCACATGAGTGATGTGAAATCAGAGCAGGGATTTTCAAACCACACAATCCAGGATGAGAAATTTGACGAGTACCCTTGTATGTATTAACTGCTGTCAAGTCATTTCTGACCTACAGCTACCCTATGAATTAATTAATTGGGGGAGACATGTTTTGGCAGTAGTATGTGCGAAAAGGATCTAGGGGTCGACAGACCATACACGGAGCATGGATCAGCAGTGTGATGTGGCTGCTAAAAAGGCAAATGTGATTTTGGGCTGTATCAACAAAAAGTATAATGTTCAGATTATGCGGTGTGATGGTACCACTTTACTCTGCTCTGGTTAGACCTCACCTTGAGCATCATGTTCAGTTTTGGGCACCACAATTTAAGAAAGATATAGACAAGCTGGAACTTGTCCAGAGAAGGGCAATAAAGATGGTGAGCGGGTCTGGAGAACAAGTCCTAGGAGGAAAGACTGAAGGAGCTGGGTGTGTTTAGCCTGGAGAGGAGATGACTGAGAGGTGATATGATGACCATCTTCAAGTACTTGAAGGGCGGTCATAGAGAGGATGGTGTGGTTTTCTGTTGCCCCAGAAGGTTGGACTAGAACCAACGGGTTGAAATTAAATCAGAAGAGTTTTCGGCTAAACATGAGGAAGAACTTCCTGACAGAGCAGTTCCTCAGTGGAACAGGCTTCCTCAGGAAGTGGTGGGCTCTCCTTCTTTGGAGGTTAGATGGCCATCTGACAATGATGCTGATCCTGTGGACTTCGGCAGATCATGAGAGGGAGGGCAGGAAGGGCTACCTCAGTGCTTAGTTTTTGTGGCCCTTTTTTACACACCCAGGGAAATGCTGATTGCCACTTTGGGGTCAGGAAGCAATCCTGGAGACTTTTTTTGTCATCTTCTGGGCAGTCACTGCGGCTGTGGAGAGGGAGGTATTTGTGAATTCCCTGCATTGTGCAGGGGGTTGAACTAGATAACCCTGGAGGTCCCTTCCAACTCTATGATTCTACGATTCTATTCTATGAAAATGGCCTCTTGTTCTCAGTCTTGCATACTGAGGGCTGTGGCTTCCAGGAGGCAACCTCAGGGGAAGGCCTCAGTGTCTATGTGATGTTGTTGGCCCTCCAGAGGAATATTTGGCCACTGTGTGAGACAGGAAGCTGGACTAGATGGACCACTGGTTTGATCCAGCAGGGCTCTTCTTATGTTTCTTATCAGGGGAAGGCCTCAGCCTCTATGCCCTGTTGTTGGCCCTCTAGAGGAACTGGTTGGCTCCTGTGTGAGACAGGATGCTGGACTTGGTGGACCACTGGTATGATCCAGCAGGACTTTTCTTAAGTTCTTATCAGGGGGAAGGCCTCAGCCTCTATGCCCTATTTATAGCCCTCCAGAGGAACTGGTCGGCCCCTGTGTGAGACAGGATGCTGGACTAGATGGACCACTGGTCTGATCCAGCAGGGCTCTTCTGATGTTCTTCTCAGGGGAAGGCCTCGACCTCTCTGCCCTGTTTTTGGCCCTCCAGAGGAACTGCTTGGCCCCTGTGTGAGACGGGATGCTGGACTAGATGGACCCTCACTGGTCTGATCCAGCAGGGCTCTTCTGATGTTC
This sequence comes from Lepidodactylus listeri, assembly GCA_029233225.1. Lineage (NCBI taxonomy): Eukaryota > Metazoa > Chordata > Lepidosauria > Squamata > Gekkonidae > Lepidodactylus > Lepidodactylus listeri. Next base: position 10,855,809 of record JARCFY010000006.1, on the reverse strand, counting down.
TAATGAAAGCCTTGGCCTCTATGCTCTGTTGCTGACCCTCCAGAGGAATTGGTTGGCCACTGTGTGAGATGGGGTGCTGGACTAGATGGACCACTGGTCTGATCCAGCAGGGCTCTTCTGATGTTCTTATGCCAGGAAGACCCTGCGTAGTTAAAACACCAGCAGGATGCTGAGGAGATAGGAAGGAATTTTGGTCAGATTAAGGGACTTTCTGGTGGTGGGGGAGAGAGAGGTTTGCAGTCACACTTATATACTTTCACTGGAAGGAGTACTTTGAACCGAGACCTTGTGCCACAAAACAGGCCATTCAATCTGGAAATTAATTAGGCAGGACTCATTGGACTGAAGCCCACCAGACTGAAACAAACCTGCCCAGACATATTTGCAGGGGAAAACATTTGCTTCATTACAATTTGGTCTAAAACACTTTTGATTCATCATACAGAAAGCCACAGGGGGAAAATGGGGGAAAACTGAAAGGGGGCGGGGGGCAGAGAGGAGCAGAAAGCAATAATACAATCAACGCACTTTAGTACAAGGACAAACGATCTCATTGGGAAACCGAACAGGCTCTTCTTACCTGCTGAGCTTAATTTCCAAATTTCACTGCTGCCATTAGGGACAGATATTTGTTCTCACATTTATTCAGTACATTACACTCCTGTCTGCAGTTGGGAGGGGGGTGGCATTTGGAAGGTCATGAAAGTTTCCCAGAAGCACTGGAATCGCTGTCAGTGAAAACACAGCCAGTCCCAAGAGGGGTCCAATGGCTAACCTGCTTGAGATGCTTACTCTAAAGGCTGATAAATGTTTTATGGTATAGACTCTTGTGGAACCAACCCACACTCCAATGGACACAATATCAGGAATGCTTTTCTAGGAGGAGGAGGAGGAGAAGGAGAAGAAGAAGAAGAAGAAGAGACTGAGGGAGGAGGAGGGATTTATACACTGCCCTTCACTACCGAAAGGAGTCTCAGAGCGGCTTACAGTCCCTTTCCCTCCCCACAACAGACACCCTTTGAGATAAGTGGCGTTGAGAGAGCTCTTTCGAGAACTGCTCCTGAGAGAACAGCTCTGAAAGAACTTATGACTGACCCAAGGTCACACCAGCAGTTGCAGGTGGAGGAGTGGGGAACCAAACCTGCTTCTCCCACATTAGAGTCTGTGCTCCTATCCACTACACCAAACCAGCTCTCATTAAACCAATCATCTACAGCTTAAATACCATCTTGATCACACTATTTTATTGATTCACACGCTGGAGTTTCCAGGCCAAACCTGGCAAGTGGTGGGAGGGACGGGGATGGGACACAGAGGGGTGCACGTAACGCAGGCAATGTTATCAACATTGCTGCATCACTCCGGGGGGGGGGGAGATGGAAGTGACAAAGGGTAGCTCTAGGAATTTTCAGAAACTCTATGGTAAAACCGAGAAGTGATATAGCAACTTTGGCTAGCCGGAGGCCTGGCAAGTCTGTGAGATATCTCAGGGATGGTGTTCTGGCAGTGTTGGTCTTTTCTGTCCACTTGGACAGGAAGTGTTTCCATCAAAGATGCCAAGTCATCTCTCAGACACGCCGCACCATCTCTCAGACTTCCTGAAACTTTTTCCACTGGAAGAAGGCTCCTTATTCTGTAGGAAGTTTTCAGACTTCATTGAAAAGAGCTCTAGGATACAAGCCCGCCAATGGCCTTCCCTCTGGAATGCACGGTCGGAAGACATTTGTGCACAACAAGAACTGATGACATTCCAGTGACTCTGCAAGACAGAATTATCCCAGCATGCTTTTGGTTCATCATATCTCCTTAGTGCAGGGGTGGCCAACCTGTGGCTCGGGAGCCACACGCGGCTCTTTCACACATATTGTGCGGCTCCTGGCAGGGCGGCTGGGGAAGCAAAGGGGAGGCATGCTTTTTCTCTCTTCCTTCCTTCCTTCCTTCCTTCCTTCCTTCCCTCCTCCCTCCCATCTATTTGCTTTCCTAGTTTCTCTCTCTCGCTTTCTTTCCACTTCTTTAATTCTTTCTTTCCATCTTTCTCTTTCTCTCTCTCTCTCTCAATATCATTAGCAAACAAGTAATATTATCAATAACCGGTTTTCCTTGTTTGTTTTTATTTTTGGCAGTCCCATTTAACGTTAATAAAAAGCAAATTTGCATATTTTTAAAAATAAAAACGTGTGTGTGATATTTGTTCCTGTCTTGCGGCTCTCAGACATCTGACGTTTATTCTATGTGGCTCTTACGTTAAGCAAGGTTGGCCACCCCTGCCTTAGTGCAAAGAATAGTTGCTTTGTGGGTGATTTTTGATGTTACTTGCAGGGGCTCCTATGGTTTCAGTGCAGGAATTCGATTGGTTTTATGTATTTGTACTATTTTATATGATTCTGTATAATTAGATATTTATTATATCACTTTGGTAGTTTATATTATTGATATACTTGTTTTAATTGATGCAAGTGTTCACTGTTTTTTCATATATGTGTATTCCTATGAGGGTGTGTGCACCTGGAAGTCATGGCAACCTCTGGTGACTGCCCCCTACTGGGGGTCTGGAGGATATTCAGAGAAGCGGCTGAATAAAGCCTGCCCCTGTCTTCCTGACAGCTGGTATTCCAAGGAGGTCTCCCATCCAAATAAGTCCCCTCTGCTTAGCTTCCGAGATCTGACGAGATCAGGTTTGCCTGAGCTGTCCACGTCAGGGCGCAAGTGTTCATCGTTGCAAACCGCTCCAAGCTCTTAACTGAAGAGAAGAAATATAAAATGAAATAAATAATAAAGGTAAAGGTTTCCCTCGCTCAAAAGCTAGTCGACTCCAACTCCAGGGGACGGTGCTCATCTCTATTTCCGAGCCGAAGAGCCAGCGCTGTCCAAAGACATTTCCATGGTCACGTGGCTGGCATGACTAAATGACGAGGCGCACGGAACGCTGTTACCTTCCCACCAATGCTCCCTCTAAGCGGTGGAGTCTTGTGAGCAAAAATCCTACTTTGTGAGCTTTTGAAATTAAAGTTGTGAGTGAGCAATTTGGCTACGGCATGAATTAGTCTGCTCTGGAGCCCTCCTTCCTGAGCTAAGACAAAAATGTGTGAGCCGGAGGCTAAAAAACTGTGAGCTAGCTCACACTAACTCGGCTTAGAGGGAACACTGCTTCCCACCGAAGCAGTACCTATTTATCTACTTGCAATTTCTTGCTTTCAAACTGCTAGGTTGGCAGGAGCTGGGGCCAGAGACGGGAGCTCACTCCATCACACAGCACTCGGGTCTCGAACTGCCGAGCTACTGACCTTCTGGTCTGCAGCTCAGCATCTTAACCTCTAAGCCACCGCGGCCCCTCTAAGTAAATAACAGAGATCGATAAATAGATGAGAGAGAGAGGAGAGAGAGAGAAGCCACTGTACCTTTAGGTTCTAAACTGTCCTGATGATATTTAATACTTCACTGAGGCTAGTGAATGAGGACATCCAGGGCTCTGGGAGTTGGGAATCATCTCTAATTTGAAACTTGAAATTGAGCCTTTTCACACTCATTAGGCCAGGCTCTATTACAAGAGGCTACTCATACAAAGAGCTCTTCTGTTCATCATTTTAAAGTGATCATTAGCCAGTCTGTGCATGCAGTCTTTTTTTGGCAAGGGCTTTGTCAACATGTGTGGGAAGGCTGGGGAAGGAAAGGCAATGCAGTTGGGGCTTATCTTTATAGCCAGAAACCTGACGCCTAGCCAGAGGCTTTCTCTGATCATGTACTAGAGAAATGGCAGTCCCACGGTTCAACTTTTACCAAAGGAATACAATAGGACTTCCTGCCAACTAAACAAGCAGGAGTTCAAGTGTGGGAATGGCAGAACAGCAACTGAGCTAGGGGCTTGTCGTTTTGGAGAACAACCCGACACGCCTAATGAAACATGAGAGCATCAGAAGAGCCCTGCTGGATCAGACCAGTGGCCCATCTAGTCCAGCATCCTGTCTCACACAGTGGCCAACCCGTTCCTCTGGAGGACCAACAACAGGGCAGAGAAGTCAAGGACTTCCCCTGAGAAGAACATAGGAGGAGCCCTGCTGGATCAGACCAGTGAGGGTCCATCTAGTCCAGCATCCTGTCTCACACAGTGGCCCCAACCAGTTCCTTTGGAGGGCCAACAACAAGGCATAGAGGCAAAGGCTTTAACTAGAACATAAGGAGAGCCCTGCTGGATCAGACCAGTGAGGGTCCATCTAGTCCAGCATCCCGTCTCACACAGGGGCCAACCAGTTCCTCTGGAGGGCCAAAAACAGGGCAGAGAGGTCGAGGCCTTCCCCTGAGAAGAACATCAGAAGAGCCCTGCTGGATCAGACCAGTGGCCCATCTAGTCCAGCATCCTGTCTCACACAGTGGCCAACCCGTTCCTCTGGAGGACCAACAACAGGGCAGAGAAGTCAAGGACTTCCCCTGAGAAGAACATAGGAGGAGCCCTGCTGGATCAGACCAGTGAGGGTCCATCTAGTCCAGCATCCTGTCTCACACAGTGGCCAACCCGTTCCTCTGGAGGACCAACAACAGGGCAGAGAAGTCAAGGACTTCCCCTGAGAAGAACATAGGAAGAGCCCTGCTGGATCAGACCAGTGAGGGTCCATCTAGTCCAGCATCCTGTCTCACACAGTGGCCCCAACCAGTTCCTTTGGAGGGCCAACAACAAGGCATAGAGGCAAAGGCTTTAACTAGAACATAAGGAGAGCCCTGCTGGATCAGACCAGTGGCCCATCTAGTCCAGCATCCTGTCTCACACAGTGGCCTCAACCAGTTCTTCTGGACAGCCAACAACAAGGCATAGAGGCAAAGGCTTTAACTAGAACATAAGGAGAGCCCTGCTGGATCAGACCAGTGGCCCATCTAGTCCAGCATCCTGTCTCACACAGTGGCCAATCAGTTCCTCTGGACAGCCAACAACAAGGCATAGAGGCAAAGGCTTTAACTAGAACATAAGGAGAGCCCTGCTGGATCAGACCAGTGGCCCATCTAGTCCAGCATCCTGTCTCACACAGTGGCCAACCCGTTCCTCTGGAGGACCAACAGCAGGGCAGAGAAGCCAAGGCCTTCCCCTGAGAAGAACATAGGAAGAGCCCTGCTGGATCAGACCAGTGAGGGTCCATCTAGTCCAGCATCCTGTCTCACACAGTGGCCCCAACCAGTTCTTCTGGACAGCCAACAACAAGGCATAGAGGCAAAGGCTTTAACTAGAACATAAGGAGAGCCCTGCTGGATCAGACCAGTGGCCCATCTAGTCCAGCATCCTGTCTCACACAGTGGCCAATCAGTTCCTCTGGACAGCCAACAACAAGGCATAGAGGCAAAGGCTTTAACTAGAACATAAGGAGAGCCCTGCTGGATCAGACCAGTGGCCCATCTAGTCCAGCATCCTGTCTCACACAGTGGCCAACCAGTTCTTCTGGACAGCCAACAACAAGGCATAGAGGCAAAGGCTTTAACTAGAACATAAGGAGAGCCCTGCTGGATCAGACCAGTGGCCCATCTAGTCCAGCATCCTGTCTCACACAGTGGCCAATCAGTTCTTCTGGACAGCCAACAACAAGGCATAGAGGCAAAGGCTTTAAGTAGAACATAAGGAGAGCCCTGCTGGATCAGACCAGTGGCCCATCTAGTCCAGCATCCTGTCTCACACAGTGGCCAACCCGTTCCTCTGGAGGACCAACAACAGGGCAGAGAAGCCAAGGCCTTCCCCTGAGAAGAACATAGGAAGAGCCCTGCTGGATCAGACCAGTGAGGGTCCATCTAGTCCAGCATCCTGTCTCACACAGTGGCCAACCCGTTCTTCTGGACAGCCAACAACAAGGCATGGAGGTAAAGGCTTTAACTAGAACATAAGGAGAGCCCTGCTGGATCAGACCAGTGGCCCATCTAGTCCAGCATCCTGTCTCACACAGTGGCCAACCAGTTCCTCTGGACAGCCAACAACAAGGCATAGAGGCAAAGGCTTTAACTAGAACATAAGGAGAGCCCTGCTGGATCAGACCAGTGGCCCATCTAGTCCACCATCCTGTCTCACACAGTGGCCAACCCGTTCCTCTGGAGGACCAACAACAGGGCAGAGAAGCCAAGGCCTTCCCCTGAGAAGAACATAGGAAGAGGCCTGCTGGATCAGACCAGTGAGGGTCCATCTAGTCCAGCATCCTGTCTCACACAGTGGCCCCAACCAGTTCTTCTGGACAGCCAACACCAAGGCATAGAGGCAAAGGCTTTAACTAGAACATAAGGAGAGCCCTGCTGGATCAGACCAGTGGCCCATCTAGTCCAGCATCCTGTTTCACACAGTGGCCAATCAGTTCCTCTGGACAGCCAACAACAAGGCATAGAGGCAAAGGCTTTAACTAGAACATAAAGACAGCCCTGCTGGATCAAACCAGTGGCCCATCTAGTCCAGCATCCTGTCTCACACAGTGGCCAACCAGTTCTTCTAGACAGCCAACAACAAGGCATAGAGGCAAAGGCTTTAATTTGAACATAAGGAGAGCCCTGCTGGATCAGACCAGTGGCCCATCTAGTCCAGCATCCCGTCTCACACAGTGGCCAACCCGTTCCTCTGGAGGACCAACAACAGGGCAGAGAAGCCAAGGCCTTCCACTGAGAAGAACATAGGAAGAGCCCTGCTGGATCGGACCAGTGAGGGTCCATCTTGTCCAGCATCCTGTCTCACACAGTGGCCAACCAGTTCTTCTGGACAGCCAGCAACAAGGCATAGAGGCAAAGGCTTTAACTAGAACATAAGGAGAGCTCTGCTGGATCAGACCAGTGGCCCATCTAGTCCAGCATCCTGTCTCACACAGTGGCCAACCCGTTCCTCTGGAGGACCAACAACAGGGCAGAGAAGCCAAGGCCTTCCCCTGAGAAGAACATAGGAAGAGCCCTGCTGGATCGGACCAGTGAGGGTCCATCTAGTCCAGCATCCTGTCTCACACAGTGGCCAACCCGTTCTTCTGGACAGCCAACAACAAGGCATAGAGGCAAAGGCTTTAACTAGAACATAAGGAGAGCCCTGCTGGATCAGACCAGTGGCCCATCTAGTCCAGTATCCTGTCTCACACAGTGGCCAACCAGTTCCTCTGGACAGCCAACAACAAGGCATAGAGGCAAAGGCTTTAACTAGAACATAAGGAGAGCCCTGCTGGATCAGACCAGTGAGGGTCCATCTAGTCCAGCATCCTGTCTCACACAGTGGCCAATCAGTTCTTCTGGACAGCCAACAACAAGGCATAGAGGCAAAGGCTTTAACTAGAACATAAGGAGAGCCCAGCTGGATCAGACCAGTGGCCCATCTAGTCCAGCATCCTGTCTCACACAGTGGCCAACCAGTTCCTCTGGACGGCCAACAACAAGGCATAGAGGCAAAGGCTTTAACTAGAACATAAGGAGAGCCCTGCTGGATCAGACCAGTGGCCCATCTAGTCCACCATCCTGTCTCACACAGTGGCCAACCCGTTCCTCTGGAGGACCAACAACAGGGCAGAGAAGCCAAGGCCTTCCCCTGAGAAGAACTTAGGTAGAGCCCTGCTGGATCAGACCAGTGAGGGTCCATCTAGTCCAGCATCCTGTCTCACACAGTGGCCAACCCGTTCTTCTGGACAGCCAACAACAAGGCATAGAGGCAAAGGCTTTAACTAGAACATAAGGAGAGCCCTGCTGGATCAGACCAATGGTCCATCTAGTCCAGCATCCTGTCTCACACAGTGGCCAACCAGTTCCTCTGGACAGCCAACAACAAGGCATAGAAGCAAAGGCTTTAACTAGAACATATGGAGAGCCCTGCTGGATCAGACTAGTGGCCCATCTAGTCCAGCATCCTGTCTCACACAGTGGCCCCAACCAGTTCTTCTGGACAGCCAACAACAAGGCATAGAGGCAAAGGCTTTAACTAGAACATAAGGAGAGCCCTGCTGGATCAGACCAGTGGCCCATCTAGTCCAGCATCCTGTCTCACACAGTGGCCAACCAGTTCCTCTGGACAGCCAACAACAAGGCATAGAGGCAAAGGCTTTAACTAGAACATAAGGAGAGCCCTGCTGGATCAGACCAGTGGCCCATCTAGTCCAGCATCCTGTCTCACACAGTGGCCAACCAGTTCCTCTGGACGGCCAACAACAAGGCATAGAGGCAAAGGCTTTAACTAGAACATAAGGAGAGCCCTGCTGGATCAGACCAATGGCCCATCTAGTCCAGCATCCTGTCTCACACAGTGGCCAACCCGTTCCTCTGGAGGACCAACAATAAGGCCAGCTGGATAATACTTATCTTCTTCAGCTTAAACCTCTTCAGAACAAGAAATCTGATTTCTATTACATTCAAAGAAGATTACTGCAAAAGTAAGAGCATTGACGGGCATGCCGAGTATGTGAGGCTGTGTCTCTTTTGGATCGGTTGCCCGTCAATGCTCTTACTTTTGGAATAATCTTCTTTGAATGTAAAGAAATTGGATTTCTTGTGCTGAAGAGGTTTAAGCTGAAGAAGCTCCTGACGAAATGAAGGATTAAAGCCGGCATCTTCGTCCTTCATCTGAAGATTGTGTCTTTGTTTGAAGACATTCCGACCTACCATATTTTTACCTCCATAAGACTCACCTGAACATAAGACGCACCTTGTTTTTAGAGGAGGAAAACAGGAAAAAATGAAACAGAAAGAAAGAAAGAGAAAGAGAGAGAGAGATAAAGGAAGGAAGGAGAAGGAGAGAGAGAGAGAAAGAGAAAGGAAGAAAGGAAGGTGGGGACAGAGAGAGAGACAGAAAGACCGACAGACAGACAGAAAAAAGGAAAGGAAGCAAGACAGAGAAAGGAAAGAAGAGAGAGGTCGGCATGCCATGCAAAGCCAGGCCTTTCTGCAAAGTAGCCACGGAGCTTAATCTGTGGGCGGGGCTTTCTGCTGCTGGCTGTCTTAAAGGGGAAAAGCACTTAAAGGGAAACAGGACTTAGCCTGGTGGGTTTTTTCCTGCCGTTTCCCTTTTAAGTCTTAACAGCTCAGGCCCAGCAGGGAGGGGTGGGGAAGGCTGGGATGCCAGCCTGAATGGCGTTCCCCTGCATTCCTGCTGAAGAAAGAGCCCTGTTACAGGTAAGAAAAGCTCCATATTCGCTCCATAAGACACACACACTTCCCCCCCCACACTTTTTTTGGGAGGAAAAGTGCGTCTTATGGAGCGAAAAATACGGTATATATTTTGCATGTAGACCCTGCTGGGTTGTTCATTACACATAGAGACCCTGTTGAGCTATGATATTGCATGCATCTTTATATTGTTTGTGATTTATTATCTGCGTTAAACAGTGACTTTCTCAGGCTAGTTTGATCTCATCTGATCTCAGAAGCTAAGCAGTGTTGGATCTGGTTGTTACTTGGATGGGAGACCATCAAGGAAGTCCAGGGTTGCTATACAGATGCAGGCCATGGCCAACCGCCTCTTCTTGACTTTTGCTTTGACAACCCTACAAGGGTCTCCAGAAGTCAACTGCGGCTTGACAGCCTTCTCCACCACCACATGGCCAAGTCCCGTCAGGGAACCACCTCTCCCCGGGTTTACTCTCCCGATGCCCCTCAATTGACGATAACTGTCAATTAGTTCCGATGAACCAACCCCAACCAGGAAGCGTTAACCTGTCTATTTAGCAATGGGTAACTCTGCCTATAAATTTACTTACACATTCGAAGTACATGGCAGGTCGTAGCTACTTATTGATTTTGTTCCACTAAAATAGATGGCTTTTGTTTAACGCTGGGGAAGTGTGGGGGGAGAGAGCCATTTCCCTGACACCCAGCTACTTCTTTAATAGTCTTGGAATAATCTATATTTCATTAAAACGATGACTTACTGCGCCCCGAGTATTCCCCTGTCTTCTTAACTATTGATTTAAGGCAGTTTAACACTTGTGCAGCATATAATAAATTGGCTTAGACTGACAGCTCATTGTGATGAAATCATTCCTTAGTATGTTAAAGAAAAAAAGCTATAGTGGCACACATTAGAGCTCGTCTGCGGTTTTGTTTCTCAGAGAAATGGGGGAGCCGGCCGCTGATTGATTTCCAACACGCACACCCAACCCATGAAACTTTCAGGGAAGTGGAAGGTTCAGTTATCCATATTCATTCTTTGATTTATAGGGGAAGGAAGCCTTGCACTAAATCCTGACTGTAAACCTGGTTCCCCATAAAGTATTTAGTAAAGTCATCCATCACGGGGAATTTTTTTTTTGTCTTCCCAAGGAGGCCTTAATGGGGCTGAGAACTACAAGTGCTTTGTGAATCACTTGCATTAGAGGGCAGCTGCTAGGAACTTTATAAGTGCCAATTATTCAAACTTAGCAAAAGCCTTTTAGCCTTTTAATCAGGAATCAGTGACTCCTTATATCTCAATTACTCCCCTTTGAGTATGGCAGAAAGAGACTTGGCTGGACGTGGCTGGCTGGAGGGCTATAGAGAACTGGAAAAAATTAGGACCAATTAAATATGGATCTTTCTGTTTGGGTGTGGTTTACGGATCCCCTGGCTTTCATGTCTCTCTGTGTTGCTTGACGCTGATGGGTATCTAAGGAAGCATCCAATGCAGCTGATGGAGAGTAGATCCAGGATGGACAAAAGGAAATGCTTCTTTACACAGAGAGTGCTTAAGATGTGGAATTCACTGCCAGAGGATGTGGTGATGGCCACAGGTATAGGCAGCTTTAAAAGGGGATTAGAGAGATTCATGGAGGACAGGTCTTGTCTGTGGCTACTAGCTATGGTGAAGGCAGTCAACCTCTGAATCCCAGAGCCAGGACACAACATCAGGGGAAGGTCTCAGCCTCTATGCCCTGTTGTTGGTCCTCCAGAGAAACTGGTTGGCCACTGTGTGAGACAGGATGCTGGACTAGGTGGATCATTGGTCTGATCCAGCAGGGCTGTTATTATGTTCTTATAATGGCCACAGGCATAGACAGCTTGAAAAGAAGAAGAAGAAGAAGAAGAGATTGGATTTATATCCCGCCCTTCACTCACTTAAGAGTCTCAGAGCGGCTGACAAACTCCTTTCCCCTCCCCTCCCCACAACAGACACCCTGTGAGGTAGGTGGGGCTGAGAGAACTCTTTCCCAAGCTGTCCTTGAGGGAACAGCTGGTACAGAGCTATGGCTTGCCCAAGGTCATCCAGCCAGGTGCAAGTGGAGGAGTGGGGAATCAAACCCGGTTCTCCCAGATTAGAGTCCGCGCACTTAACCACTACACCAAAAGGGGATGAGATGGGTTAATGGAGGATAAGTCTGTCAGTGGCTACTAGCCATGGGGAATGAGGGGAACCACCACATTCAGAAACACTAAGCCTCTGAGTCCCAGAGCCAGGAGGTGACATCAGGGGAAGGCCTCAGCCTCTATGCCCTGTTGTTGGTCCTCCAGAGAAACTGGTTGGCCACTGTGTGAGACAGGATGCTGGACTAGGTGGACCATTGGTCTGATCCAGCAGGGCTGTTATTATGTTCTTATAATGGCCACAGGCATAGACAGCTTGAAAAGAAGAAGAAGAAGAAGAAGAGATTGGATTTATATCCCGCCCTTCACTCACTTAAGAGTCTCAGAGTGGCTGACAAACTCCTTTCCCCTCCCCTCCCCACAACAGACACCCTGTGAGGTAGGTGGGGCTGAGAGAACTCTTTCCCAAGCTGTCCTTGAGGGAACAGCTGGTACAGAGCTACGGCTTGCCCAAGGTCATCCAGCCAGGTGCAAGTGGAGGAGTGGGGAATCAAACCCGGTTCTCCCAGATTAGAGTCCGCACACTTAACCACTACACCAAAAGGGGATGAGATGGGTTAATGGAGGATAAGTCTGTCAGTGGCTACTAGCCATGGGGAATGAGGGGAACCACCACATTCAGAAACACTAAGCCTCTGAGTCCCAGAGCCAGGAGGTGACATCAGGGGAAGGCCTCAGCCTCTATACCCTGTTGTTGGCTGTCTAGAGGAACTGGTTGGCCACTGTGTGAGACAGGATGCTGGACTCGATGGACCACTGGCCTGATCCAGCAGGGCTCTTCTTATGTCATTTCATTCTTATCACTCCTCTGGGGCTCCCTGAATGTCCAGGTTAAACATCCATGGAGAATGATGTATAATGGAGAAATCTCTCTCCCAGTAGACTGAAGCCAACCCCAAAGTAGCCGAGAACGCCCAAGCATGGGTGATCCTGGAGCATCAAGATGGAGGTTATGGTGCCCAGGGAGTAGCGTTTCCCACAGCTTCTCCCTTCCAGATTTCCCTACCAGGTCAAAACAATGGCACCTATGCTCTTTTGCAAGGAATGAGGGCCCCTGCAATGGACTCGGTGTCAAACCCTTCTCTCACATCAGCTGTTTTCACTGACGATTGTTCCCTCCCCGGTGTCCGGAGATGCACAATCTTTTCCTTAATAACATCTGCTGAGAAAGGATAATACTGCCCTTCAGGAATTCCGCTGACATTTCAGAAATAATAATAATGATAAAGCAGCCTCACGCGTCAGCTTCTTTGGATGCCTGATAACCGCCACTCAGATTGGCGCGCAATCCAGCCGAGAGACATTTGCCTTTGGAAAACTCATCACCCGACATCGGAACAGTGTCAAACTCTGCATATTGTCCCAAAACCTCCACGCTTTAGTTGTCTCTGCCTTTTAACCTCTCCAAGATTGGGAAGCTTCTTCTTTTTTTTAAACAACCTCAATAGTTCAAGGTCCCCCGCTTACACTTTCTCAGCACAATAGTATCCTCCCCCAAGATCCATTTTTGTTCATCCCACACTATTAAAAATAATCTTTCTTCTCCATCCACGCCTTATACTCCTTCCAAAGACATTAAGGCAAATGATAGAGGGCAGAGATGACAAAGATAAGTTTGCTTGATGTAAGGAATGCAGAGAAGGATGGGGGAGGGGGACAATTGAAAGCATATAACAGCTAGGACTCTTCTCAAGGACTCCCATAGGGTGCCTGTCAAGTTTGCAGCTCTGACTGAGAATATTGTGTGTGTGTAGAGTCCGTTCAAGTTGCTGCCAATTTATGGCAATCTCAGCAAGGGGCTTTCAAGACAAGTGAGAAGCAGAGGTGGTTGGCCATTGCCTTCCTCTGCAGAGTCTTCCTTGGTGGTCTCCCTTCCATTACTTATGGTGACCCCAGCAAGGGGCTTTCAGGGCAAGGGAGAAGCAGAGGTGGTTGGCCATTGCCTTCCTCTGCAGAGTCTTCCTTGGTGGTCTCCCATCCAAGACTTATGGTGACCTCAGCAAGGGGCTTCCAAGGCAAGTGAGAAGGAGAGGGGGTTGGCCATTGCCTTCCTCTGCAGAGTCTTCCTTAGTGGTCTTCCATCCAAGACTTATGGTGACCCCAGCAAGGGGCTTTGAAGGCAAGTGAGAAGCAGAGGTGGTTTGCTATTGCCTTCCTCTGCAGAGTCTTCCTTAGTGGTCTCCCATCCAAGACTTATGGTGACCTCAGCAAGGGGCTTTCCAGGCAAGTGGGAAGCAGAGGTGGTTGGCCATTGCCTTCCTCTGTAGAGTCTTCCTTGGTGGTCTCCCATCCAAGACTTATGGTGACCCCAGCAAGGGGCTTTCAAGGCATGTGAAAAGCAGAGGGGGTTGGCCATTGCCTTCCTCTGCAGAGTCTTCCTTGGTGATCTCCCCTCCAAGTACTGACCCTGCTTAGCTTCTGAGATTTGACAAGATCAGGCTATACCACCCACTACCTTCCCTCCTGACCAGGAATATTAATGAAACCAAAAATGTAATTAAGTGGCTAGTTCATACGTTGCCTTTTTGGTTAAAAGTCCAGAAGTTGGTTACAAAATAAAAACAAACAAACAAACCACCCCATGAAGAAAACTATTAAAATACAGTGAAAATCCAATGGAAACAATAAAAATCAATAAAATACCATAGATAGAAGTAATGCCATATAGTATTCTAGTAATGCTACTTCCTGGACACACCATGCCTTATTGATCAAACAACAGCTTTCCAGTAAAAAAAGTAATAGCCTATGAGCTGGATGCTGGTCCTGGATCAACTTTTATCTAGCCCTCAGTGGCCGTACGGAGTTTTCATTCTGATATGGTCCAAGAAAAATGCAAATGGAAAATGATTCTCCACTTGTCTTTCATGCCTATGTTTAGAGCATTGGTCATACACATGCTGAAAGGCTGAAAGTGCTGAAGAACCACTTTCTTTTAAGAAGCTCTGTCAAGGGGCAGGGCTGTGGCTCAGCAGTAGATCTTGGCAAACAAAAAGCCCCAGGTTCAATCCCTGGTATCTCCAGTTTTTTCAGATGTAAAAAAGACCTTACCAAACTAGTTCTGTGACAACTGAACAGGTGTGTTTCCTTCAAATCGTTGAGAGAAGTCCACAGTCAGTGATCTAACAAAAATACAATCAAAAGAGTTGAGGAAATGGGAGGAAACTGACTCTAAGAGCTTATAATATCCCAGAGAGAGAGATTTGGGTCGGGAGGATCCCCATAACAATTGTTTGTCCCCATAACAATTCCTCACAGGACTTCAGTTTATATTCCCCTAATCACCTGTTTGGGAGTGATTCTTCATGCTCTATAAACCGAGGAAACCAAGGGGAAACCGCCAAATCAAAGCTGTTAACTGACATGATCTACTATGACAGTTCTTTTGGAACCATTACAAGCTATTGTGCCGGGAAGAGCTCAGGGAATATTTTATGTGCAACTGATCTGATAGACCATAACAGTTCTGGGAAAGTGTCATTCAGACCATGGAGTGAAACTCCAATGGATGGTTGTTGATTTATTTTAAGTAAGAATTTCAGGAATAGAACAAACACAAAGAAATTTGAAAAGGCGGAGTATCCAGCAGGCAGTTAAAAGGGACTGATGCCTTGGTCGATTTCATTTTTTTTCCTGACCAACTCGAAAGTATATTTTATTTATTTATTCAAAAAATATTTATTTAAAAATATTTTAAAATCAGCGGTTTGAAAAGGATTCCTAATAAACATGCATCACTGAACCCAAAACGAAGGACTTCACTAAAACAGTGAAAGCCAAAGCTACAGTATAGATTTTTTAAAAAAAAATCATTTAAAGAATTCAAATATGGTGGGAATGAGGGATCACTGAGGGAATGCCAGATGAAACAAGAAAAAGTCCTCATCTGCTGGTGGAAAGGCAAATAAGAACATAAGAGAAGCCAATGTTGGATCAGGCCAGTGGCCCATCCAGTCCAACAGTGGCCAAAAACACCAGGTGCCATTGGGAGGTCCACCAGTGAGGCCAGGACACTAGAAGCCCTCCCACTGTTGACCCCCTCGTCAAGCACCAAGAATACAGAGCATCACTTGCCCCAGACTGAGAGATCCTATCTATACCTTGTGGCTAATAGCTACTGATGGACCTCTGCTCCATCACTGAGGAGAGAGTTCCCATGTTTTGGTGCCACGACTGAGAAGGCCCTCTCCTAGGGTGACCGCTGCCAAATCTCAGAAGGAAGGGGCACCTGAAGCAGGTCCTCTGAAGATGACCATTGTGATTAAAGGTAAAGGGGTGGTAAGGTTTCCCTTGCTCAAAAGCCAGTCGAATCCAACTCTAGGGGGTGGTGCTCATCTCCGTTTCCAAGGTGAAGAGCCAGTGCTGTCTGAAGACCTTTTCCATGGTCATGTGGCCGGCATGACTAAATGCCAAGGTGCACGGAACACTGTTACCTTCCCACCGAAGCGGTACCTGTCTACTTGCAATTTCTTCCTTTCGAACGGCTAGGTTGGCAGGAGCTGGGGACAGAGACGGGAGCTCACTCCATCACGCAGCACTCAGGTCTCGAACTGCTGAGCTTCTGACCTTCCGGTCTGCAGTTCAGGGTCTTAACCTCTGAGCCACTCACCAACTTCCTTCCACTTTCATCTTGTTGAGGTTAAGCTTCAGTTTATTAGCCCATGTCTCCTCCAAAACTATGTGCAAGCACTGGATCAGGGTTCTTAGTTTTTAAAGTCTTTTCAATGGACCCAACGAAGCCCACCCATTAAAGTCCAAGTTATATCTTTGCCTTGAGATTAGAGAATCCTCATCTAAATTTGTACCCAGAGAAATGCAAGTCAATTGAACATGTGTCCAAGGTGTCACTCTACGTTCTACTACTTCTGGAATGATTAACTTTGAGATAAAACAACAAAACAGTGTGAAATTAACCATATTTTATTCTAAGAGAAGAATCCAGGCAGAGAGGACTGTCATCACTGGCTAAAAAGACTGGTGGAGAAAATGATAGTTTACATCCCACCACTTCACTTAGATGGCTTCCTACAGCCCAAGGTGCTTTCCTTTGATGCCTGTTCCACTGGAAAAAGACCCTTTCAGAAGGAGACAACTTAACTTGGAAGAACATTTCTCATGTGGATGAGTGGTGTGGTAGGAGACAAGCCAACATTGCGTCCAAGTTGAGTTAGTGGTCCTCTTTGTTTGGTGATTTTGGTCCTCTCCTCTATCATGGTAGTTGGAGAAAGTGCCATCAAGTCACTGCTGATTTGAACCCCCTACAATCCATCTCTGGTACTGCAAATTGTGGGATCAGCTCCTCATGGACTGTGTTACAAACAAACTGAACAATGCTTCTATATCCCCAATAGAGCCTATATTTATGTCAAAATGGGACCCAATATTGGAGTTTCTCACTAAAGATGGCTTTGAACCTCCCAGTTGGTCTGACTTTCAGAAGTGGTTGTGAACACTCGTTTCCTCTACGAGAGATAAAATGTGTACAACTCTTGGACACAAACTTTCCTGGAATAGTGGTGCACTTTTCGTAAGTTCTTAATATTTTATCTTTTTTTTTGTTGCTTTATCTTAAACTACATCTCCGCATTATAAGGACATCTACCACGCTGTGCCCTTGTCAAACAATTACTATCTGGCTATCCGAATTAAACTGACATTATAGGTAATATTGCTGTTTATTGCACTTTTATTCACTTATAGTTGTAACTTTGGATATTACACTTCTTATAGTTGTATTTGCAGTTTTCCACTTTGTAGTTAATGCATAATGAATATTTTTGCTTACATTCTATGTACTATGTCAGGTTAATGATCTTAATAAAAAAGAAATTACAATTTTTTTCAAAAAAGTCACTGCTGATTTATGGTGGCCCTGTAGGGTTTTCAAGACAAGAGACATTCAGGGGTAGCTCGCCATTGCCTGCCTCTGCTGCTCTTCCTTGGTGGTCTCCTATTGAAGCCTGGACTTCCTTGGTGGTCTCCCATACAAATACTAACTAGGGCCAATCCTGCTTAGCTTCCAAGCTTTGATGAGATCTGGCTAGCCTGGATCATCCAGGTCATGGCCATGTGTGAGGAGAAACCTCTACGTAGAAACCTATGGGGAATCTTTATCTGTGATCCTTAATATGCAGGGCTGTATTTGATTCCCCACTCCTCCACTTGCACCTGGCTGGATGACCTTGGGCAAGCCATAGCTCTGTCAGAGCTGTTCTTGAAAAAGAGCCATTTCTGTCAGAGCTCTCTCAGCCCCAACTACCTCCCAGGGTGTCTGTTGTGGGGAGGGGAAGGGAAAGGAGTTTGTAAGCTGCTCTGAGACTCCAAGTGAGAGAAGGGCGGGATATAAATCCAATCTCTTCTCTTCTTCTCTTCTTCTTCTCTGTAGGAGGTGCAAATATGGCTCTTAGATACTCCCCCCACATCTACACTAGGTAGTCCCCACAGACGCTATTTCTTTTATTATTAAAAGTGGTTGAGAAAGCTAGTTGAAAGCAGAGGAGAGGATGGGAGGGCAGTCTCTATGCCTGGGTTTTTCTCCTTGAGGTTATCAGACCACAAATGAAGAGTGTTGGATTGAATCCCCTGGAGTAGAGACCGACCAAATCTAAAATGGTCTGGAGACCAGCTGTCCTTGCTTACTTATGTATATGGTGGTGGTGGTGGAAAAGGTCATCAAGTCGCGGTCATCTTATGGTAACCTCATAGGGTTTTGGAGGCAAGAGACATCCAGAGAAGGTTTGCCATTGCCTGCCTCTGTAAACCAACCCTGGACTTCCTTGGTAGTCCGCTTATATCTGATGAGATTGGGCTAGCCTGGACCATCCAGGGCACGTGCATCTGTAAATACCATCTAGTTGCAACCAGCTTAGGGCAGCCCCGGTATACAGGGGCTTTTAAGGCAAGGAGAATCTGCCTGGGAGGATCCCATCCAATTACCAATTCTGCTTAGCTTCTAAATTCTGACAAAATTGGGCTATACAATGTTACCCCCCCCCCCAATCTGTGTTTATAAGAAGCTAAATGACTGTTTAAAAATATACAACAGAAATTATACCCAGACTGACTGGGGATTGATTGAGAAATTCTGGAAGGAGTCGGAGACACCCAAAGGCACCATTCCAAGTTTTCGCAGCTGAGATACACTTCTGTTATTCTACACAAACTATTGCGCACATCTTCGATTATGCTTAATGCGAGCTTCCTTGAGCTCACCATAGGAATGGTTTAAGTAAGGTACATTCCTTCCAGCATAAACAGTACAATTGTAAGCGATGCGTCTCTAAGTCAAGGGAATACAATGAACTTAGGAAGGATGGACTTTTCTTTGGGACCATTTCCGCACTAGTGAAATCCCCCACATTGATCTTTTTAAAACTGTACATTATGTGAAATTTTCCACAGTAGATTTTTCCTCACCGCGTGCAAACCTGAAGTTTCCCCCTTCTTACTGTGTTTCCGGAACTCGCTAAAACGTGAGGTAAAGAGAAAATGTCAGGTTTGTGCCTGATGAGAAAAAATTGATTGCGAAGAATTTCTCATAACACATAGTTTGAAAAATGTTGATGCAGGGAATTTCACTACTGTGGAAATGGACTGCATCTCACGGCAAGCATTTGAAGTCTGGTCCATTTCTATGGAAAATATTACACTTTTTTGAAGAAGAAGAAGAGGAGGAGATTGGATTTATATCCCGCCCTTCACTCACGTGGAGTCTCAGAGCGGTTTACAAACTCCTTCCCCTTCCCCTCCCCACAACAGACACCCTGGGAGGTAGGTGGGGCTGAGAGAGCTCTTTCCCAAGCTGTCCTTGAGAGAACAGCTGTGCCAGAGCTATGGCTTGCCCAAGATCATCCAGCAGGTGCAAGTGGAGGAGTGGAGAATCAAACCCGGTTCTCCCAGATTAGAGTCCACGCACTCAACCACTACACCAAACTGGCTCTCTACACCAGACTGGCTTTAATGTTCCCGTTGAAATCACCCGGGCTGAAAAATGCCTAAAGATTGTTGGAAGTGCCAATAAGAAGGGAATAGATCTATTCTATAGGCTGCTGCCGCCTAAATGGAACCCAGACCAACAGGACGGGCAGTGTAATTGTAAATCATATAAAAAGAGTAATTGCAAACCATATAAAAATTCAACATACAAAAAAAAATGGAAAATGTGAATATTTGTACCTAAAGGGAAGTGTCTAAAAGCTCCGCTGGTCCCTGATTAGGAAAGAAGGTATGAAGTCCAAGTGGCTGAGCTACCAATCAGACTGAAGAGCCATTTTGCTACAATAAAGGGCTCACTTAATCATTTTCAGTGGCTTCTCTTTATCAGAAGGTCTCAGCCTCTGAAGATCCAAGGAGAAGATGGCTTCCCCCCTTAGCAGTCTCGGTAGGTATCTTCTACTGCCTAGCAATAAAGCAACAGCTGCATTTGAACACATTCTACAATAACCAGATTAAACGGCTGCCCTTTGTGCGAGAGGCCCATTTATAAACGTCTTATAAAATAAATACAACACGAAAGGAAAATAAATGATCAGCTGACGTGATAAGCCCGGAAAGAAGCTGTTGTAAACCATAATGAAGAAATCAGCAGACAGGATGATAGACGGAAGACCATCATGGCTAAAAAAAACCCAACACATTGACCT
Organism: Lepidodactylus listeri; assembly: GCA_029233225.1. Classification (NCBI taxonomy): domain Eukaryota; kingdom Metazoa; phylum Chordata; class Lepidosauria; order Squamata; family Gekkonidae; genus Lepidodactylus; species Lepidodactylus listeri. The sequence continues at coordinate 10,835,914 of JARCFY010000006.1, read as the reverse complement.
ACAGGACTCCATAAGAATTGATTAACCATTTATTGCAATGCTGGTTTAAACCAGCATTAATGTTATCTGGAGTGACTGATGTTGTCGTTTATGAAATTTACTTCCTGCCCTATAGGTAACGATGCTAGTGATGGATCTTAAAGCCCTCTGTTTCAGGCTGTGGTAGTGCTTAGACTCAAGCTAGACACGAGAATCGATGCATGGCAGTTGCCTCAGGCAGTGGTCAAGAATGGGAAAAAGTATGACATGGAGTCCACATGTTATGCCTTTTATCACCCTCCCTTCCATACCCACTGAAGTCCTGAGCAAAGGACTAGGTATGCTCAGACAAGTGAGAGGTCACATGTTCATGCGTTGGGGCAGTGGCTCAGTGGCAGAGCATCTGCTTGGCATGCAGAAGGTCCCAGGTTCAACTGCTGGTATCTACAGTTATAGGACCAGGCAAGAGGAGATGGGAAAGACCTTTGTCTGAGACCCTGGACAGCCACTGCTGGTCTGAGCAGACAATATTGACTTTGATGGACCAAGGGTCTTATTCAGTAGAAGGCAGCTTCATGTGAATGGACGTTTTATCCTCACAACAATCCTGCAAGATAGGTCAGTCCGAGAGCATGTGACTGGCCCAAGGTCACCCAGCAATAACTGCTCCGGGCAGGAAAAGGAATTAAATCCAAGTTGTAAACCTATACACATATCTTTCTCATATGAGATGAATTAACCTGCCTTAACTGCTCTAGTCCTTTACTTACAAAGCTGTGAAAATTGTATTTGGGTTTTGCCTAACTTCTGATATCCAAACCTTCTTTCAAACATATGCCTTGAGAAAGACACCTCCTGTTGAACATAATGCCAGAAAACTGTAAAAAAACCCAGGATTTTTATCTTCTTATACAGGTAGTGACCACGGCAAGAATACTATACGCCAAATACTAGAGGAAAAATGAGATACCTTCCGAAGAAGAACTGATAAATAAGATTCTTAAAACTGCTGAGATGGATGAACTTACTTTAATTTTAAGAGGACAAGAGGAAAGGAAATTCCAAAATACATGGTCAAGGTTTTATAAATGGTTGGAAGATTACATTAAATGAACCATATCAATATATAATTACAAGAAACTGCAGATTATACTTTTAAATGTAATGCAGAATATTTGTATAAAAATATCTGGTGAACAAATGGTTAACATAACTAGACAATGTAGGAGGTAAAAAACATAAGATAAAATGTATTTGTATAAACATATGCTTTTTAACCTTTAAAACCCTATATGGTCAGGGGCCTGCCTACCTGAGGGACTGCCTTTCCCCATTTGTGCCCCAGAAAGCACTGAGGTCAGGCTCACAACACCGCCTGACTCTCCCTGGTCCGAAAGAAGCTAGGCTGGCGATCACCAGAGCCAGGGCCTTCTCAGTGGTGGCTCCACACTGGTGGAATGAGCTCCTGGAAGACATCATGGCCCAGCGGGACCTCTCACAGTTCCGCAGGGCCTGTAAAATGGAGCTCTTATTTATTTAAATTTATATTCCGCCTAGCCAGCAGGGCCGGCTCTTCCACCAGGCCTTCGACTAGGAGCTGCCGCTGATGAATGTGCCGGTGGAACATCTTCTGGCCTGGGACCTATGGGCTGCTGCACCCACCATTGGGTGTGATCCGAATGCCGCCACCACCTGTCTGTTTTTACCTGTAACTTGATGCTGTCTTAATTGTTGTCTTTATTGTTTTATGGTATTTTAACTTTGTTAGCCACCTTGAGCCAGCTTGTCCGGCAAGGCGGCATACAAATACAAATAAATAAATAAATAAATAAATAATATGTCTCCAATTTATATGTTTGTTTGTTGTTCGTTATAAAAAAAAAAAATCGTGACAAGAAAGTCATATCCTATAACCAATTTGAGAAGATCAACTATGCTTCTTGGCTGGTGTGATACAATTCCCAGTGTCCCCTGGGGGGCGCTGCCAAAGGCCGCCCTGACTTGTGAACAATTGCTGATCAGAGAGAGAGGGAGAGAGAGAGGGAGAGAGGAATGAATGTAATGAAGGTTAAAGCAAAATTATTAATCTTATGTTCAGGCGATCAAATTTTACAAGCCACATCATGACTGCGTCTGGATTGCCTATTACTCTGGGTTTGTAGGAGTTATAATATAAAATGCCAATGGAGTGGAAAGCAAATGCATTTCCGAAATAGATGCCGACGGTTTCCTTTGGTTCGCACGATGTACTCGCAATTAGGGGGCTGTTTTATCAGCATGCATCAAGGCTGTCTGTACGTGGCTTTTGACCTTGGCCTGAACCGCAACTTTCAGCAGGCCTTCGGTTGGGTAGGTCATTGTTTCCCCTGGGCTTCTAAACTTCATATTGCTTTGGATGTGAGAATAAGCAGGGGAAACAAACCACGGTTGAACATGGGCTTCCTTTAGCAGATATAATCTACAGTATATCAGAGGAATTGATATTCCTTTTGTCCATTCCCTGCCTTTTGTCATTTTTGGCATGGTCTTAGACCTTCAGGGGTGGAACAGTGGCTTATTAGTAGAACACAGTTTGTGTCCAGTGGCATCTTTTAAGACCAACAAAGTTTAATTCTGGGTATAAGCTTTTGTGTGCATGCACACTTCAGATACATTGAAACAGATTTCCTCAACCCTTACATATAGGTAGAAAGAGGGTGGGGGTGGGGTGAGTTGCTGGGAAGAGCTAGTTAGAGTCAAGATGCATAGTGAGTGATAAGTGTAGCTAAATTGGGCATGGAATTACGGCTCATCTCCAGTCTATAGAGAAGAGAAGAAGAAGAAGAAGAAGAAGAGATTGGATTTATATCCCGCCCTTCATTCACTTGTAGTCTCAGAGCAGCTTACAAACTCCTTTTCCCTTCCCCTCCCCACAACAGACACCCTGGGAGGTAGGTGGGGCTGAGAGAGCTCTGAGACAATAGTCCTTGAGAGAACAGCTGGTACAGAGGTATGGCTTGCCCAAAGTCATCCAGCAGGTGCAAGTGGAGGAGTGGGGAATCAAACCCGGTTCTCCCAGATTACAGTCTGCAGATTTAACCACTACACCAAACTAGTTCCCCTGGAGAAAATAGATACTCTGGCATTGTCATACACCAAGGTCCCTGTCCTCCTCAGGCACCATCCCCCAAATCTCCAGGAGTTTCCTAACTTGGATCTGGAAGCCCTACACTCTATCCCCCACCCATGGGGACTCTACCCCCATCCCCCACCCATGGCCATGGGAAGCCCACCCCCGTCCCCCCACCCATGACCAGGGGGAACCTGGCCACTTTACTCATAACTTGATGGGGGGGGGGGTTGGATTTCCAACCTGACCTATCATTTCTTCACATTCCACCATGTTATCGTTCTTATCGAAACTCAGGCCCGGCATGCTAGAAAATGCCTTACAATCTTTTAAAGAGATGTCAGAAATAACGACGGATGCGGACCGACACATTGCTAAAAGGATCGTTTCCCCCACCCCCCCCTTTTCACGCCTGCTTTGGTTTCCCATATTTCACCAGGCCTCGAAGAGCATCATAAGCCCCTAATATCCTTGTTAAATATTTTATAGCGAGACTTCGGCTCGAAACAGAGAAAAGCTTTAGGCTGTGCGGGCGAAGGATGTTTTTTCGTGAGGTTTCAATTAATTTCGCGGAAGGATATTTAATGAGACGTTCGCTTGCAAAACACCGTTTTGAAAGCACTCTTGCTGACGGGGCTGATAGTCTGCATTGGGGGGGGGGGAAACAGTTACTGCATTTTAGAAAATAAGATAAAGGAGATGTCCAATTTATCAGTTGCCAGAATGCCTCTTTGGTTTTCTGTCTGAATAGGATCTGCAGAACTGGGATTCAAAGCCCCACTGTGCCCTGGAAGCTTGCCGAGAGACCTTGGGCCAGCCATGTGTCCACAGTTTAACCCACCTCGCAGGGTTGTTTTTATTATGTATCTATTTGAAGCATTTTTATGCAGCCTTTCTACCTGATCAGGGTCTCTAAGGCAGCAAACATCAAAACATTTGTAGCTTGGTGGCTACAAGCATGGACAGCTTCAAGAGGGAACTAGATCAGCATATGGAGCAGAGGGCCATCAGTGGCTATTAGCCACAAGGTATAGATAGGAACTCTCGGTCTGGGGAAAGTGATGCTCTGAATTCTTGGTGCTTGAGGGAGGGGCAACAGTGGGAGGGCTTCTGGTTTCCTGGCCCCACTGGTGGACCTCCTGAGGGCACCTGGTGTTTCTGGCCACTGTGTGACAGAGTGTTGGACTGGATGGGCCACTGGCCTGATCCAGCATTGGCTTCTCTTTTGTTCTTATGTTCTTATTTCAATAATGAAAAACAGCCACTTTGGTGTAGTGGTTAATTACACGGACTCTGATCTGGGAGAACTGGGTTTGATTCCCCACTCCTCCGCAGGCAGGTGCTGGTGTCACCTTGGGTTGGTCACAAGTTCTTTCAGAGCTGTTCTCTCAAGGGCAGTTCTCAAGAAAGCTCTCTCAGCCCCACCTACTTTACAGGGTGTCTGTTGTGGGGAAGGGAAGGGGAGTGTAAGCCCTGAGACTCCTTCGGGTAGTGAACGGCAGGGTATAAATCCAGTCTCTTCTTGTCTCTCAAGGTATGGTGGCCCCAAGCTGTATAAGGCTTTGAAAGGTCAATACCAGCACCCTGAATTGTTTATTTATTTACTTCATTTATACCCCACCATTCTTACCAATGGGGACCCAAAGCGTCTTATGCCGTTCTCGCCTCCATTTTTATTCTCACAACAACCCTGTGAGGTAGGTTATGACGAGAGAGTATGAGTGGCCCAAGGTCACCCAGTGAGTTTCTTCTAGGTCCTAGTCCAACACTCATAATCACCACACACACTGGCTCTCATTGTGAGGTTGAAAACGGAGAAGGGGAGAATGCTTTAAGCCACTGTGGGTCCCCATTGGGGGCATAAATGAAGTAAAGAAATAAAATTAAATCAAATAGACATGGTTACCATGCACAGTATACTTAACCTATCCCCAATCTGACTTTTCATAGGACTAAACCTCCAGAAGGATGAATCAGTAAAATACTAGAACAAAGCTGGAGTTCAGTGGCACCTTTAAGACCAATCAGTGATTCCTAGAGACAGTTTGGTGCAGTGGTTAAGTGCGCGGACTCTAATCTGGGAGAATCGGGTTTGATTCCCCACTCCTCCACTTGCACCTGGCTGGATGACCTTGGGCAAGCCATAGCTCTGTACCAGCTGTTCTCTCAAGGACAGCTTGGGAAAGAGCTCTCTCAGCCCCACCTACCTCACAGGGTGTCTGTTGTGGGGCGGGGAAGGGAAAGGAGTTTGTAAGCCGCTCTGAGACTCCAAGTGAGTGAAGGGCGGGGTATAAATCCAATCTCTTCTCTCTTCTTCTAGAGCCACTCGTTCAGAACTTGGAGGAAAGAACACAAACTCACATTGTCTCTGCAAGTATGAATGATGGCTCTTAAGGAAAGTAGATGGGAGGCGGACAATAAATATGAGGGGTGGCCCAGCTGCATTGACAGGTGTCAATCCACATCTTGGACTCTGTTGTCTTGCTGATGTTGGAATGTGGCAATGGATGGCCAGTTTATTGCAGAGAGACCCACATCCATTCCAGCTGTCAACATATGATCAACAAAAGGTCCGGCTAAATCAGACCAGAAGCGGAGCATGGAGCTGTCCCAGAATTTCAACCAAGTTTCAGACTACAGAGATTCCATGTGCATGCACACTTCCTCAGGTACAGTGTGCGTACGCACAAAAGTTCATACAGTGAATAAAACTTTGTTGGTCTTAGGCCCAATTTACACCTCTCCTCTGAAGTAGTTTGACTGCTGTCTTTTCCCAAGCTCATTTCACACTGGTTTCAAATTTCACTCCAGGGGGTCTGAAGAGTACTAAGCAACAGCATTTGTTTAAAGCAGTATAATGCTAGCTTGACAACAGGAGGGCAATTAACGAATGTGAACAATAATTTATAAACTAGTACAAGTATGGTGTGAAACTAGAAACAGGTATAGACAGGTTTTTTTGAAACTAGAATGATTCCAGCGGGAAAGCCAGGTGTTAATTTGACCTTAAAGGGGCCACTGTGTTTGTGATTTGCTTGCTGAAAAATTTGGAAATAATAATAATAAAAAATTTTTTTAAATGCCACTGGATTCATGCTTTGTTCTGCTTCTTCAGACCGACACGGCTACCCACCAGAATCTATCAGTATAATACCGTACGAGATTGCCAAAAAATACATTAGAAAGGGGGAGAGCCAAGTGCAAAGTGGGGGAGGGGAGCCTTGATCCTGGCTGGGAGAAGAGCTTCCCGCTGCAATTCCAACCTGTACGCTCAGCTTCATTACCGAAATTATCCTAACTTTCATCATCAGCGTCTGCGAGCTGAAGGACTCGAAATCAACAATCCAGGAAAGCGGCAAATGCCAAGTGCCTGCAACCGCATCCTGTTTATCTTGTTTCATCTCCGTACGGAACGTTAAGTTTCCTTCGTTAATTTCTGCTCCTTTTCTTTTTCTTTTTCCTTTTTTAAAAAACATGCCCTCGCTACCAGCCTGATGGTATAATCAAGCGGCACTTTCTTCAGAGCCCACTTAACTTAATTGGCCTAAACGGTTTTTTCGCAGATGCAGGTGAGGTTTGCGGCATCCCAGCAGCAACTTTAATTGCATTGCTAAAAAAGACCAACCTGACAGGGCGAGAGGGCCGGTGGACATTTCAAAGGGCAGAAGGCAATATCTGTACCTCCTGTAAAAACCTAGGCATATGGTAATGGTGTCCCCCTCGGCAGTTTGCGGTCTTTCGGTACTCCTTGTAAATGGCCTTGCTGAAGAAAATCAGAAGCAACATCTGGAAGGGGGGGAGAGGAAATCTGTTTTATCTGCCAAGTTGCCACTCTACACAAACATTCAGGGTCATGACTCTTTGCGTTGCCATAGAATTTCCAGTAATTCCTAGAGCTACCCTTTAAGAACTGATTCACAAATGGCCTTGCTGAAGCGGGCCAGAAACTCTCCTAGAATTACAACTGATTTCCAGACTTCAGAGATCAGTTTCCCTAGAGAAAATGGCTGCTTTGCAGAATGGACTCTATGCCATGTGCCATCTATATCCATGTGTACGTCAGTAGACTAGGATCACTATAGTGGGAGACCTCCCAGAAGACTGTTTTGTTGTCTGTTGGCACCTAATGTGCTGCCAGGGAAAAAAATAGTGGGGAAATGGGGGCACAAACTTATCATAGAGCTTTTCAAATCTTACTACTCTCTGTGATGTCACGTCCAGTTTTCACAGGAAGTGACATCGGTACACACTAGTCGCTGCTCCCTAAATGCTCCCGCGGGTTGCTGATCATGGTAGGATTGCCAAGCCCAGGGAGGGGGCAGAGATTGTCTCCCCTAGGTCCTGTTGCCATAGAGTTTCCAGGGATTCCCAGAGCTACTCTTTAAGAACATATTCACAAATGGCCCTGCTAAAGCAGACCAGAAGTGGAGCCTGGAGCTGTCCCAGAATTCCACCCAAGCTCCAGACTACAGGGATTAGTTCCCCGTGGAGAAAATGGCTGCTTTGGAGGGGTTGACTCCATGCCATTATACCTGTTGAGGTCCCTCCCTTCCCAAACACTTCCTCTCTCATGCTCCACCAGCAAATCTCCAGGGATTTCCCAACCCAGATTTGTCAACCCTATAACTAGAGTTCTCCCAGAATGATAACTGATCTCCAGACTGCAGAGATTATTCTCCGTGGAGGAATTGGCTGCTTTGGAGGGTGTGGACTCTGCGGTATCACATCCATGCTGAGCTTCATTTCCTCCCTAAACTCTGCCAACACCCCTAAACGTCTAAGAATTCCCAACTCTCAATTGCCAACTTTAGCCATTGCTGACCCTTCTTGCCCCATTTCTGAGCTTGACAATTGGCTGCTACTGCTGCTACTACTACCACCACCACTACCTCTGAAACAGTGGGCATGCACACAAGAACTTATACCTTGAATAAAACTTTGTTGGTCTCAAAGGAGCCACTGGACCCAAATTTGAACTACTACCAAAGTTCCCTATAAGCTGTGCTAGGGGGTGCTGGCGCACAACATTTTAGCAGGCTGCTCAGGGATTTCTGCTCTCTGCTCACAAGGAAAGAGGTGGGTGGAATGCGACTTGCTTCTGTTGTCTCTTGTAATGTTTAAACTATTCTTAAAATACAGTTTAAATGTAATTTAAAAGAATTTATTCTGAGATGGTTACAAGGTTATGGAAGTAATCTAAGAACCTAATTTATGCAATAGTCAAATGTAGACTCACTCACAACTTCAATGCTACTAGCTTTTTTCGCTCATGGGTTAGAATGTCTGCTCACAACCCTGTGGAGCATTGAAGGAACATTGCACTGGAGCCATCCTTCCTGAGCTAAGACAAAAATGTGTGAGCTGGAGACTAACAAAAAATGTGAGTTAGCTCACACTAACTCAGCTTAGAGGGAACACTGACTACTACTGCTGCTGCTACTACTACTACTACTACTACTGGTAGTAGAAGTTGTAGCAGTAACCTTATCAGTAGCCGTGCTGCTTATTTGTAGTTAATTCACTGCCACAGGAGGTGGTGGTGGCTACAAGCATGGACGGCCTCAAGTGGGAATTAGATCAACATATAGAGCAGGGGTCCATCAGTGGCTATTAGCCACAAGGTATAGATAGGAACTCTCAGTCTGGGGCAAGTGATGCTCTGTATTCTTGGTGCTTGGGGGGGGCAACAGTGGGAGGGCTTCTAGTGTCCTGGCCCCACTGCTGGACCTCCTGAGGGCACCTGGTGTTTTTGGCCACTGTGTGACACAGAGTGTTGGACAGGATGGGCCACTGCCCTGATCCGACATTGGCTTCTCTTACGTTCTTAGTGCTTTCAGCCGATCAAGTATTTTAAACGGTGGCTCAGTTGATCGACTCAATTTAAACTAACTTGCATTCTGCAAGAAATAACACTGAAACCCTGCACCCCTCATCAGCAGCGCCTGTCCAAACCCCTAGAGGAAGCTTAAGATAATCTACCATTTAAGAACCAAGAGCTTCCACTCCATTTCAAAGTTTTTAAAGACATCTTTCATCCCCACTCCTCACTAATTAGTCTTCCCATCCACTGAGGCATTCTCCTTCGAACGCCCCGGCGAAATTAGGCCGTGGCCAGACCTGGTACTTAGCCACTGGTCTCTTCGGGATTCCGCGGATTTTCTCCCATTGCAATGAACGCGAGCAGCTTATGTAAAAGTATTCTGACTTCCCTGATTTGCAAATCACCACCACAGTTTCCTTATTAAACACATCCCCTGAGACACCTGCTCATTGGCTGCCTTTTAATTCCTTTCCTCATTAAAGAATTATACAGTGACCTTGGCTAGCTGGCTACATCTCATGCCCTCTACTGTTTGTGTCCCATTCTTTCTGCAGTTCCAGTGCCCGGAGGGCTCGGAAATTGGTTTTTGCCTCCATCGGGTGTCTTCAGCCCTCATCTGCTTCCCTGTTTACATTGGCCCAGACCCTGCAGCTGAATTAAAAGAGCAATCTGAGCCCTGGTTTGGAAGGATGGGAAGATGGAAGAAGAATGACTTACATCTGGAATTCCTTCCCTCCCTGGTGACTTCAATGTTTTATCATGTTTGCCTGCTAGACTTTAAAATTGGCTATACCACTGGGAGATTCTGTTGTATAACGCTACTCAGAAATCATAGGGGGGAAGAAGCTGAACTGTAATTGCACGACTACAGAAAAAAGACCGTGAAATTTTGTGCATTGGTGGAGTGGTAGAAAGGGAGAGCTAAATAATTTGCTCCAGATCTTTCTGTCCTGGCTCTGAGACCCTTCTTTTAACCCCCACTGAGAGGGGTTTGGTGTAGTGGTTAGCAGTGTAGACTCTAATTTGGGAGAACTGGGTTGGATTCCCTGCTTCTCCACATGCAGCTGCTGGCGTGACCGTGGGTCAATCATAAGTTCTTTCAGAGCTGTTCTCTCAAGAGCAGTCCTCAAAAGAGCTCTCTCAGCCCCACCTACCTCACAGGGTGTCTGTTGTGGGGACGGGAAGGGAAAGGGATTGTAAGCCACTCTGAGACTCCTTTGGATAGAGAACGGTGGGGTATAAATCCAGTCTTCTCCTCCTCCTCCTTCTTCCACAATAGCATGGTAACTAGATTAGCAGTAAGTGTCCTCGAGCCAATTACTTAATATATTAACAGTTATTAAAATAACTTTTGAGTCCACTAGTACCTAGGAATTTGGAAGTACAAGATGCTGAGGGTATAAGCTTTCAAGAAGCAAAGTTTTGACTCTCAAAAGCTTATACCCAACAAAGTCTGAATTCAGACCCTGCGTGTGTGTGTTTGTGTGTCTTGCCCCAGGCGCAGACATAATGCTCCTTGGTTTCTTCTAGCTGTCCTGTCTCCTCTCCCCCCCGCCCCGCTACTTGATCTATTTCCATCACACTTGACTCTCCAAGCGTGACAGAAATGACATGGCGTGACGGAGATGGACCAACCGGCTATTACGAGCCGACAGCGGTAATATGCACATTCCTGAATATGAATGTATGGAAAATGGCACTCTACATTTTGATATTTCATTTAAAAGTAAAGTAAATGGCAGGGCTTGTTTAACATGGCGTGTCAGCTGGGAATTTATCAAGCGGAACTTTTCTGATCGGTGCATCTCCATAGGAGGGGGAGCTTCACCTGTGAGACGGCGGGAGCCATTAAAGGGGGAGTGGCGATCGGAGGCTTGGGCTAGGCCAGGGAGACACAGCTTACAAAGTCCGCTTTGGGCATACAACTCATTGGGTGACTTGGAAACAGTCACATTCCCTCAGCCTAGGGTTGCCAGCCTCCAGGTGGGGCCTGGGGATCTCCCGCTTTTACAACTGATCTCCAGCTGACAGAGATCAGCTCCCCTGGAGAAAATGGCTGCTTTGAAGGGTGGACTCTATGGCATTGCACCATGCTGAGGCCCCTCCCCTCCCCAAACCCCGTCCTCTCCTGGCTCCACCCCCAAAGTCCCCAGGTATTTTCCAACCCAGACTTGGCAACCCTACCTCAGCCTAACCTACCTCACAGGTTTGTTTTTAGGACAAAAGGAGGGACAGGGGAGCCATGTATACTCCTGACCCTTCTGATTCCCCACTCTGGGTTTGATTCCCCACTCCTCTACATGCAGCCAGTTGGGTGAACTTGGGTCAGTCACAGTTCTCTCAGAGCTCTATCAGCCCAACCTACCTGACAGGGTGTCTGTTGTGGGGTGAAGCATCTGGGAGAACCGGGTTTGATTCCCCCACTCCTCCACATGCAGCTGCTGGTGTGATCTTGGGTCAGACACAAGTTCTCTCAGAGCTGTTTTCTCACGGGCAGTTCTCGAGAGAACTCTCTCAGCTCCACCTACCTCACAGCATGTCTGTTGTAGGGAAGGGAAGGAGATTGTAATCCACTCCGAGTGAAGGGCAGGGCATAAATCCAATCTCCTCCTCCTTCTGTTACTGGACTGGACTCTGGCAGGTATGCATTGGGGGGTTTCAGAATGGTACGTACTCAAAAATGGTGCCAATCCAAGCAGAGTGACAGCCAATAACATCACGAAGGACTACTCTGGTGGATACTAAATGGTACAAATTATTTAGAGAGAGTTCAGGGCTGGGTGAGAACACGTGAAAAGACAATTTGTGATATTAAGTATTGTCTGGAAGGAAAACCTGAATGGACCAATTGCAATATTAAGTAAAGTTCGGAAGTGACTTGCCAAGCAGCCATGAAAGGGTCAATGAACAGACAAACAGCTCATTGAAAAACTGGCTTTCTAGTCAGAACTGGGGAGCAGGATGTTCACTGAACTGGCATCCCTACAATGGGAACTGTAGTTTTCGTGGCCACCTCAACTGAATCAGAATATCTGAGCACGCAGCTATTGGCTGCCTGCCTATGTGATGATAAACACAACTTGGGCTCTCAAAATGTACTTCATTTCCAAATGGGAACAAATCAGCAATTTGGTAGTAGGGTTGCTTGCCTTGGAAAGAAAATGGGCACTGAGATCAGAATAAGTTCCTCTAAGTATTGCAGCATCTCTGGTTCTACAGTCTGGCTGTGCTTAATGTTGTTGTAATACAGTAACATCCGTTGTTAGCACAGCCAATGTCCTCACTAGTAAATCTTTCTTTCCTAGACTTTGAGCCAGTTGATAAAGCATTTCCATGTAATTGTATTGACTGGAAATGATCTCTTAAGCTAAGCATCTCATTTGCACTGCCAGTGGAAAGGAACACATCATATTGGTCCTGTTATGGTCTCTGTTTTTTCAAATCCAATACGCCACTTCAGCCCTTCTGTAAAATGAATTTGCTTCTTCGAAAATCATTTGGAAGTTGCAGTTCCGATGAAGAAAAAAAATATATGTAAACATATGTGTAGCTGGTAAGTGAAAGCTATTAGCAGCTTTTGGGGAAGGAGCATTTATCCTGAACCCAACGCAAAGATGAAACTGAAGTTTTCAAAACCATCAACCACCTCTGAGAGAGCCAGTTTGGTGTAGCGGCTGAGTGCGCGGACTCTAATCTGGGAGAACCAGGTTTGATTTCCCACTCCTCCACTTGCACCTGCTGGATGACCTTGGGCAAGCCATAGCTCTGTACCAGCTGTTCTCTCAAGGACAGTTGTCTCAGAGCTCTCTCAGCGCCACCTACCTCCCAGGGTGTCTGTTGTGGGGAGGGGAAGGGAAAGGAGTTCGTAAGCCGTTCTGAGACTCCAAGTGAGTGAAGGGTGGGATATAAATCCAATCTCTTCTTCTTCTTCTTCTTCTTCTTCTTCTTCTTCTTCTTCTCTTAGATACCCACCCACGTAGGTAAACCACATGTAATTTCCCAGCATTTCTCCCCATTCCTTCAGCATGATTCAATTTGTCGAAAGACCATTGTAGAGGCTGCAGGTCCTGTTCCAGGGGACAAGAGGGATGAGGGACTAGAGAGAGGAGAGATATGGGGAAGAAATTGTCTCCTCTCTTCAGTGGAGCTCTAGCTGTCGCTTAGTGAAACAGCTTTTGCTTTCCCTGCAGAAGATCTCTGGTTCATTCCCTGGCAGGGATGGGCATGGACTGCAATTTTGTCAGTTTGGTTTGTGATTTGTGACTGAATCAGTAACCAACACATTGGTTAGCAAACTAAAGTGGTTTGCACCCATTCGTGACCCTGCTTTCTGCTCCCTGCTGCTTTTGACGGGGAGCAGAAAGCAGGGGTTTAAATGGCACAGAGTCATTGAAGCCCCTGTTTTCTGCTCTTCACAAACTGCCACAACGAACCATCTTAAAAGTTGTAGAAATTTGTGGCGGCTCTTCAGTTCATGGATATCATTTCACGAACCACAAACTGGGCAAAGTTCGTGACGAACTTTAGTTCAGGAGGTGGTTCATGCCCCTCCCTAGTCCCCAGCAACTCCAGTGAAAAGGACCAGTTGCTGGGTGATATGAAAGGCCTCTACCTGAAATCCTGGAGGGTCACTGCCAGTGTGAGCAGACAATAGTGACCTTGATGAACTGATGGCCTGATTCAGTATTAGTCAGCTTCATGTATGTGAGCTGTGCTCACAGAAGAGAGAAGAGAACTGGATTTGATTTCCCCACTCCTCCACTTGCAGCTGCTGGATGACCTTGGGCAAGCCATAGTTCTGTCAGAGCTGTTCTCTCAAGGACAGTTCTGGAAAGAGCTCTCTCAGCTCCACCTACTGCACAGGGTGTCTGTTGTCGGGAGGGGAAGGGAAAGGGGTTTGTAAGCTGCTCTCCTTTCCCTTCCCCTCCCCACAACAGACACCCTGTGAGGTAGATGGGGTTGAGAGAGCTTTTTCCAGAACTGTAGAAGAAGAGGAAGAAGAGGGAGGAGGAGGAGGAGGAGATTGGATTTATACCTCACCCTTCACTCAGGGCGGCTTACAAACTCCTTTCCCTTCCCCTCCCCACGACAGACACCCTGTGAGGTAGGCGGGGCTGAGAGAGCTCTTTCCAGAGCTGTCCTTGAGAGAACAGCTCTGACAGAACTATGGCTTGCCCAAGGTCATCCAGCAGCTGCAAGTGGAGGCGTGGGGAATCAAACCCAGTTCTTTCAGATTAGAGTCTGTGCGCTTAACCACTACACCAAACTGGCTCCATTAACACATGGAATCCACTGCCACCGGAGTTGGCGGCAGCTACAAGCACAGATGGCTTCAAAAGGGAATCGGGTAAACATATGGAGCAGAGGTCCATCAGTGATTATTAGCTACAAGGTATAGATAGGACGTCTTGGTCTGGGGCAAGTGATGGTCTGTATTCTTGGTCTTGGGGGGGGGCAGTGGGAGAGCTCCTGGTGTCCTGGCCCCAGTGGTGGACCTCCTGAGGGCACCTGATTTTCTTGGCCACTGTGTGACACAGAGTGTTGGACTGGATGGGCCATTGGCCTGATCCAACATTGGCTTCTCTCATGTTCTTATGCCTACTCAACCTGGCAGCAGCCCTCCAGCATCTCAGGCAGAGGTCTTTGACATCACCTGCTACCTGGTCCTTTTCAACTGGAGATGCCGGAGACTGGACCTGGGAGTTTCCATTTGCCAAGCAGATGCTCTGCCACTGAGCAACAGTCCCTCCCCCTCTAGTTGCTGGGGTGGAAGCGTAGGAAGGCGTTGACCTACACGACTTGCTTCTGAGATTTCTGAAACCACCTGGTGGGGTGGCAGCATTGGCCGACCTCAGAAGCCCGATGTGATCTTCAGGTTTCATTCATTAAAAAAATTACACGCACACACACTGGAAGCTGCCTTGTACTGAGTCAGACCAACTGTCCGTGCAGCTCAGTCCTGTTTGCTCAGACTGACAGAAGCTCCCCAAGGCCTCAGGCAAGAAGTCTTTCACATCTTCTTGCCCAGTCCTTTTTTCACTGGAGGTGCCAGGGAGTAATCCTGGGACTTGCTGCATGCCAGGCAGAAGCTCGACGGAGGCCCTCCCCCTGTGCGAGGTGGGCTACTTGCTCTTCCGTCCCGCCCCCCTTCTGTTGGGGGCGGGGTCATGTTCTTGGGCTCTTTTCGCCTCCAAACCCACCCCCGATCTCGAGGGTCGTCACGCAGCGGCGTAGAGCCGCACGGGGGTCCCTCCCTCTTATCTTGATTATTTCACTAGTATTTTTCCGTGCTCAGAGATTCTGTTGTGCCGTTTTTCACCAACTAATCACTGCAGCCGTTGCTTCGCTGTCTCTTTTCGTGAGCGACTTAACGTTCTTCTCTTTGCCATGCATTAGATTTCTACTGTCTTGGGTAAAGATTGTTACAGTGAGGAAACCTCAGTGCAGGAGGGGCAAAGAGGTGGCATTCTCAGCCAGCAACTGACAGGGGGGAGCCCTGCCCTTCCTCTCTCCCCATACAGTTCTTCTCGTAAAGGGGAGCCCTAGAGCTGAATTTCTGAATGAAAGTAAACATTGCTTGAAATGAACATGGGGGGGGGGGGTAAGGGACACTCATGTATCTGCCAGTTCAGTTCACTCTTCATTCACCAGCAGTGACCAGGCAGCCAAGTAATTGATTGGCTGTTCATAGGGTTGCCAACCTCTCAGTGGGGCCTGGAGATCTCCTGGAACGCCAACTGATCTCCAGATGGCAGAGATCAGGTCCCCAGGAGAAAAGGGCTGCCTTGGAGGTTGGATTCTATGGCATTATTCCCCACTGAGGTCTCTCCCCTCCCCGAATCCTGCCCTCTCCAGGCTCCACCCACAAATCCCAGGAGTTTCCTAACCTGGAGTTGGCAACCCGTGTGTGTGGGGTTCTGGCTGTGCAAACGAAGCTGCCGTGTACTTAATCAGACCATTAGTCTATCAAGGTCAGTTTTGTCTACTCTGCCTGGCAGGGGTCATTTTGTAGAAAAAGAGGTGCAGGTGCCTATTAGCATAACTCATTAGCATAACTTATTTGCATATGCCACACCACCTGACATCACCGGAAGTATGTCAGAAGGCAAGAAAGAAAGGAGAGAGAGAGAGAGAGAGAGAGCTGGCAGAGAGGGGACAGCTACTAATCCAAGCCTCAGAAATACCACTATTCTGGGAGGATAGCTTCAGTGGTGGCTGAAGCCTCCAGAAGGCTGGTCGGAGGAACAAGGACCTTTCCAGGGGGTGGGGTCATTTTGCTGCAGCCATGACACAAGCAGGCATTCCCCCGTGGGGGGGGGGCTTGGCACCAACTCCCGGAGCTGAGCTCCCCCGAGCTCCTGCTCGAAATGACCCCTGCTTCCTGGCCATGGCTCTCCAGAGTCTCAGGCAGAGGTCTTTCACATCACCTGCTGTCAGATTACTTAACTGAAGATGCCAGGGATAGAAACCGGGAACGTCTGCATGCCAAGGAGGCGCCGTACCTCTGAGTCCCAGCCCCTCCCTTGCAGTTTGACACAGGAACAGTCTGTCTTGCAAGGTGGGAGATTCTTCAGCGTTGGGGGTTTTAAAGTAGCAATTGGATACCTACTTGTCAGCGATATTGTAGTTCCTGCACTGGCCGGGGGTTGGACTATAAAAAAATTGAAAAAAATATATATATGACTCTGGTGGTCCATTCAGACTGTAAGATTTAAGTAAATATGAAGTGGAGGTTGCATCCCACCATTCAATAGTGGAAGAGTCAGGTTGGTGTAGCAGTTAAGAGCCCGGACTGTAATCTGGGAGAATTGGGTTTGATTCCCCACTCCTCTACATGCAGCTGCTGGTGTGACATTGGGCCGGTCATATGTTCTTTCGGAACTGTTCTCTCAAGAGCAGCCCTCAAAAGAGCTCTCTCAGCCCCATCTACCTCACAGGGTGTCTATTCCAGGGTGTTGTCATCTTCTCCTCCTCCTCCTTCTTCTCCTCCTTCTCGTTCTCCTTCCTCTTCTTTTTCTTCTCCTCCTCCTCCTCCTTCTCCTCCTCCTCCTGTAGGTACAATGTTATTTAATACAGACCTTGGGGTACAGACTCCCACTATCACCCCACTCCATCGACCAAATGTTGATGCTTTCCTCCAGGCTAAGGAGACTTCCCCCAATTAAGGGGTTCTTCCATTGGAGAAAGAGCTACTTAAGTCAGAGGAAGTGTCCTGGGAGGATGGTTGGATCCATCCCATTACAGGACAGTCTAGAGGTGTGATAGGATTTGACTGAAGGAGGCCATTACCGAAAGGTGATGAAATAGAGCTTGCACACTGCATTATGCAAGCAAACACAGAAGTTGGGATGCAGTCGCGTTGACTTATGGCGACAGATATTTGCAATGACTTTCTTGTGTTCCTGCTTGCTGCCCTGTGAGTGGAAACGCTCTGTGGGAGCCAGCCATGAAAGCAGGGAAGAGAGAACAAGGACAAAGAAGTCATTTGGGGACAGCTGGAACTGAAGATGAAGCTCAATGAGGACCTGAGAGGAGTGAGTAGAAGAAATTGTGTGTGTGTGTGAAGTTCCATGTAGAATCATAGAGTTGGAAGGGACCTCTAGGGTCATCTAGTCCAACTTCCTGTACAATGCAGGGAATTCACAAATGCCTCCCCCTCCACACCCGCAGTGACCGCTGTTCCATGCCCAGAAGATGACAAAAAAACCTCCAGGATCTACAGCCAAACTGGTCTGGAGAAAAATTTCTTCCTGATTCCAAAGTGGTGATCAGCATTTCCCTGGGTGTGTAAGAAAGGGCCACAGGAACTGAGCACTGAGGCAACCCTTCCTGCCCTCCCTTTCATGATCTGCGTAAGTTCACAGAATCAGCATTGCTGTCAGATGGCCATCTAGATTCTGCTTAAAAACCTCCAAAGGAGGGCCCACCACCTCCCGAGGAAGCCTGTTCCACTGAGGAACTTCTCTAACTGTCAAGTAAACTGACTTCAAGTCACCAAGGAATTTCAAGGGAAGTGAGAAGCAGAACTGGTTGGCATTGCCTTCCTCTGCACAGTCTTCATTGGTGGTCTCCCATCCAAGTATTTACCTTTTTAAGCTTCTGATAGCTGATGAGTTTGGGCTAGCCTGGGTCATCCAGATCAGGCAAACTTGTAGATTTATAGATAAATGCCCTCAAGTCACAGCCAACTTCTGATGACCCCAGCAAGGTGTTTTCAAGGCAAGTGAGAAGCAGAGGTGGTTGGCCATTGCCTTCCTCTGCAGACTCTTCCTTGGTGGTCTCCCATCCAAGACTTATGGTGACCCCAGCAAGGGGCTTTCAAGGCAAGTGAGAAGCAGAGGTGGTTGGCCATTGTCTTCCTCTGCAGAGTCTTCCTTGGTGGTCTCTCGTCCAAGACTGATGGTGACCCCAGCAAGGGTCTTTCAAGGCAAGTGAGGAGCAGAGGTGGTTGGCCATTGCCTTCCACTGCAGAGTCTACCTTGGTGGTCTCTCTTCCAAGTATCATCCCTGCTTAGCTTATGAGATCTGATAAGACTGGGCTACACCATGCTGCCTTCCCTCCGGCGAAAGTGAATAGACATTGAAATTTGGCAAAAGCGAGCCAAAGCTGATGTGGATCAGAAAGACAAAAAGTGTGGCTGAAAAGGCAAACTTGCAGACAGGGGTCCATTGGAGCGGGAGCGCACAGGAGCACAGCTCCGGGAGTGAGGAGCCCAGGGAGCGGGCACATGACCAAGCCCCGCCCCCTCCTCGGCTTCCCCGAGCAGTGCAGAGGCGCAGTGCCCCGGGGAAAGCCCTGCTAGGGTCTTTATTGTTTTTAATGTTTTGTTTTAATGTTGATAATTTTATCATTGTTCCTTTTATGACTGTGTGCTGCTTTTCCAGAGACTTGCTCAAGGTGGCATATACATTTTCTAAGTATACCATTTTTAATCTGGGCACATGCCACGTAAGTACTGGAGAAATTTCACCGACCCTTCAGCAGCTTCCACCCCATCAGTTTAGTGTAGTGGTCAGGAGTTGGATTCTAATCTGGGTGAACCGGGTTTGATTCCCCTCTCCTCCACATGCAGCTGCTGGTGTGACCTTGGGCCAGTCACAAGTTCTCTCAGAGCTGTTCTCTCATGAGCAGTTCTCAAAAGACCTCTCTCAGCCCCACCTACCTCACAGGGTGTCTTGTTGTGGGGAGGGGAAGGGGAAGGGATGGGTGGTGCACATGTCCTGGGTATCTCAAGTCTTCTTGAAACCTGGTGGTTTCAAGGGAGCAGGAAGAAAATGTGGGTGTGTTCTTTACGCTTATTTTTATTGCACAAAGTATTGGATGGGGAACGGAATGGAGGAAGAGCAGGTCAGTTTCACTCACCTGTGGAGTGGAGCCTGAGGGGTGGGTGTTGCCTTCTGACACACTTCCGGTATGTTAGGGGGTGTGGCATATGCAAATGAGTTATGCTAATGAGCCCCTGCACCTCTTTTTCTACGAAACGACCCCTGCTCACAGACTATAATTTGACAGCTGACATTTTGAATTGGGGCAATTTGGGGTTGGGGTACCATTGTGTTCATTTATTGCTAGAATTGCTAATTGCTGGGTTTTGTTATGAATTTAAATAAATAGGGAAAAATAGCACAGTAGCCTCTTGCAAAGTGAAGCTTGGTTGGTGTTTGCTTCTCTTCATATGTAATTAATTAGTAATCATTATGTTAGAGGCTTGGGAGCTGGGGAATGAAACACAAGGGGCATGAGGGGAGCGATGAATTTAATTTCTGGGTCTGAATGAATAACTGCTAGAAATGGGATATGCTTCAGGAGATCTCCCACCGAAAGGAATGACCATTAGCCCAAAAGATTGCTTTCCTCCCTCCGCCAAACAAAGACACCCAAACAAACAAAGAAAGAAAGCTCAGAACTCCACAAGCCTTCAATATTTCCACCCTGTTTATGACGGGTTACTGGACCAGATAATTGCGATTAAAATTCAGTCAAGCACTTGGTCTTTCACGTTAGTTACAGACTGTGACAGTGTGTGGAAGTCCAAGTCATCAACAAGGGTTTTTGAAAATTCTAATATATCCAAAAGACTTAACACAAGCCTAGATGGGAGGGAGGTTGCAGGAGGAATATGATTACTCTTTTTAAAAGTATTTGAAGGGCAGTCATTTAGAGGAGGGTAGGGAGCCATTTCATTTGGTAGTGGAATATAGGACTCAGGATAATGGGTTTAAATGATGGGTGGGGGTTATCAGCAGGATATTAGGGGAAACCTTTTCACAATAAGGGCAGTTAAGTGGCAGAACTTGTTGCCCAGGGATGCTGTGGGTCATCCCTCCTTGAAGGTATTCAAAGAGAGGTTGAATGAGTATTTATCATAAGAACATAAGAACGTAAGAGAAGCCAGTGTTGGATAAGGCCAATGGCTCATCCAGTCCAACACTCTGTCACACAGTGGCCAAAAACACCAGGTGCCTTCAGGAGGTCCAGCAGTGGGGCCAGGACACTAGAAGCCCTCCCACTGTTGCCCCCCCCCAAGCACCAAGAATACAGAGCATCACTTGCCCCAGACTGAGAGTTCCTATCTATATCTTGTGGCTAATAGCCATTGATGGACCTCTGCTCCAGATGTTTATCTAATTCTCTCTTGAAGCCATCTATGCTTGCAGCTGCCACCACCTTCTGTGGCAGAGAATCCCATGTGTTCATCACAAAGTATCAGGGATACTGTGGGTCATCCTGCATGATTCAGGGGGTTGGACTGGATGGTCTTTAGGCCCCTTCCAACTTCTTTAATTCTATGCTTCAATGGAGTAATTAACCCATGGAATTCACTGCTACAGGAGGTGGTGTTGGCTACAAGCATAGACAGCTTCTAGAGGGGACTAGATAAACAGAGCAGAGGTCCCTGAGAGGCTTTGTGCCACAAGGTATAGACGGAACTCTCAGTCTGGGGGAAGTGATGCTGCATATTCTTGGTGCTTGGGGGTGGGTCAACTGTGGGAGGGCTTCTGGAGTTCTGGCCCCACTGGTGGACCTCCCAGTAGCACTTGGTTTTTGGCCACTGTAGGACACAAAATGTTGGACTGGATGGGCCATTGGCGTGATCCAACGTGTTTTCTTATGATTCTATTATATGTGTGGTGTAGTATTCTCCAGTTATAAAGGATGTGGCAATATGATGGCATTAGGTGATATGAAAGTCCTCAGCCTGAGACCCTGGAGACCCGCTGCCAGTCTGAGTAGACAATACTCACCTTGATGGCCTGATGGCCTGATTCAGTAGAAGGCAGCTTCATGTGTCTGTTTTACACCATGGGGAGTGGGTTAGGTAAGCAGGAGGCAAACGAGATGGGCTTATAGTCTGCAGTTAGAAATGAGTCATACAGATGTGCGCAGAGGGTGCATGATTTTCATGTGAAAAAGAAAAGGACTGCCAAAAGAACTGCCTAAAGTTAAATCTAAAACCCATTTGGGAATTCCTGCTCAGGGAGCTTCTTCTCAGGTGAAATGTCGGAGAAATAGAGAGGGCTAGCAACACTTCTCAGAGATGGGCCTCTGTGTTCCTTACATGTCCAAATTGACTTCAGAGTTCAACTAGAGCCAACTGAACATTCCTTTTTTGGGAGAATCCTTTGAGGAATGTCAAGGGAAGGCAAGTGATTTTCAATGAGACTAGAGGGGGGCTATAGAGATCCCTTTGTAGGTGTTCAAGATTGTATGGATCAATGCCAACAAGGGCTTGTGGGGGGGGGGGTGATGGTACTCACTGATGTTCAACACTGGAACTTTTTTCAGGGATCTCCCAAGTACTGATCCTCATGTGCCAGGCCATCCCACTGAGCCAGATAAAAAGAGAGTGGATCCTTGGTAACATCCTCGTAGGGATCTGCAGAGGACTTGGCAGGAATTGACAGATTCTAATATATGGCTCAGGACTTGGTTATCTGAAAGACTGTCTTCTCCCATATGTTCTTGACCAGGAATTAGGATCACAGGATTGCCCCATCAATCAAAGAAGCTCATTTGGTGGGTACATGGTAGATGACACTAAATGGTAGATGGTAGATGATAGATAGATGATAGAGATAGATGGCAAACTGGAGAGAGATATGGTACTGATGGATGATAGATACATTGAATAGATGGTAGATGATAGATTATAGAGATAGATGGCAGAAGATACATGGTGGATGGTAGAGAGAGAGAGAGAGATGGTAGATGATAGATGGTAGATGATGGATGATAAATGATAGATGGTAAATGATAGTGAACTGTAGAGAGAGAGATGGTAGATGATAGGGGAGAGAGAGAGAGAGATGGAGAGAGAGAATAAATGGTAGATGATAGATAGATGAGAGAGAGAGAGAGAGAATAGATGGTGGATGAGAGATGATAGAGATAGATGGCAGATGATACATGGTGAATGAGAGAGAGAGAGATGGTAGATAATAGATGGTAGATGAGAGAGAGAGAGGGAGAGAGAGGGAGGGAGAGGGAGAGAATAGATGGTAGATGATAGATAGATGATAGAGATGGCAGATGGTAGATGATAGAGAGAGAGAGAGAGAAAGAGATATGGTAGATGATAGACAGACAGACAGACACATATTTTAAATAAAAAAGCATTGATGCCAGCTCCTGAAATTGTGCCTCTGAGGCAAGAGCCCTCCCTAATAAGGTATTATAACTATTTGTTTGTATATATTTATAATTTGGATTTATGGATCACCCTATCCATGACTACACAGGTCTCTGGGCGATGAACAACAGTAAAATAAAATACATCATAAACATTATTAAAAATATAATAAATGCGTCATTACATTCTTAAAAACAATCCCCAGATGGCGTTAATGAATCAATCTTTAACAAGTTCCAGACTATGTTGCCGCCTCGTGAGCTGGATAAGGAGGAGGCAGAGAGAGGAAAGAAGAGAGGGGAAAGGGGGTGCCAGCTATGATATTACCTGTTCCTGTCCTCAACCAAACATCTGGCGGAATATCCCACAGGGTCCTGATGTTGTTAGGCAGAGAGTTCCACCAAGTTGAACCCAGGCAGAAAAAGCCCTGGCTCTGGTCAAGGACAGCGGAATGTCTTTAGGGCCAGGGATCACCCGTAGATTGTTCTCAGCAGAGTGTAAAGTTCCTCAAGGAGCATACCAGAGGAGGTGGTCCCAAAGATACATAGGACCCAGACCGCTCAAGGCCTTAAAGGTCAATACGAAAATGTTGAACCCGACTTGGTACTCCACTGGGAGCCAGTTTAACTAGTATAGCGCAGGTTGAATATGTGCCATATGAGAAGCATTTTCTCCTTTTTTTGCCTTTTGTCTTTTGATTTCACTCCAGATGTTCCCACCTGGAAGAGCGGCAAGACCACATATATTATTTGCTTTGAGGACTATGACCTCTGACTTGCAGGCATGTCATTAGGACTCAACGGATGGCTGTACGCGGGCCAAATTAGAGGACTGGGTAGCCAAACTGGCTTGATGGAGGTGTGAGGCTAACATCTGCCCAACTCTTCTTGGACTCACCAAATGCTCGTGTATGTAGCTTGACATTGGTCCAAAAGCTGCTCAGCCACCAATCACGAGTCGCTTTCAGCGGGCGAAAATTCGGCTTCTCCTGCTTGTTGGGCAATCTGTTCTTGGCTTTAAGGAGAGACTACGTTGAAAGTGGAGGCAACTGGTTCAGCATCCCAGGAGGTATTGAAACATATGCAAATATTTCTGGAACGTTCTCTTTTTAGTCTCTGCAACTACTTGGCTCCCTATCTGAAACCCGCAGCGGTTGAGAGTTTCCGGAATCCCCTACTGAAACTCAGATGTAACCGTAAGCAATTCTGTCTGCCATTGTGAATTGCGATCTGCAAGGTTATATGCCTGTGCTTTAGCATGAACAGCTTGAATTCTGCAAGCACAGTTACATTCTTGGCTCCCCGCCCCCCAAATCCCATCCACCCCCATAAAGAGTTGTCAAAGGATGTAATGAGGAGATGTACCACGACTCTCTATTCTGTTGCATACGTTTCTTGGATTGCTTTCTGTGGGGAACTAAAATGATTTGGCGTGGTTTGCTACTGCAGATTCCTTTTTTTTTTCAGTCTGTGGGAGATACCGTCAGACTCCTGGACAAAGCTACTCTCAACAGCTCTCTCTCATCAGTGGTTTGTTTATTGAGATATAATCAAGTTCCAGGCTAGATCACTACTGTGTCAGAACTGAGGTCCAGGTGGGAAACTCCAAAGATATAGACAGTTCAAATAAAGGCCCCCATCAAATGCACCAATCACATTTTGCAAACCTCCCAACCTAACTTTCACATCCCCCCCCCCCCGAATATATGACTCCCTTATCTATGAAAGTGGGAAAGGCACAGCTTTGGCTTCAAGGTTGTCCCTGGCAGTAGGGAGGTATCTGAAGAAGAAGAGTTACAACATCTACGACCCAGTGTCAATACCCTGAATGTCCAATGAAAGCATCAGGCAGTAGGTGATGTGAAAGACCTCTGCTAGAGAGACCCTGGAGAGCCGTTGCTGGTCTGAGTAGACAGTACTGACTTTGATGGACCAAATGTCTGATTCAGTATAACACAAGAGGCGAGACCCATCATACTGGCGGTGGGCGGGGAGAGCGAAGGAAGCAGCCGCAGGTGAGTCTTCTCTCCCACCCCACCTCGGCACCCATGGCAAGGTCTGGGCCCACCAATCCTTCTCCCCCACGCCCCCATACCAATGGTGAGGCCTGAGGTTTCTAGCCGCCAGGCCCACCGCTTCTCTCCCCCCACAGGCACCAACGAGGCCTGAGCGGCTCTCGCCAGGCCTGCCGCATCTCTCCCCACCACGGGCATTGGCAAGGCCTGAGCGGCTCTCATCAGGCCTGCTGCTTCTCCCCCACTCCATGGGCACCATCGAGGCCTGAGTGGCTCTCAGCCACCAGGCTTGCCAATTTCCCCCCACCCCTGGTACCGGTGGTTTCCCCCCACCCCACCCCGGCTCCAGCAGCGAGGACCGAGCGGCTCTCAGCCACCGGGCCGCCACAGAGTTCCCAGATTTGACTATCCCCCTGAAAGTTTTTTTTTAACGTTTTCAGATTTTTCTGCACATCTGGGGAGCCCCCCATGTGTGCAGAAAAATCTCCCTGCCCCCAAGTGCCCCCTCCGCATGGATTTAGATATCTTCACGCAAGGGGCGCCTTGGCCATTAGTATATAGATAGAGTCATGCGTTCGTATGCTTATCTCATTGCATGGTTGACTTGGCTTTCAACAGATTCCAAAAATAGCCAGCCGAGTAAAAATGCCTCTGTGTTGCCTGTGTGGGTGTGTCGTAAGTACTATCATGTTGCTTCCAACTTATGGTCACCCTATGTCCTCCAAAACGTCCCGTTGTTAACAGCCTTGCTCAGTGCTTACGAACTGAGGGCCGTGGCTTCCTTGACTGAGTCAATCCATCTCATGTTGGGCCTTCTTTTCCTGATGCCTTCCACTTTCCCTAGCATGAGTGTCTCCTCCAGTGACTCTGGTCTTCTCATAATGTGACCAAAAGCGATAGCCTCAGTTTAGCCATTTTAGCTGCTAGGGAGAGTTCAGGCTTGATTTGATCTAGAAGCCCCTGATTTGTCTTTTTGGCAGTCCACGGCATCCATAAAACTCTCCTCCAATGCCACATTTCAAATGAGTCAAGTCTCTTCCTGTCAGCTTTCTTCACTGTCCAACTTTCATACCCATACATAGTGATGGGAAATCCTAGGACATGAATTATCTTGATCTTGGTCAGCAGCGACAGACCTTTATTCTTAAGGCTCTTTTCTAGCTCTTTTGCAGCATTCTCTGAACTGTGTAAAATGGTAGCCTTCCACCAGGGCTCATTTCATAGCAGGAGCTCCTTTGCATATTAGGCCACACCCTCTAATGTAGCCAATCCTCCAAGAGCTTACAGAGCTCTTCTTACAGGGGCTATTGTAAGCTCTTGGAGGACTGGCTACTTCAGGGGTGTGTGGCCTAATATGCAGAGGAGCTCCTGCTATGAAATGAACCCTGCCTTCCACTTTGTAGACCAGGAACTCAGCTTGGGAGCACTAAACTGCGAGCACATGGCATGAAATCACATGACAGCAAGATGGCGGGCCAGGATAATGATTTGACTGGTATTGAGCCCAGGGCTGCGAAGGGCAGTCCAGGAGAGCCAGGAACAGGAAACAAGAGATGTCCCACATTGTGCCACAAGCCATCGGCCACAGCCATGGAGGTATCATTCCCACTGCCATCATGTTACCTCACCATTCTGCTGCTCCTATCAAGACACATGTAGAAGAGCAGGAGATGTGGTGTCCTTGTTCTTTACGTATGTGCACTAGCAGCAGGTCCTTCCAAAAAAGTAGTGGAATATGTGGCATTTTTCAAGGTTACAAAATCTAGCAGATGGGGTTCTTCAGGGTTTGAAGACTCACGATCTTAAACTTTACAATATGAGACTATAACAGACCTCTTTGGAGAGGAAGTAAAATAAAGCTGGGGCCAAAACCAAGAAGGCCCATGTAATACCTTAGTAGGCCTAATCCAGTTAATGAAAGTAATGTAAAGCATAACCTGTTTAAGCTCTACACATAACTGCATATGTTTTACAAAGGTTTTTGTTCCTTTGGCTGGGTGAGAAGACTCATCTGGGAATTTAGGATATCTGAGCTGGAAATAAGTCTGTGCTAAGGTGGCCAAGTTATGCTGTTTGGCAGGCAAACTCCCACCCTCTGCCTTGGTCCCCTACCACTCCTTGATAAGCCGGGGGGATGGAGGGGCTCCAAAATTATGTCTCTGGTGCTATGACATCACTTCTGGCTGTGTAAGCAGCAGTGACATCACTAAATCGGCAGCTGGTCCCCTATCTCGACCGCGATGACCTAACTACAGTGATCCATGCGACGGTTACCTCGAGACTGGACTACTGTAACGCCCTCTACATGGGGCTGCCATTGGTGCAAACCTGGAAGCTGCAGCTGGTGCAGAATGCCGCAGCCAGGCTAATGATGGGTCTCTCAAGGTGGGACCACATCCGGCCTGTGCTAGCGGCGCTGCACTGGCTGCCTATAGCATACCGAGTCCGCTTCAAGGTGCTGGTTCTTACCTTTAAAGCCCTATATGGCCAGGGTCCAACATACCTGAGGGACCGCCTCTCCTCGCATATACCCCAGCGAGCACTTCAGTCGGGGTCATGTCTCCGACTTCGTGTCCCAGGCCCCAGGGAGGCTAAGCTTACTGGGACCAGGGCCAGGGCCTTTTCAGTGGCGGCTCCAACCTGGTGGAACGAGCTCCCGGAGGAGATCAGGGCCCTGCAGGACTTGTTGCAGTTCCGCAGGGCCTGCAAGACGGAGCTCTTCCGCCTGTGAGATTTCTGCTCAAAGTAGTCAAGGATCAGATCTTGGTTGATACAACACAGTTCTTTATTTCCAATCTCTACATTGGTACAGCTTCTCGGATTATTGTCAGAGATAATACATATGACAGATGCAGGTCTATTATACCTTTCCAAGCAGTTTGAATTACCCATAGGTAGCCAATCACTACGAGGGAAAAACGGCGGGCAAAAGAGGCTCTGGCCGTTTGCTTCCCACAGGAAAGAAAGTGAGGTGTCAAGCTGTAAATTCCCTTTCCCAAACCAGACCCTTCAGATGTTACCACTTCACATAACAATCAATGGCCTCAAGGCTTTCGCATGTTGATAAGAGATGAGACTCATCCTCCCTTGAAGTCCCAGCCGGGACGAATGGAATGCGGAGGTAGGATTGTGAGAGGCCCATTGTTCCCATACATTGCAGGTGTCATCCTCCCGCTCTGACAGTTACACAAACCAGGCCTGGTCGGGCACTAAAACCTGGGGTCACATATTCTACATACATACTGGCCAAAGTGAGGGTTCACCTAAGGGGGCAATTACATGGCAGGGGTTATGTCAGCATCTACAATACATACATGGCAATAGGGTATAATATAGCATAACACAGAATACATAGCTGTAGGAAATAGAAATCCTTTGTCTGAATCAGCAGATTCTGACACCGCCAGGCGTTTAATTAGGAGCCGCCGCCAATAATAACAGCAGCAACACCCACTGCAGTAACATCTACAGTGTGAGCCGGCCCTGAATGCAGTCCAGACCTGATTGTGGTTGGTGGGCTCCTAACCTGATAGGAAGCCATCTGATTGTAAGCATGGAAGCACTTTATTGGAAACAAGTATGCGCTTTATTGGAGATCTGCTGTGACATACTTGAAATTTGGAGTTTTTATTGTTATTGTTGATTTTAAATTTGTTTTATGATGTTTTATCTGGCATGGTGCCCTTGTAAGCCGCCCTGAGCCCGCTTGCGGGGAGGGTGGGGTATAAAAATAAAGATAAATAAATAAATAAATCATGAGGGACTCCATGATTTCCTTGAAACTCTATGATAAAAACCATAGAGTTCCCAGGGAATCCTAGACAGTTTTGCAGTGTGGTGACATCACTTTTGTTTGCGCAGCCAGAAGTGACATTGCAGTGTAATGGGACAGTGTTTTCACAGTTCCCTGCCCCTCCCTCTCAACCCAATTCCATAGATCTCCGAACCTGGGCCTTCCAGCACAATTACACCACATAAATACAAACTATCCTTATTTGGAGGTCAACAAGTTCTTATAGGAAGAGAGGGTTCCTTAAGGGTGTTTGTCCCAGTTGGTATGTTGTCTCGATAAGTTTATGTCCGAGTCCCTCTCCTGTTAACATTAAGACCTTTCTCTGTCCTCTTCAACTCGCTGTCGTCACTCTGTTAAACCATATTTCTTTCTTTTTCTTTTTTTTTTAAAAAAGGGAATTACGCTTTTTTGAATCAATCTGATTGCGCTTGTGATGCAATGTCAGAAATAATTTAGCCTGTGGCAGCATCATGAATCGCTGGCCACACCACCGCTCCTTTTGCTCAGGCTTTTTGCAGAGACGTTTCTCGCCTGATGAAGATTGCAAGTGATCATCTGCCGACAAGTCGAAATCTGTGACGATCCATATCTCTTGCAAAGCGAGAAGGTTAAAAATAGCCTGACACGAGGTTAAAGTAAAGGTTAACATTCAAGAAATAAAGTATTTTCCCCCATAAATCAAGGCGATTGTAATACAATTGTATCCTCCATCTTTCCTTAAGCATATTTTTAACCAGCTGAGATGCAACCTGAGCAGACTTGAACAGAAAACGTGAGGTGACCCCCGACTGAAGGCCACCCTATGCTGGCGGAAACTGTCATCCGACTGTGCTCCATTCTGTAGCCCTGCCACTCAGTTCCGTCTAAATGTGAGAACAGCAGAAGAGTTCTGTCAGGTCATACCAGTGGTCCATTTACTCTAGGGTTGCCAGGTCCCTACCTCTTGCCAGCAGGGGGACCATAGAGTTTGTTGGCCAAGTGCTAGAGTGCCCCCCTGGTGATGTTCCTGGCATGATGACATCACTTCTGGGAACCTCCAGGTGATGTCATCACACTGGGCATGTAGGCATGATCCTGGCACTTTGGGGGCGGGGTTCCCCCTTTTGGTCGGATACAGGCCAGTGGATTGGAACCCTGAAAGTGGGCAACCCCCCCCGGGGGGGGGAATGGCAAACCAATTTAGTCCAGTGACCTGTTTCACATAGTGGCAAATCAGTTACCCTGGAGGCCCAATGAAGAGACCACAGGAGTCAATGCCTGATGTTGCTACCTAACAGTGGCATTCAGAGATTCACTGCCTCTGAGTATAGAGGTTCCTTTCAGTCACTGTGGCTACTAGCCATTGATGGGGCTATTCTCCATCAATCTGTCCAACCTCACCCTTGTGGCCATCACTATACCCCCGATACGGAATTCCACAATCATTCAATCAATCAGGTTTATTGTATTGTTGCTTTCTGGGCTCCAAGGTATACGTTATCAGTTAATCAACTGTTATTATCAGATTAGAACAAGAAGATAGAAGATGCTGGAACTTAGGAAGCTAATAATTATCATGTATGTTTCAATGTATAATTGATGATCATTTTGAAAGAATGAAAAAAGAAGAACACCGTTTATGTAAAGAGATATAAATATAATGCAAGGACATAGAAGTTGAAACGATATAATTTACTTTATACATTAGATGATGTTAGGGTTGCCAAGTCCTTGTGACTTACCAACAGGGGGGAGTCCTCCTGGGTCCGGGAGCTTCCCTGGTGCGCGCGCCGCGATGATGTCACCCGGAAGTGACATCACCACATTGGGGGCGTTGCCAGGGTGACGCTCTGGCAATCGCCCGAAAACTCTATGATACCATAGAGGTTTGGGGTGATTGCTAGAGCGTCATCCCGGCAATGTCCCCAACGTGATGACGTCACTTCCGGGTGACATCATTACACAGGGGAAGTCATCCTGACTGGACAACTTCGGGGGTGGGGTTCCCCCCACCGGCCGAATGCTGGCCGGCGGATTGGGAACCCCTGTAGCGGGGGATCCCCTGCCCCCCGGGCTGACTTTGCAGCCCTAGATGATGTGATATACAATTGATGTACATTTTTTGTTGTAGCCAGTTTGGTGTAGTGGTTAAGTGCACGGACTCTAATTTGGGAAAACCGGGTTTGATTCCCCACTCCTCCACCTGCACCTGCTGGATGACCTTGGGCAAGCCATAGCTTTGTACAAGCTGTTCTCTCAAGAACAGCTCTGGAAAGAGCTCTCTCAGCCCCACCTACCTCACAGGGTGTTTGTTGTGGGGAGGGGAAGGGAAAGGAGTTTGTAAGCTTCTCTGAGACATCCAAGTGAGTGAAGGGTGGGATATAAATCCAATCTCTTCTTCTCTTCTTGTAAATAATATAGTTCTTCAAATAAATAAAAAAGGGGGGAAAGGTTTATTGTATTAAGCCATTGGCCATTACAATATCCAAAAATACCGCAGAGCAATCCATTAATATCCAGGCTAAAATTAACTGCTAGTCAGTAATAAAAAGGAAGGACAGGTTTGATCGCCATCAGGTACCCTGACCCTTAGATCTAATCTTAGACGCTGCTAAAGCAAACAAGGAAACTCTATAGGATAGATAAGCATCGTTATCTGGAAGCAAGAATGCAGTCTTCTCAGTTTCTGGGTATGCTTGCATAACCGGTAGAATTCCTGCTAAAAATTTCTCTCTTGGAGTACCGTGTAGCGGACAGTAGAGCATGTCGTGAGGGAGGCCCTCCACCTCTGACAAACCACAGGGGCGTTGATCTCTTGGAGTATGCGAATAACAGGCAGCCAAAAGGGCTGTTTGCATTGTTTGGGATTGTAAGGCTGCAAAGGGCACTTTTTGAGGTTATAATTGGAGATCTTGACTACGTAACTCGACCAGCAGTGGTCAAATTTGCAATACCCATACCAGGGAGCCCCTTTAGATTTCAGAATTAAAGAACGATTGATCAGTCAGTGTATCAGCCTCGTATATCCAGTCCCTAAGTTGCGAGTTCTCAGCCGAGGTTCTGAGAAGGTCATCTGGAATGGTGTCTTTTTGAATGATGATATTAAGAAAGCTGGAGTGGGAGGGCCTTTATCAAAATGGAGGTTGTCTGGTTGGTGGCGGATAGAGTTGGAGCTCAGAGGTGTGGAATTCCACAACTTGTTTCCTTACTGAGTAATGTGGTATTTTCCTTTTTATCCTGAACCAACCGCCCATCAACTGCATTGGGTGCCCCTAATTACTGATATTATGGGAGAGGTTCTCTCTATCCACTTTCTCCCATCCCTGCATACATTTATAAAGCTTTATGACCCTGCGGGCACTTTTGGAATTCTGACACAGAGGGGTGGGCAAAGTTACAAAACGACTGCTGCAAATGGTTGCCTTTTTCAAGGCGGCTGTACGCTGTGCCAGCATTTGAGTTCATTGTAACTCTGCATGCAAGATGATCTGAGAGGGAAAGGGTGAAGAGAATTCTCTCTCTCTCTCTCTCTCAAACACACACACGCACAAACACGCACACACTTGGCAGTTGCCCCCATCCTCTCACCAGTTAGAAGCTGAGCCTATTTGGCCCTCGCTTGCTTTCTGTTTCATATAGGATGTCTCTTCTTCTCTCTCTTACCTGGGCTTGCAGCAGTAGCAAGTTGACCTCTTTTTGAAGTTAATCTGGTCACAATGAGTTAAATGTACCTATGTGAATATGCCGTGTAAGATGTGCTTCTCTTTTTGTAAGTAAAATTTCTGTCTCTTGCTACCGCTGGAATCAGGTCATCTTCGTAATTTGTTTGAACTGCATTTTCCCCTTAACTGGGAAATGTGGAGGATGGAGGACATGGTGTAAAGCTTCTGTGCTTCTGAGGTAAATTATGTATATAATTTTCACAGGGCTACCCACTATAACCCCAAGATTTCTTTCCCTCTCAGTCCCAGCAGGTTCAGCCCCCATCAGTGTATAGTTCAAATTAAGGTATTATTATTATTATTATTTTGAAAGAGAGTGGTTTGGGTTTCAATACCACAAGCCTTGCTCCTGCAAAACGTGAGGAATCTTTAGAAAACCCAGAGGTGTTCATAGAAGACAAATGACCATGGTTGACCCAGATTATCTCCCATGTCCTACATTCAGTCTGTTCTTCTTTCCTAGACCCAAAATGAAAAACAGATAAACATAAGATATGAGTTTTCAGAACGATAACCTTATGTATTCATGGAAGACAAACCAGAAGGTCAACATATCCAACCAAAATTGACTAAAACCAGAATACTTGTTGACTGATATCCTTTCTAGAAAGGCTCTACAGGGTTTCCCTGCTTCCAAGTTCACGGACAATCTGAAACCTTCCAACCTATGTATTGTATCTTACACCCTGACCTGGATGGCCTAAACTAGTCAAGTCTCATCCGATCTTGGAAGCTGAACAGGCTCGGCCCTGGTTAGCATTTGGATGGGAGATCACCAAGGAATAACAGCTTTGCAGCCAATGGCAAACTGTCTCCGAACGTCTCTTGAAATCCCTATGAGGTCACCATAAATTGGCTATAACTTAACAGCATTTTTCACCAACACCAAAATGGCGGGCGTTCTCCAGACTCCTGTTCCCTGAGGTTTATCTTGTGTCTCTGCATGAGTCTCTCATCTGGAGTTGCCATCTGGTTGAAGGCCTGATCAGTGACTCAACAGGCAACCCCTTATGAAGGCCCAGGCTAGCCCAGTCTCATCAGACTGGAAGCTAAGCAGGGCCAGCCCTGGTG
This sequence comes from Lepidodactylus listeri, assembly GCA_029233225.1. Taxonomy (NCBI): domain Eukaryota; kingdom Metazoa; phylum Chordata; class Lepidosauria; order Squamata; family Gekkonidae; genus Lepidodactylus; species Lepidodactylus listeri. The sequence goes on along the minus strand of JARCFY010000006.1, from coordinate 10,802,795 downwards.
GGTACTTGGAAGGGAGACCACCAAGGATGTCCAGAGTCACTATGCAGAGGCAGGCAATGGGCAACCACTTCTGAACGTCTCTTGCTTTGAAAACCTTACGGGGTCATCATAACTTGGCTGCGACTCGATGACACTTTCCATCCCCACCATTGTACCCTAACACTTCACTCAGCTGAAGGTGACATATTCCTACAGCAAAGAGCATTCTTACAAAGATCATAAGAACATAAGAGAAGCCAATGTTGGATCAGGCCAGTGGCCCATCCGGTCCAACACTCTGTCACACAGTGGCCAAAAACACCAGGTGCCCTCAGGAGGTCCACCAGTGGGGCCAGGGCACTGGAAGCCCTCCCACTGTTGCCCCCCCCCCCCCAAAAAACCAAGAATACAGACCATCACTTGCTCCAGACTGAGAGTTCCTATCTATACCTTGTGGCTAATAGCCGGTGATGGACCTCTGCTCCATGTGTTTATCTAATTCCTCTTGAAGCCGTCCATGCTTGTAGCTGCCACCACCTCCTGTGGCAGTGAATTCCATGTGTTAACACAACCCAAGGCGCAACCCTGCCTTTAACAGAGCAGATTGGTAGGGTCCAACCAAGTATATTTGTCTAGGCTGCCCTGTCCCAGCGTCTGCTAACAATTTTCCTGAAGCTCGTGGCACGATCATTCCATCTTGCCCCAGGGTCTCCAGCGAGACAGACGAGGTGTCGCGTCAAAGCGATCTTAAATAACAAGTAGTGATTGGTATGAAATTACTTTACCCCACATGCTGTCTGCCAATTATGTGTGATTAATCAAGAGCATATGACTGCTGGAAGACACACACCGCCTGCCAAAAAATTCTTGTAATTTAGCTACAATATAAACAAACAAAGCAAGGGGAGGGGGGGCAGAAGGACAGGAGAGGAGAGGAAATCAACCCACCGGGCTCTCTCTGAATAGCGAAAAGCGATGTTTGCAGAGATCAAGACAACAATGATTTCTTTAAAGCTACCGGGCAGGTTATATTGTTTACCACGCACTGCCCCAACAATAATCATTAAACCGTATGTGGTTAACCACACAGTGTGCCATCTCTTTTACGCCAGTGACCTTCTTTTGTGAGTCTTGGAGGTTTGGCTCCCACTTAGTTGATGCAAATCATCAAGCTGGCTTGGAGAGTATTTATTAGAGGAGATTATTAGATTTTTTTCCCCCTTTAGGATAGAAAAAAAGAGCAAGGTTTTATAGCTGGCAGGTGAGAAAGGGTATCAATGGGAAGGAAGTGTATTGCAGAATGCCAAGGTGGTGAATTTTTAATTAGTGGCAGCTGGGCAAAAGGGGAGTGTGAAAACATGGGGGACTGGAAATAATTATGGGACGTGTTTATGAGCCGACTCACAAAAGCACCCGAGGCTAGCAAAACCCCTGGTTTCCTACCATGCAGTCCATGGGAATGGCATTTCCAAATGGTTTCCTTGGTGTGGTTTAAACTCGAGTCAGAGCTAGTTTGGTGCAGTGGTTAGGAGCGCAGACTCTAATCTGGGAGAACCGGGTTGGATTCCCTACTTCTCCACATGCAGCTGCTGGTGTGACCTTGGGTCAGTCCCAAGTTCTTTCAGAGCTGTTCTCTCACAAGCAGTTCTCAGTCACTCAGCCCCACCTACCTCCCAGGGTGTCTGTTGTGGGGAGGGGAAGGAGATTGTGAGCCACTCTGAGACTCCTTCAGGTAGTGAAGGGCGGGGTATAAATAGCATACTGATACTGCAAGGTAAAGGTTTAGAGAATGTGACATCACATCGGGGTGGGGTTGTCAATCCCCAGTTGGAGACAGGGGTTCCCCTGGTCTTGAGCACCTTTCCCTGCTTCAGGGCAGTCAGAAAGTGGAGAGGATAGCTCCTGAGAGCTGCCTTATACCCTATGGAGAACGGTCCCCATAAAGTACAAGACAATCAATCTGTGAATATCTGGGCCTCTAAGGGGGATGCTGGTGCCTCTCCTCAAAAAAAAAAAAATATTTATTTATTTATTAGTTTCATTTATATCCCGCCTTGTCAGTTATACAACCGACTCAAGGCGGCTAACAACATATAAAATCATAAAAACAGAGTTACAATTTAAAACATTGACATTTAAAAACTCTAAATAAATACCACAAGATGGCGGCTTCTTAGGGCTCCGGTGAGTAGCTGCAATGGGGTGCGATCAACAGGGCCAGGGAGATGGTATAATCAGCTTTCTCCCCGGCGGCGGCCCCTATTTGAAAGCCTGGCGGAAGAGCTCCGTCTTACAGGCCCTGCGGAACTGCAACAAATCCCGCAGGGCCCTGATGTTATTTGGGAGCTCGTTCCACCAGTAAGGGGCCGCCACCGAGAAAGCCCTGGCCCTAGTACAAGACAACCGGGCATCCTTTGGACCGGGGCAAGTCAGGCGGTTTTGGGTGCCCGACCTCAGTAGCCTCTGGGGCCTATATGGGGAAAGGCGGTCCCTCAAGTAGGCGGGTCCCTGACCATACAGGGCTTTAAAGGTTAACACCAGCACCTTGAACCTGATCCGGTATGCTATAGGCAGCCAGTGCAGCCGCTGCAGCACAGGCCAGATGTGGTCCCGCAAAGAGAGACCCATCAAAAGCCTGGCCGCCGCATTCTGCACCAGCTGCAGCCTCCGGATCTGGGACAAGGGCAGCCCCAAGTAGAGAGCGTTGCAGTGATCAAGACGTCAGGTGACCATAGCATGGATCACTGTAGCTAGGTCTTCGCGTTCGAGGAAGGGAGCCAACTGCCTCCCCAGATTTCAAAAAGATTGGACCAGGGGGTCCAATTCTATGAGCCCCAAAAGAAGGTGCCCCCATCCTCCATTATTTCCAATGGAGGGGAAGCATTTTAAAGGAATGTGGTCACTTTTAGGATTTTAGGATGGTTTCAATTGTTGTCGATGGGTTTTATCTTTTTATGCAAGCTGCCCTGAACCGGCCTCGGCTGGGAGGGCAGGATATAACTCTGACAAATGAAAATGAAGAAGAAGAGATTGTATTTATACCCCGCCCTTCACTACCCAAGGGAGTCTCAGAGCGGCTTACAAACTCCTTTTCCCTTCCCCTGCCCATGACAGACACCCTGTGAGGTAGGTGGGGCTGAGAGAGATCTGACAGAAGCTGCTCTTTTTCAAGAACACCTGTGCCAGAACTAAAGCTTGCCCAAGGTCATCCAACAGGCACAAGGGGAGGAGCGGGGAATCAAACCTGGTTCTCCCAGATTAGAGTCCGCGCACTTAACCACTACACCAAAATGGCTCTAATAAATGTGACAGCAGCTCACCCGGAACTCGCTTCAGAGTTCCCTCTCTCGGAGCCTCCCTCCCCTCTCCTGAAGCCTCCTGGTAAGTCCACCCACCCTCTTGTCCGCCTCCCCTGGCAATCCTACATCTGGGTCTTGTTCTAGGAATCCAACCCATAGGTTTCATACAAAAATGTGTGCTACAGTAAAACTGCAAAGCAAATGCTCCTCTTTGGGAGAAATATTTGGAGAATTCTAAAGGAAGCAAAGAGAGATTAGTGAGGGAAAGGGGAGGTTCCATATTTCTCTTTGGTCCAAGAGCAGGAAAACACACACTAATCTAATGCAATGTTTGTATCTCATGCATAAACCAATACTACTGATGGTAATAAAATAAACCAGCAATGATATTTTTTCCCTGTCAGTTGCTGTGTAAGCACTAACAACATAATGATTACATCCCCCCCCCCCCCGCACTGGAACTAATTATTTTGGACATCATATTTATGACTTCCCATTTTAGTCTGACAGTAACTATTTTCCAAACTGGGTTGCCTTTGTTTAAGCGGCACTTCTTTGCGTTCTGATTGAATTAAAATATCAACATTAGCGTTTACATTTAATATTTCCCCCCCAGAAAGAATCTGAAGGGAGGGTCAAAGTCAGAGAAGAAACATCTGTAGCAAGAGTAGAAAACTTTTTTAAAAATATCAGCAGGTAGTTTATGTGAACACATAAAGTTACCTTCTAGTGAATAATAAGAAGAGAAGAGATTGTATTTATACCCCACCCTTCACTACCCAAGGGAGTCTCAGAGCGGCTTACAAACTCCTTCCCCTCCCTACAACAGACACCCTGGGAGGTAGGTGGGGCTGAGAGAGCTCTGACAGAAACTCTTTTTCTAGGACAGCTGTGCCAGAACTATGGCTTGCCCAAGGTCATGCAGCAGGTGCAAGTGGAGGAGTGGGGAATCAAACCCGGTTCTCCCAGATTAGAGTCCGTGCTCCTGAACACTACACCAAACTGACACCAAACTGAATACCAGGGAAGGGCCTGGGAGAAGGATGTCTAAATCCCTATTTTGCCACTGAAGCCCATTGGGTGGCCTCAGGCCTGTCTTGCCCTCAATCTCGCCTACCTTGCAGAGATATTGTGGAGATAAAATGGATGGGAGACCGACATTGTAAGCCACTTTGGGTGTCCAGTTCAGAGAAAAGGATAGTATAAATATTTGAATAAACAGGCATGTGGCATTAAGATTAAAAAAAGAAGAGAAGAAGATATTGGATTTATACCTCACCCTTCACTCACTTGGAGTCTCAGAGCGGCTTACAAACTCCTTTCCCTTCCCCTCCCCACAACAGACACCCTGTGAGGTAGGTGGGGCTGAGAGAGCTCTGAGACAACTGGCCTTGAGAGAACAGCTGGTACAGAGCTATGGCTTGCCCAAGGTCATCCAGCAGGTGCAAGTGGAGGAGTGGGGAATCAAACCCAGTTCTCCCAGATTAGAGTTGTGCACTTAACCCACTACACCAAACTGGCTCTCAGAATCAGAACCTTGGTCTACCGAGCTCAAGCATCATCTACTCAAACTGGCAGCAGCTCTCCGTGGTCTTAAATGGAGGCCTTTCACATCACTCTCTACCTGGCTGAACTGCAGACCGGAAGGTCGGTAGTTCGGCAGTTTGAGAAGAAGAAGAAGAAGAAGAAGAAGACATTGGATTTATATCCCACCTTTCACTCACTTGGAGTCTCAGAGCGGCTTACAAACTCCTTTCCTTTCTCTTCGCCTCCCCGCAACAGACACCCTGTGAGGTAGGTGGGGCTGAGAGAGCTCTGAGACAACTGTCCTTGAGAGAACAGCTGGTACAGAACTATGGCTTGCCCAAGGTCACCCAGCAGCTGCAAGTGGAGGAGTGGGGAATCAAACCCGGTTCTCCCAGATTAGAATCCGTGCACTTAACCACTACACCAAACTGGCTCTCCCGAGTGCCCTGTGATGGAGTGAGTTCCTGTCTCTGGTCCCAACTCCTGCCAACCTAGCGGTTCGAAAGCAAGAAATTGCAAGTAAATAAGTAGGTACCGCTTTGGTGGGAAGGTAACAGTGTTCCGTGCACCTTGGTGTCTAGTCATACCGGTCACATGACCATGGAAACGTCTTCAGACAGCGCTGGCTCTTCGGCTTGGAAACAGAGATGAGCACTGCATCCCCAGAGTCGTATTTGACTGGCTTTCGAGCAAGGGAAACCTTTACCTTTACGAGTTTATGGGAACACACGAAGCTGCCTTCTAGTGAATCAGAACCTTGGTCTCCCGAGGTCAAGCATCGTCCACTCAAACTGGCAACAGCTCTCCATGGTCTTAAATGGAGACCTTTGACATCACTGTCTACCTGTTTCTTCCAACTAGAGATTCCCGTGGGGCCTTCTGGGGCCTTCTTCATGCCGAGCAGAGGTTACACCTCTGAGCCCCAGCCCCTGCCCTTTTGCCTCTGACAGCCATGATGATTGCCTGTTTCCCCAGATAAGTCCCCCCAGCCAGCTGATTGGTGGCTGAGGGCAGGGCTTGGAAGTGGGGGATTCCTCCTCCATCGGGGGAGTCTGGCAAACCTATTTGGCACCAAGAATACAGAGCATCACTTGCCCCAGACTGAGTGTTCCTATCTATACCTTGTGTGTGTGTGTGTGTGTGTGTGTGTTATCATCATCATCAGGGGTCATTTCGAGCAGGAGCTCGGGGGAGCTCAGCTCTGGGAGTTGGCGCCAGCCCCCCCCCCCCCCCGCGGGGGAATGCCTGCTTGTGTCATGACTGCAGCAAAATGACCCCCATCCCCTGGAAAGGCCCTTGTTCCTCCGACCAGCCTTCTGAAGGCTTCAGACACCGCTGAAGCTATCCTCCCAGAATATTTCTGAGGCTTGGATTAGTAGCTGTCCCTTCTCTGCCATCTCTTCCTTCCTTCCTCCCTCCCCTCCCTCTCTCCTTTCTTTCTTGCCTTCTGACATACTTCCGGTGATGTCAGGTGGTGTATGCAAATAAGTTACGATAATGAGCTCCTGCACCTCTTTTTCTACGAAATGACCCCTGATGATCATTATCACTATCATCAGAGGGCCAGGTCTACAAAAAGTCGAGGCGGCCCCTACTCGGAAGCCTGGCGGAAGAGCTCCGTCTTGCAGGCCCTGCGGAACTGCAAAAGGTCCCACAGGGCCCTGATATTATCTGGGAGCTCGTTCCACCAGTGTGGGGCCACCACTGAGAAGGCCCTGGCCCTTGTAGCCACCAGCCAGGCCTCCCTCGGCCCTGGGAAGACCAGGCGATTTTGGGATCCCGATCGAAGGGCTTGCTGGGGTACATATGGGGAGAGACGGTCCCTCAGGTAGATAGGTCCCTGGCCATATAGGGCATTATTGTATTATCATTATCATCACCAACATCAGCAGCCGCATCGTTATTGTTATATCGTTTCCATTACCATCATTATCATTTTAATTATCATTATGGTTGTAATCATCACTAATATTGGTATTACCATTAATTATGTTCTCATTATTTCATTATCGTTGTTGTTTCATTATCGTTATTATTGTGATCGTCATTAGTGTTATCGACGTTATTATGATCATTGTCATTGCTGTTGTTACGTAAAGTTAAAAACCTTTACACTATCGTAAAAGAAACACTCAGACTTAGGACGCCAGCAAGGGAAACAGATAAAATGAAATGGCTTACGAGAACATCAGCGTAGGACAACAAAACAAATAAATGGGGGGGGGGATTCATACATTCCTAGATAAACGGAGTGAGCCCGCAGATAAGAACATAAGGACATAAGAGAAGCCAATGCTGGATCATGCCAGTGGCCCACTCAGTCCAACACTCTGTCACACAGTGGCCAAAAACACCAGGTGCCCTCAGGAGGACTAGCAGTGGGGCCAGGACACCAGAAGCCCTCCCACTGTTGCCCCCCCCAAAGCACCAAGAATACAGAGCATCACTTGCCCCAAACTGAGAGTTCCTATCTACAATTTGTGGCTAACAGCCACTGATGGACCTCTGCTCCATATGTTTATCCAATTCCCTCTTGAAGCCATCCATGCTTGTAGCCACCACCACCTCCTGTGGTGGTGAGTTCCAATTGTTAATCACTCTTTGGGCGAAGAAGTACTTCCTTTTATCTGTTCTAACCCGACTGCCCAGCAATTTCATGGAGTGCCCATGAGTTCTGTATTATGAGATTTGAAAAGATTTTTTTTTCTGAACCAGATGAGGAAATGAGACAACCGACAAGATACCTAAGTAAATTATGGAGTTTTCTCCTAATGCCTAAAACTTTTTCTCTCGCTCTCCCCCGTCATCGCAAATGCTCAGCAGAAAGATCTGTTTGACCCTGGGGGGCCCCACAAAGCTATAAGAATGACATCAGGTGTTCATGGTGTAGATTGGGTTCCCTGGGGATAATCCCACACTGAAGACCTGTGTGCATGATTAATGCACCAGGAATCAATCCAGGCGATTGTGAAATGCTTTGCGTACAAATCCTGTGGTGCATGTTTCTCCCTCAGATTCCCCTGTGATTAAGCAGCGTGAGTGACACGCTCAACCGAGGAAGTTTGGCCGACATTTTAAAATGGCAATTATTGGATAAGTCCGATTAAATTGCCGCAGGGAGGAGGTTGACAACCCGTCAACTATAGGGATATCATTGTCCTTAATAATATCATTTCAGAGCCAGTTTAAAAAAAAAAAAACCAACCCCCATACACACATAAACAAACTGTACTGTAGAGCTAGTCAACCAGTCTAATAATGAGGGGGGGATTGGACTGTAACGACAAATCCTTTGGATGTGATAATTTCACTTTAGAAAACTTAAATTTGCCAACAAAAACAGGGTGAAGAGCATTAGGGATCAAATTATGGGATAAGTGTCCTGGCATACTGGGAGATCTCCAAGTGACAAACAAACATGGTAAACACATTTGTGTCCCCCCAGTGTCTCACTGCAATAGCTCCGCTGTGCTGAAAACATAGTTTTAAACCTGATTTCTTCTGAAATTATTATCTTCAGCGGCTGCAAACGTAGTGCCTACAGCTGAAGACACCGCTTCTTGTTCCATGCCTCTCCCTTCTTTCCCATCTCCCAGATTTCTCCTTCCTCTAAGGCTAAATTTAGATCATAAGGCGCAGACTTTGATCGTGTTGTGCTTTGAAACGTTATTCATTTTGAGAGTGCCAAGCAGAGTGCATATGGAGAGCCAGCTGGTGTAGTGGTTAGGGTATCAACTGAGATCTGGGAGACCCAGGGTCAAATACCCACTCTACGGTGGAAGCTTGCTGGATGACCTTGGGCCAGCCACACTCTCATAGCCTAATTCACCTCAGGAAGAAGAAGAAGAGGAAGAGGAGGAGGAGGAGGAGGAGGAGGAGGAGGAGATTGGATTTATACCTCACCCTTCACTCAAGAGTCTCAGAGCAGCTTACAATCTCCTTTTCCTTTCCCTTCTCCACAACAGACACCCTGTAAGGTAGGTGGAGCTGAGAGAGCTCTGAGAGAACTGCTCCTTCAAGAACAGCTTTCCTGTTTTGGAGGTAAGGTTGCCAACCTCCAGGTATAGTCTGGAGATCTCCGAGTTCTGGAGGTACAGTCTGGAGATCTGGAGGTACAGGTACAGTCTGGAGATCTACAGAGATCAGTTTTCCTGGAGCAAATAGCTGGTGGACTCTTTGGCATTGCCCCCCCATTGAGGTTCTTCCCCTCCCCTAAACCCAAATGTCCCCAGGCTCCTCCCCCTCCCCAGTCTCTAGGAATTGCCCAGTCTGGAGTTGCAAGCCTATTTGGAAGGTTTTAGTTGATGTGACGGTACATAGTGAGCATGGTATGATAGACCACACAACCATGTGAGGGACTTCTAAATGTTACTGGAGCAAGAGCTCACAGAAGTGTGGAAGAGGAGGAGGAGGAGAAGGAGAAGAAGAAGAAGAGATTGGATTTATACCCCACCCTTCACTTGGAGTCTCAGAGCAGCTTACAAACTCCTTTCCCTTCCCCTCCCCACAACAGACACCCTGTGAGGTAGGTGAGGCTGAGAGAGCGCTGAGACAACTGTCCTTGAGAGAACAACTGGTACAGAGCTATGGCTTGCCCAAGGTAATCCAGCAGGTGCAAGTGGAGGAGTGGGGAATCAAACCCGGTTCTCCCAGATTAGAGTCCGCACACTTAACCACTACACCAAACTGGAGGAGAAGAAGAAGAGGAGAGGAGAAGTAACAGTAGTTGGTTTTATACTTCTGTAAGGTAGGTGGGGCTGAGAGAGTTCTGAGAGAACTGTGACTCAGCCAAGGTCGTCCAGCTGGATTCCTGTGGAGGAGGAGGTGGGAATCAAACCCAGCTCTCAAGATTAGAGTCCGCCGCTCTTAACCACTACCCCAAGCTGGTTGCCTGAGGCTGATTCCATCTCCTTTCTAACCCCCCCCCCCCAAAGCACATTCCAAAGTGTTCCCAGATGATCTTAATTATTGGACCTGAAATGGTGCCCAGTTTCCTACTGAGATCAAACAGGGCACAGATAGCCCCATTGCCACCCAAGACGACCAGCCTCTCCCCCCCAAGATTTTTGTCCCTCTAAGCCTTCTTGTCTCTGCAGGATTGGGTTGCCGTACACAGATAGCAGAGTGCATTTGGTCGCAAGCTAGGTGGGCCTCATCCCCACCATCCATTTGAAATAGATATATTTGAAAAATGTCTTCCTTATCTCAGGGTTGAACTGCCCTGACTTGGATAACCCAGAGTAGCCCGATCTCATGTGATCTCAGAGGCTAAGTAGGGTTGACCCTTGTTAATATTTGGACGGGATACCTCCAAGGAAGTCCAGGGTCATGGCGTAGAGGCAGGCAGTGGCTTGCTACCTCTGAATGTCTCTTGTCTTGAAAACCCTATGGGCTCACCATAAGTAAGCTGTGACTTGACAGTAAAAAAAAAATCTCAACTAATAAATACTTAAGTATAGAACAAAGCTTTCACCTGGATGCCCTTCATTCCTAGAAGTTCCTCTAAGCTGACATGAATGTAGCAACTAAAAATATCAAGGCCATTTTCATTTGTCATCTATGGAACATTGAATTCTTTACAGTGAGGGGGAGTTTCATCTTTCTTTTCTCCAATGAATGAAGATTCTCCTCCTCAAGGGCCCAGCAAATGAGTCCAAGAATCCATAATTCCTCAGCCAGATGTGGGCGGAATATCTCTCTAAAGTGTCTGGTATCCATACTGGAAGAGTCACCATCTCCAAAGCAAACATCTTAAGAAGATGACACATTAAAAAAAAAAAAAAAGTGAGAGAAGTGCTAATGGATGTCCACAACAGCCAGTACTTCCCACGATACCAAGGAAGAGAATCATAAATCTTCAAGGGCAATTGTTTAACCTTCACTGCCTGTTGAATGAAGGTGCACATGTTAGCAAAATGTGAAGGACAGTATCCCAGACAGGCATAGGCATCAACTACGGGGGGGGGGGGGGGCTCAAGGGCTTGGGCCACCCCTGAAATGGAGCACCCGCTGCCGTGCCTCCCTGCTGTGCCTCCCAGGGCCCTTCCTAGGCCTGCCAACCGGTGCCACCACAAGAGCCTCTCTCTCCCCCCACCCGGCTCCCCTGCACCCACTCCTCCCTCTCTCCCTCCCTCCCAGGGCCATCTGGGTGGATGCCCAGCGTGATGGCGTCACCCGGAAATGATGCCATCATGCTGGGCACATTGCCGGGACGACGCTCTAGCAATCGCCCCGAAACTCTATGGCACCATAGAGTTTCAGGGCGATTGCCAGAGCGTCGCCCTGGGAACATGCCCAGCAAGATGATGTCACTTCCGGGTGATGCCATCATGCTGGGCAGTTGCCTGGATGGCCCCTGGAGGGCGGGAGGGAGAGGGAAGGAGGGAGGAGTGGCCAGGCTGGGGGGGGGAGAGGTGGCGTTGGGGACATCATCCCAGCACGCACGCAAATCCCCCCTGGGAATTTGAAAACTCGACGCCCCTGCAGACAGGTTAGGGCCAAAGCTGGCATAGGGCAAGTCTAGCCCTCTCTGTGTTCAAGGCCAACAAGCCCAGACATGTACTCAGAACCATCCCTCTGCCATCAAGCTCAGATATAGCTAGCACGTAGCTGTCATCGTGAAAGGACACAATGCCTTAGTTTCAGCATCTCAAAAGGTGCCAGCATACCTGCATTCCAGCATCACGTCTAACAACTGCAACCGACATTGCCCCTGATACTGAGATCATCCAGACCATGGTTTATTGTTGTCATTGTTCCTGTGATAGAAGAAGAAGAGGAGGAGAAGGAAGAAGACGAAGTGGAGGAGGAGAAGGAAGAGGAGGAGATTGGATTTATACCCTGCCCTTCACTACCTAAGGGAGTCTCAGAGTGGGTTACAAACCCCTTTCCCTTCCCCTCCCCACAACAGACACCCAGTGAGGTAGGTGGGGCTAAGAGAGCTCTGACAGAAATGGCTCTTTTTAAAGAACAGCTCTGACAGAACTATGGCTTGCCCAAGGTCAGTGGAGGAGTGTGGAATCAAACCTGGTTCTCCCAGATGAGAATCCACACACTCAGGGGTTCTTTGGGGCCGGAGCAAGGCAGAGCGCCGCTCCGCCAGCTCAGGAGTGGGCACTAGGGTAGCCACAGGCCAAATCAGATTCTCTGATCTGATTCGGCCCACTGCCGAATTGCCGCTGAAATTCGGCGGCAGATTTAAAAGCGGCTGTAGGGGAGGGGGGTTGAGGGAGAGGCTCCAAACATGCAGGGTACCTTCTGGGACCTCTCCCCCAAATACCCACCAAGTTTCAAGAAGATTGGACCAGGTAGTCCAATTCTACGGGGCCTCCAAACAGGTTGCCCCCATTCCCTCCATTGTTCTTTATGCTGGGAAAAGTAACGTTTTTTCCCACCATAGAGAACAATGGAGGGGATGGGTCAACCTGTTTGAGGCCCTGTAGAATTGGACCCCATGGTCCAATCTTCTTGAAACTTGGTGGGTATTTGGAGGAGAGGTCCCATAAGGTACCTTGCAAGTTTAGAGCCTCTCCCTCAAACCCCCTCTTCTCCAGCCCCTCATATACCCTATGAGTTTTTGCCATTGATTTCAATGGCCCATAGGGTATAATAGGGCTGAAACTGACATTTGGCCAGTTATGCTAATAGGTATGCTAATGAGCTCCTGCTCCTCTTTCTCTAGGAAATGACCCCTGCACACACTTAACCACTACACCAAACTGCCCAGCCATTAATAGAGCCAAGACTATACAATTGCCCCATGCCTTGCTAACAAAGGATTCCCTTCTCAAACTTGGACTTCCTTTGTCCAATGACGCTTTTGAAACATTACCGACCATTCTGGTCCATTTGTGACCATTTCCCCTATTGGGCCTCACTGCCCTGTAGGCACAATTTCCCCATATCTGGGCTCCCAATCCAGCTATATTCAGTCTCCTGAGATGCATACCGACTGGATCTCCCATCTCTCTTGGGTCTTCACAGACGTGCTTGCTGGCCAAGCCATCTGCTCTTCACTGTGGACACTTTCTCTTCAGAAAGTAGCTATTACCCTATCAACGCTTCCCCCTTTGTCATCTCTCTCTCTTAAGATCACCTCAGCCCTTTATTTCTTGTGTGTCTGTGTGCATGTGTGATATTTTTACTGAATTAGCTGGATGTATTAAGGATATTTTCTTAACCCAATTTCAAAAAAATATTTCCTGTCAGTTGTTTGTGTTGCTCCAAGATGGTTCTGACTCTGGTATAGTTGGAGGATGGTCCTTAGCTTGCATATCCATTAAGCAAAGGTCTCTCTGCTAAATTCCCCTATCATAATTCATACAGGCACCCAGTGTTGCAGCTAACACACAATGTATGTGTCTACCAGGCCAACCCTATAATCCGACTATGCTGAGTTCTCACTCCTTCGGGCCTAATCTTTAGGGGTCATATTTGCCCACTTATTGTCAGGAGTGCCTCTGAAGACCTGTCTCCTGTGGACCTAAGTGCGGTGGAGGATCAGTCCCCAGCTCCAGAGGCGCCTCCACCTGAACCAGAGTAGGCTCAAGCAAGCACCTCTCAAGGCATTACCCCAGCACCAGCAGCAGTTGAGCCACAGCCAAGCTCAAGCCCACCTGATTGACCTCCTCAGGTGGAACATCTGAGATCCTGATCCAGGCAAGACTTAGCTGCTAGGAGAAAAGAGGCACGCATGTGTAGCCGCAGATCACTTAGCCCTGAGTTTTAGAAGGATCCGGGACCTCACTGCCAGCTGCTAACAAGCACAGGAAGTGGCTGGGTATTTAGGCACAGCACAAAGACCAACAACTCGTGCTAGCAACAAGTCATTCTGGCTAAGCTCTGCACCCACTCGGCTTGCATCAGCTAAACCTAATTCTGGACCTTCTGGCTCGTGACTCCGGCTCTGTCTGACTTCGGCTTGATTCTGGACCCTCTGGCTCGTGACTTTGGCTCTGTCTGACTTCGGCTTTTGGTTGACTCCTTGGACTGGTTTGCTCCTGAGTTTCCCTCTCTGACCTCGGCTTGGACTGACTCTGCTTTCGGCTTGTGTTTTGGACTTGGTAATTCGTTCCTGATTTGGCTTGACCTGTCTCGGACTTCGACTTGGCTCCTGACCTATTGGCACCCAGCCCGTGACACTTATATTTGGAGACCTCCAGGAGATTGTAGTCCTTTTCCACCAGTGCTCAGCTGATTGGTGGATGGAAACTGAGGTCAAAGGAGGAATGTGATCTTCCTGGGGAGAAAAAAAACAAAAACAAGGCCTCATCTACTTACAGGAAGTTCTTACCACAGACTTCCAGGTGATTCCTAGAGCTACCTGGAAGTGAGAAGGGTAGCTCTAGCTATCACCATAAATGTTGTACTGATATTACCATAGCGTTTCTGCTCGCCACTTCTGGATAGCCCTTGGAATGACCAGGAAGAATATGGTCAGAACTTCTGGTAAGTGTCAGACATTTTTTTTTCTCCTGACATCTGGTTTCCCCACAACCCTCTTAGTGGTGGTCAGGTTGTCACAATGTTGTCACAATTGTATGATCTCAAAACTGTGCACAACAGCACGGAGCATTATAATAGGTAAGGAAGTGATACAAGAAATGGTACCTGGAAATTCTGCTGTTCGCTGACCAGTTGTGACGGTACGCATAGACAACACCCTCACGCACTTTCACCTTATTTATTTGCTTCAAAGTTTTCTATCTCACCCTTCCCTAAAGTCTCAGAGTAGGTCACAAAAAGATTTTTAAAAAAACTATAAAAGTGCTAATTAAATCAATAATCTTAAACAATCACCACACTTCAAGGTAATAAAATTCTGCTCATAGACATGCAATAATCTTAATTACCTTATCCATAGTCAACAGGTCAGTGTATCAGGATATTTACATTTTAATTCAGCAGCCGCAGCTGGTTTTTAACAGCAATACCTCTGGGGGAGGGAAAAAAAGGGTCTTAAAGACTCTTCAGATAATGAAAGACTCAGTGTGTTAACTCTGGATGCATTCACAGATATGCTGTTTTGACACAATGGCTCAATTCCTTTTCAGAGCTGGTCAGACTGATTGAGAGGAGGGGACAGGAGACAGGGTATGATAGGCACATATTAAACAGGTTTACACCATGTTGTGTGCCGTAACAACATGATGGCATCATATACTTTCACACACAATACATAAGCAAGTTGTCAGGCACAGCCCATGGTTCTTCCTCTACCTGGGGTCCAAAGCAGGGCTACCCAACATGGTCACCATTCAGGCCTGTAGCTATCAAGAAAGAGCTATCAATCTGTCAATCCTTTTTGTGTCCAGAAAGGCCTGTAGGTATCTTAGGGCTAGCCCTCCCCGACTCACCGGCAAAGCCCCCTGACTTCCCATTCCACTCAGCACCCCTGAGTGGTAGCAGATGCAGGGAAGGAGCCGGGTATTCTTGCACAGGTGTCCAGATTAAAGGTCCAGATTAAATTACCTTTATTTTGATTAGCCAGTGTCCCCTAAGAAATTCAAATGCCCCCCGACAAAAAAGAAAGAAATCCCAGCTCTGGGCCTGTCACCATTGATGTCATGATGCCCCCTAACTCCTTTTCTGGTGCCTGCCAAGTGTTTCTAAGAAATGGGGGGAGCTACGTGGCTCCCGTGTCCGGAAGGGCTTCTGATTGGCCACGGAAGATCTCATTGGTTTTGCAGATTAAAGTAACACTGCAAGGGGGCTGTGGGCCGCTTCCAGTACGATGCTGGTTTTATTCTCTCTTCCACTCCTCTTTCCCAGTGTATTTTTTTAATTACTCCTTTTGTCCCTGAACTTGGGTTTCTTCTCTCTGTGTGTGGCTCCGACTCCCTCGGTGGCCATTTTGTGTCTCAGAATCCGAGAGGTGACCACAGACTTGAAAAGGTTGGCAACCTTGCCCTGACATGGATAGCCTAGACAAGCCCAATCCCGTCAGATCTTGGAAGCTAAGCAAGGCAAGTACTTGGATGGGAGACCTCCTTGGAATACCAGCAGTCAGGAGACAGGGACAGGCTTTATTTAGCCACCTCTCTGAATATCCTCCAGGCTTTCAGTAGGAGGCAGTTACCAGAGGTCAACATGACTTCCAGGTGCACACACAGTCACCACCAGAGGTCGCCACGACCTTATTGCAACTGGGCATTGAGGCTGAGGCCTTCCCCCAACGTGGAAGGATCCTCCAGGGTCATGTAGTCCAACCCCCTGCACAATGCAGGGAATTCACAAATATCTCCCCCCGTGGCCCCTGTCCCACACTCTACAGGTATCATCTGATGAGGCTCTAGTCTTCTGTGTACTCACTTATGTAGTGGTATAAGTCCACTGCAATTGGGACAGGGGGGAATTGACAACAGGCTTACTTCAGAGTCAACATGCATATGATTGGATTGCATTTGGATATTTTTTTATTTGCCATCAGCCCATTTCATGATCTAACGACTCACTGAAATCAAATGAAGTCTTGGAGTATGTGAGTGTGAAAGGATTTAAGCTCACCCAACTTCTGGCCAGTTCTCAAATCCGTGCTGCTGTGTTACAGACTCAGCCAAAATGTAATCAATATTAAATCTGAGTCATCAATGGGTCACAGATGTTTCCAGCTGTGCTCTGATGGTTGTTTCATGATTTTGGATGGGTGTTTTATGTTTGTACTGGGCCGGACAATATGTGACTATTGTGGATTGTCATTAGTGAGTCTCCTGGAGGTGATCCAGAGGCTGGGGGTCATTACAGTTTATCCCACTGGCTAATTTTTTCCTTGTCTCCGGATGAATTATTTTTTACCATTTCTGTCAGGCTTGTTATTACTCAAATTAAATCATCCGTGAAATATATGCAGCTGAGAGACAGCGGAGTTGCCAGAACAGTGAAGATGATGGTTGGTTCCTTGGCTTTCGCATCAATATGAAGAAAACACTATTAACAAAAACTGAAATTGAGATACTGGAGTCCAAAACTGCCCCCCCTCCCCCCAGTAATAGCATAAGTCTGGGAAGTTCCAGACATTTTGAAATGTCTTCTCACAGCCCAACTTCTTGATGTCAAGGAAGAGCCTCCCCTCTTAAGAGAAGAAGAAGAAGAGAAGAAGAGATTGGATTTATACCCCACTCTCCACTCCCTAAGGGAGTCTCAGAGTGGTTTACAAACTCCTTTCCCTTCCCCTCCCTGGGAGGTAGGTGGGGCTGAGAGAACTCTTTCCCAAGCTGTCCTTGAGGGAACAGCTGGTACAGAGCTATGGCTTGCCCAAGGTCATCCAGCCAGGTGCAAGGGGAGGAGTGGGGAATCAAACCCGGTTCTCCCAGATTAGAGTCCACACACTTAACCATTACACCAAACTGGCTAACAGCTAGTATTTGGATGGGAGACCTCCGAGGAGGAGGAGGAGGGCTCTTCAGAGGACTGCCCTTGAGAGAACAGCTCTGAGAGAACTTGTGCCTGACCCAAGGTCACACCAGCAGCTGCATGTGGCGGAGTAGGGAATCATACCCAGTTCTCCCAGATTAGAGTCCATGCTCCTAATACCAGGGTTGTGACTTGGAGGCAGGCAATGGCAAACCACCTGTGTTATTCTCTTGCCTTGAAAACCCCATGGAATCGCCATAAGGCATCTGTAACTTGATAGGAGAAGAGGAGGAGGAGGAAGAAGAACCATTGTCAAACTTTAGCTTTCTATTGCTATGAAAGTGGGTACAGAATGGACAGGTTAAATGTACTCTTCCCAATATGTGTGATTACTATGTCTTCTGAAAAGATGATGTGTGAATTTTCTACCTTGATACTTACCTACCAGACACCAGATTAATTGGAGGTTTGGAATGCATGTTCCACAGCCGGAATATATGTCCGTTGCCCTTTTCAGAAAAAAAAATGGCGATCGGGCACATCAGGAGGATCCCACGTAACACATTTGTTGTATATGTCCAGTCAAATACAATGATCGACCAAGACCAGACTTTCAAAAATTGGACTCTACTGCCCTGACTCTATAGCCCAGGCAAGCTCATCAGATCTCGGAAATCAAGCAGGGTTGACTCTGGCAAGTACTTGGATGGGAGATAGCTTTGGAATATCGGCAGTCGGGAGGCAGGGGCAGGTTTTATTCAGCCACCTCTCTGAATGTCTTCCCGGCGTCCAGTAAGGGTCATTTACCAGAGATCGCCATGACTTCCAGGTACAAACACACACACAAACACACACAGTAAGGAAGAAGAAAAAGAAGAAGAGATTGAATTTACACCCCACCCTTCACTTGTAGTCTCAGAGTGGCTTTCAAACTCCTTTCCCTTCCCCTCCCCACAACAGACACCCTGTGAGGTAGGTGGGGCTGATAGAGCTCTGAGACAACTGTCCTTGAGAAAACAGCTGGTTCAGAGCTATGGCTTGCCCAAGGTCATCCAGCAGGTGCAAGTGGAGGAGTGGGGAATCAAACCCGGTTCTCCCAGATTAGAGTCTGCACACTTAACCAGTACACCAAACTGGTACACATCATTCAGTACCATGAATGATGAGGGTGGCCCAGGCTAGCATGATCTCATCAGATTTCGGAAACTAAGCAGGGTTGGCTCTGGTTAGCATTTGGGTGGGAGACCTCCAAGGAATACCAGGGTTGTGACGTGGAAGCAGGCAATGGCAAACCACCTCTGAAGCTCTCTTGCCTTGAAAACCCTACAGAATAGCCATAAGTCAGCTACGACTTGACATCATCAACAACAGCAGCAGCAAATGGAGTACACAGTTCCTTATAGGAATGAATCAACTGCAATTGTGGTCCATTTCCATTCCAGAAGGAACGGATGCAATTGAATCCCTGCCAAATCTCAACAGCCTGTGGAGTTTCCTTAAAATAAAATGATTCCATTCTCGGTATGAATCAGTCTCATATCGTTTGAGCCGCCTGTTAAGTATAGGCACCAAGCTACACTGTGATCCTTTGAGACAATTAAATAGCAAATCGTTTCCCTGTGTTGATTTGTAAGATGCTGGCAACATGCTATTTAGACTTCAAATGACTTTGCTAAATTATTAACAGGAAAAAAACCCAGAACTGTCACAGTTAGAGCCTGTAATAGGGTTAGGAACACGATGTACGCTTTCTTGCTGTAAAGAAAATACATTTCATACATCGAAATTCTGTAAGAAAGTCCTGTGTCCTATGCAGAGTTCTGTATGTATACTGATAAACATGTGGAGATTTCCACCATGCATATGCCCCCATTGATTTAATTCCATCTTTGTGCATTTTAATGTTATCAGGGAACAGAGTTACTGGTAACATCAGCCTGTATGTAAGGCAGTTGGAATTCTTTAGAAAAAAAGTGGAATAATCGTAATAACTGAAGATAGATCCAAGTGGTCAGCAGTGTTGGACTGGAGCAGAACAACAAATTTAGAGTCCAGTGGTACCTTTAAGACCAACAAAGTTTTATTCAATGTATGAGCTTTCATTTGTATGCACACTTTTTCAAATACATTGGAATGATAGACAAGGTTCAAACTAATATAAAGGGGCTAAACAGCAAATTAACATGTAAAATGATGAAGATGTGCAAAGACAAAACTAGATAACAAGCTAAGGTTATCAGGTCAACAGTTGTAAAGCAACAAATATGTCAAAACAGCAGATGAATGTGTAAAGATATATTTTCTAACTGTTGGAAGTAAGCTGATTATCTCCTCTCAGGCATGGAGGTCAATTAACATTCCCCCCCCCCCACCTTGTTTGAGGTGGATGCAGCAAAACTTCCCAACAGTCCTTGCGTTACATTCAGTATTCTAATATACTATTCAGCGACGATATGACAAACCTTTATTGGCACAGAGAGCGCAAAACATTATGGGGAACAACAAAATACCAACATACATCAATCACTTGCACTTTGGCTATTCAAACCGTGCCTTCTGATTGCATAATACACTATTCTGAAAAATAAATACACTAAAATACAGAAGTTGTATAATCCTTCTTGTTGAGAATACATATGTGAGGACTGAAAGAGTTAGCACGTGTAATGAGATAAGAACCCAATATCCCTGTTGAGTTAATGATTGAATTCAATCAAACATTTGGTGGAATGAGAACAGAGAGGAGGGTTCAATGTAGCATAGGCTACGGCTGATGTTGAGGATACATCAGTGGTATCTTATAGATGACAGGGCCTAGAACCCGCTGGATGGGGTTTTAATTGTAACTTATGCTTGAATGTAACTGGTTTTTTTATGTAAGCTGCCCTGAGCCAGCTCTGGCTGGGAGGGCGGGGTCGAAATTCAAAAAAAATAAAATAAAATAAAATAAATGAAACAGTAGAGTTTCTGGTGATTCCTAGAGCTACCCCATGCCGCTTCCATTTTTTTTTTTAACCCAAAGTGATGTGATGCCGCAGCCAGTGCCATGCCCCCTCCCATATCCCTCTCATAGCCCTCCTAGCGGCACTTGAGGTAGTTCCATGGGATCCATTTCTCTAGATTTTGTAGCAGAGGTCTGGAGGCCAGATGGTGGTTGGATCCCTAATCGTGAACCGGTCAGACAGTCTGCTGTGCAGGCCCTGCTGAAATGAATGGCGGCTGCAGAGGAGCTGATTCTGGGGGCCTGGCAAAGGAGACCTTCCCAATGGATTGCCATTTGGTTGTCCATTACCCAGCGGGGGGGCTGAACATGAGTACTTCCTGGTGCATTGATATGCAGGATAATTTCCTAGTGGATCGCCATCTTTCACATCTCCCCTTGGCAGCGCATGCACTAATATGTTCTGGTTCATTGCCATGTCCTTTCACATGCCCCGTTCCTCTCAGCAATGACTTGTACTGAGATTCTTCCCACGTCTTTCCCACTTTTCACATTGGAATTCCCAGAATCTTGTCCTCCTATCGTTTCGTGGGCACCCCAGGAAAGCGCATTTCCCAGTGAGAGCCAGTTTGGTGTAGGGGTTAGGAGCATGGGCTCTAAGCTGGGAGAACCGGGTTTGATTCCCCACTTCTCCACATGCAGCTGCTGGTGTGACCTTGGGTCTTTCAGAGCTGTTCTCTCAAGGACAGTTCTCGAGAGCGCTCTCTCAGCCCCACCTACCTCACAGGGTGTCTGTTGCGGGGAGGGGAAGGGAAAGGAGATCGTAAGCCACTCTGAGACTCCCTTGGGTAGTGAAGGGGGGGGTACAAATCCAATCTCCTCCTCCTCATCATCATCTTTTTCTTCTGCTTCTCCTCCTCCTACAGGGCTTTTTGGCCTGTGCCTAACGGGAGTCTA
This sequence comes from Lepidodactylus listeri, assembly GCA_029233225.1. Lineage (NCBI taxonomy): Eukaryota > Metazoa > Chordata > Lepidosauria > Squamata > Gekkonidae > Lepidodactylus > Lepidodactylus listeri. Next base: position 10,781,741 of record JARCFY010000006.1, on the reverse strand, counting down.
TATTCCATCATCTTACAGAGCCAAAAGTTCTTGAAATGGAGCCCAGGAGAGCAAGCAAAAAGGGAGGGGGGAATCCTTCCTCTAGAAAGAGCGTGTGTGGGGGGGAAGAGATAGAAAACAAATTTAAAACCTCTGAAAGAATCTCTATGGGAATAAATAAAAACTGGAAACTTTTCTTTTTTATTGTCAGCCAGTACAACTATATTTCTTCCCTCACCATATATCACTTCTGTTGTCCGCGGGAAGACGAGAATGTTGCCTGGTGATTTACTTTAGTTATCTATTTAATGTTACTTGCATACCCAATGCTGCCCATTAAACTAATTAGTAGCGCCTCTTCAGTATAATTAATAAGCAATAAAAATACCGTTTCAGGGTGCTAAATTTTTAATGGCATGCTATGTCTCCTGTGCGTTTTCAAAGGATAGTCATGGCACATAATGGATCCAGCCGCACGAGAAGCCACCGAGATACTTTGGGCGTTACGATCAGCCATCTACTAGTTTAACTATTTTCTTTGCCCATTTTAAATAGTTCTTTCAATGAAAGGACACAGCTGACACCTTTGATGGAACTTGGTTTCCTAAAGTTTGCTGGTCTCTCCTTTAGATTCAGAGTTGGGTATTGGAAGGTCGGAGCCACAATGGCTGAGAGGTTAAGATGCTGAGCTGCAGACCGCAAGGTCGGTAGCTCGGCAGTTCCAGACCCGAGTGCCGCATGACGGAGTGAGCTCCCGCCTCTGGCCCCAGCTCCTGCCAACTTTGCAGTTCGAAAGCAAGAACTTGCAAGTAGATAAATAAGTACCGCTTTGGTGGGAAAGGTGTTCCATGTCCCTTGGTGTTTAGTCATGCCAGCCACATGACCATGGAAAAAAGTCTTCAGACAGCGCTGGCTCTTTGGACTGGAAACGGAAATAAGCACTGCCCCCTAGAATCAGATTCAACTGGCTTTTGAGCAAGGGAAACCTTTACCTTTTTATTGAAAGGTTAGGGCCATGGTGGTTAAAACTCAGAGATCTGCAGCTCAGAGGTTAAAACGCTGAGCTGCAGATCAGAAAGTCGGTAGCTCAGCAGTTGGAGACCCAAGTGCCGTGTAATGGAGTGAGCTCCCATCTCTGGCCCCAGCTCTTGCCAACCTGGCAGCAAGAAATTGAAAGCAAGGAATTGCAAGCAGATAAATAGGTACCACTTTAGTAGAAAGTAACAGCGTGCAGTGCACCTTGGCATTTAGTCATGCTGGCCACATGACCACAAAAAAGTCTTTGGACAGTGCAGGCTCTTCAGCATGGAAATGGCGATGGGCACTGCCCCCTAATGTCAGATTCGACTGGCTTTCGAGCAAGGGTAACCTTTACCTTTTACCTTTATTGAAAGGTTATGTTGACCTGCATGGACCAGGCTAGCCCAATCTCATCAGATTTCAGAAGCTAATCAGGGTTGGACCTGGCTAGTACTTGGATGGAAGACCACCAGCAAAGTCCAAGATATATTACACATTGTAAGCCACCATGAGCCCTACGTGTAGGGAGGGGCGGCCTAGCAATTCCAATTTAATAAATAATGATACACAGAGACAAACAATGGCAAGTGGCCTCTGAACATCTCTTGCCCTGAAAACCTAATGAAGGGTTGCTATGAGTTGGCGATGATGTGATCTCACTTTGCAAACATCTGGGCTGTGGTCACAGGCGCCAGTTGAAGCAGAGGGAAAGAGAAGGTATTTTCTCTGGAGCAATTTGACATGAGATCACACAGCCCTTTGAAGCTGCGGGCACAGCCTGTCAATGTGAGAGTCATTTTTTTCTTCATTTGTTTTCCTTGCACATAACCAAGGCATCGAGGAATTGCACCTCTGCACTGAGGGCCCCCTATGGACTATGCAATGATGTGCTACTGTGAAGGGGGAGAAAACATGGCACAAAGTCAGGATGGCATGATCAGACCATCCCAATGGCATGATAGTGTGCTTGAGTGATCAGACGGGAAAGTCCGTCTATGGCCCATCAGCAAGCATTAGGACCGGACTTCCCCCAATGTCTTTTAACTTCGCTTTCATGGCAGAGCAGCATGTGTTGCTGACAACTGCGGGATGCTGTCTGATTGCTCCCTTTAGATCCATCAGCCGTTTGCACCTATATCGGATCTAAAGGACCATGTGATCACAGCCCAGGAAAGATTTCTTCTACTTTGGTACTAAACACCCGCAGAGATACGTAACCCCCCAAATAAATTTAGACGATCTTATCCAAATTTTCTTTCTTCCAAATAACTCCAAATGATGGGGAATTTCACACTAAAGGTTTAAAAACGTTACTGAACCAGCTTGGAATAAACCGGTACAGTGATGGCTGTTTCAGACAACCCTTCCCCTATCATTTTGGAGCCGTCTTCGAAGCAGTTTGAGATTTCAGACTGCTGCTTTCTTCTCAAGCCTCTTTTCACCACACACACACACACACACAGCATTTTAAGACACAGCCTGGACCTTGATCTCTCTCTCACTCTCCCCACATTTTAAGACTCAGCCTGGATCTCTCTCTCTCTCTCTCTCTCTCACACACACACACACACACACACACGCAAACACACAGGGCATTTTAAGACTCAGCCTCTTAAAAAAAAAAAATCACGGAGATCGCCCGTGTGGGTGAAATGAGGGGCGAAAACACTCATCATCAAAGGAAGCGCTTCAGGGGCATTTCACACAGCACCCTCTATAGCGCTTCAGAACTGGTATAAGAACTGAAGAATGCTTGGGAGGAGGTTTCAAGGTAAACCGGCTCAGGAACGCTTCCCTAATGCTTCTGTCTGAGATGGCCAATATGTTCCGTTACAAAGTAGCATTTTTGCTCACAAGACTCCACTGCTTAGAGGGTGCATTGGTAAAGAGCTGCTCGATTTGAGACGGGCAGCTCCCGTGTTATTCGTCCTTTGACAAACTATCTTCCTGTGCAAAATTATGTCTGCTTTCTGGCATGCAGGCTTGGCGGTGGGGGAAGGGATTGACAGGTACAGCAAGGAAAGGATGGGAGAAGATAGAAAATAAATAGACTGAGATTTATGAAAAGGCCTCTTTCAGCGGAGCCGGCCTGATAGAATTTGATGAATGTAAGCAGCGCTGTTTCCCCCCCTCCTTTCTTTTGGTTTTAAGACCTAAAAAAGGCAGGATTTGTCGGCGTTTCCCTCCTGGATAAATTGCTGTGCTGGAGAGATTTTGCCCCAGACATGGGTTTTTGTTACCCTGTCTTTCTCGTCAAAGGAGACCCAAAGTTGCTTATGTCATTCTCCTCTCCTCCATTTTATCTTCACAACCACCCTGGGAGGTAGGTTAAGCAGAGAGAGGGCGACTGGCCCAAGGTCACCCAGCAAGCTTCCATGACATGACTGGGTATTTAAATCCGAGTCTCCCAGATAAGAGTCCTGCACTCTTAACTGCCATATCACACTGGCTCTGTGTGCCAATTGTGGGTGCAATTGTGGGTGCTTGACTCCACCTATCGATTAATCTGGGGGGATATCACATGTTACAATGCATGCCAAACCTGCAGGAGTTTGAGCATTTCTACTCTGAGGTATCCGTAATCTGGGGAGAGGGGCTGTGGCTGAGTGGAAGAGCCTCCACTTGACATGCAGAAAGTCTCAAGTTTAACCCCTGGCACCTCCAGTTAATGGACCAGGCAGGAGGTGATATGAAAGACCTCCGCCTGAGACCCCAGGGAGCTGCTGCCAGTCTGAGCAGAGAATACTGACTTTGATGGACCAAGAATCTGATCCAGTATTTATTTATTTATTTATTTGGCTTTTGTATCACCTTTCCCGCAAGTGGACTCGGGGTGGTGAACAAGAGATTCCTATAAAAATACATTAAAAACCACTAATAGTCTAAAAATACAATTCTAGATATACCCGATACCCGCATGGAGCTGTAATACAATTCAAGCCCCCAATTTACTTTACTGTAACAGTGGGGTGTATGTGTGTGTGTGCAGGGGTCCTTTCGTAGAAAAAAAGGTGCAGGAGCTCATTAGCATAACTTATTTGCATATGCCACACACCCCGACATCTCTGGAAGTATGTCAGAAGGCAAGAAAAAAAGAAGAGAGAGAGACCGAGCGAGAGAGAGAGCAAGAGAGAGAGAGAGAGAGAGAAAGAAAAGAAAAGAAAAGAAAAGAAAAGAAAAGAAGGAAGGAAGGAAGGAAGGAAGGAAGGAAGGAAGGAAGGAAGGAAGGAAGGAAGGAAGGAAGGAAGGAAGGAAAGAAAGAAAGAAAGAAAGAAAGAAAGAAAGAAAGAAAGAGCTGGCAGAGAGGGGACAGTTACTAATCCAAGCCTCAGAAATACCACTATTCTGGGAGGATAGCTTCAGTGGTGGCTGAAGCCTTCAGAAGGCTGGTCGGAGGAACAGGGACCTTTCCAGGAGATGGGGTCATTTTGCTGCAGCCATGACACAAGCAGGCATTCCCCTGCACGGGGGGGGGGGGGGGGGGGCTGGCACCAACTCCTGGAGCTGAGCTCCCTCGAGCTCCTGCTCGAAATGACCCCTGTATGTGTGTGTGGAAGCAGTTGGCGAACCCAATGTCTGTTGGCAACTGTTAATCACTGGACCCTTAATGTTAACCCATTGATGTTAAAGACGTTGTTGTCATCAGCCATAGCTTGGCAGAGCACCTCTACCTTACAGGCCCTGCAGAATTGTAACAGATCCTGCAGGGCCGTGATGTTGATAGGCAGAGTTCCACCAAGCTGGAGCCAGGGCGGAAAAGGCCCTGGCTGTGGTCGAGGGCAACTGGACACTCTTTGGGCCAGGGTCTTCCAATAGATGTTGATCACTTGAGTGCAACACTCTCGGGGGGACAAACCAGGACGGGTGGATCTGTAGGTACACTGGTCCCTGACCATTGGGGGCCTTAAAGGTTAGGACCAGAACCTTGAACCTGGCCCAGTACTCAACTTGGAGCCAGTGCAACTGACAGAGCCCGGGTTGCATGTGTGCTCTTACCGGTGTCCCCATGAGGACCCAGGCCACTGCATTCTGGACAAGCTGTGACTTCCAGATCAGCCTCAAGGGCAGCCCTACATAGAGCAAATTACAGTCATCAAGTCTAGAGGTGACCATTGTGTGGGTTACTGTGGCTCAGTCAGGGCAAGACAGGTGAGGGGCCAGCTGCATGTGGGTATAAGGCATCTCCATAAGTGTACTCCAGACAAGACCCACTACGTCTATCTCTCAGTGGCATTTGAGCACCATCACCATTTATTAACAGGCATCCATTTGCAGAGATGTTAGATCTACCTCTTCTGTCAGGCTTTATAACAAAACATGTTTTCTTCCCTAAGGTATCTTCTTGAGCCTCCCCCCCCCCCCCGCTCTTTTGAATATATCCTTTTGTACATCCCCCTCCCTCCTGCTGAGCGTGAAAATGAGAATATTATTCAAATGACAATCTTCTTCTTGAATGATCAGAAGGGTGCTCAAAAGGAACATTGTCAGGCAAGGCGGTTCGGCTCGAGGAATTCAGGAACAGGAGGATTTGGCGGCTCCCTTCTCAAAAGGGTTGGAGAGGTCAGGTCTCTCCAGCTGCACTCACAAATCATTAGCATCTGAGAAGTAATCAGGAGTGACACAGCCTTGGGCGAGAGCAAATTGACTTCCAACAGGTAGTAGAATTAAAAAAATATAGGAAGGGGAGGGGAAAAATGATTGGGGAAATGTTGCTAGTACTTCATTGCGCGTAGAGTTTATTTCCCCCAGGTTTCTCCGTAGATTGAGGGAATGGATGTGACATTTCTACCTAATGCAGAACATTTTGGCTGTTTCACAACCGAGGCTACAAGGGGGTCAGGAGTCTTCCTGCCACATTGTCTAGATGTCTCTGCTGAGAAGTGTATTTGCGCTGTTAGGTAACCGTACGAGGGAGGGGCATATTTCGCGCCCAGATTTTTTACCTTGAGGGAAGCACAGAAGATCATTGCCGAATGCCTGCTGGCGAGCTCCAACAGTGACCGCTGCTGAAAATATCACAGCTGACTCTGAACAGGAATGAGCAAAGTTTTGGGATCCATTCCAGATAGCAGTGAGCTAAGCATAGTTTTCACGGGTTGGATCCAGCCAGGTTTTTAATTCCGTCTCATCCAATTCCACTCCTTACTGTCAGCAGAGTAATCAACACAGCAAAGGTGCCCATCCTGATTAAAGTGCAGACAAGGCTGTATTCAGGAACTAACTTACTTGATAGTGAAGAGGAGACACAGAGACAGGGTCCTAGCTACATCACTAGCTCAGAAGGCGAGAGAGACCGTTTCCTCAGTAGTGAAGTCCCCGCATTGACATTTATAGAATTGCGTGTTGTGTGAAATTCTCCACAGTACATTTTTCCTCACCAGGTGCCAACCTGAAATTACTCCTTAACCTGTGTTTTTGGAACCCCTAGTTTTAGTGAGCCCCCAAAATGTGGAGTAAGAAGGAGAAGACTTCAAGTTTGTGCCTGGTGAGGAAAAATCTGTGGAAAATTTCACATGACATGCAGTTTTAAGAACATCATTTCACTACTGTGTAATGGTCAGACTGTGTGTCCATGGAGTTTCTGAGAAGAAGCAGGCTATTGCCCTAAGAGTAAGCAATCTGGAAAGAAATGAAGCAACAGGAGAGAAGGTGCTGACCTCCCTATCCTCTCTAATGGTCTTCTCGCGGCCCCCTGCAGGGTCTTCTTCTCTTCTGCTTTGTACACCAGACATGGCCTATTTCAACACTTACTGCTATCCCCTCCCATGTGACTTTTGCCCAAGAAGGTCCCGAATAACTTTCGAGGTAGTCAACCAGGGACCCCCTTCCCCTTTTTTTCCTAAGGGAAAAAAGCTGGTTGGATACAGCCCCATGATTTCCACCTTACCTGGAGTCTTAGGTCTTTCCATGAAGACTTCCTGGGGCCCCTTTCTTGCCGTCCATCATCTTCTCCAGTAAATTGGCAAGACTGGTATAAGAGCGGGAGAAAATGTTTACAGGCATACTTTTAGCACAGCACCAGAATGAGCAAGCGTAGCAAAAGAAATGGGCAAAAACGCAAATCCTCTGTCCTCTCTATACATACTGTGTCAGATGTTAAAATAGGACAGGCCCCTTCTGCTTAGGGTGTTACAGATCTCTATAGATTGTCCTATACCTTAAATCTGTCTCCAGGTCTTCAGGTGAATATATGGTCAAAATGGCTGCCTTCCCAGAGAAGAGGTCTGTGTGTGCTCATGGATGCAACACACAAGGAAAAGAGTCTTCCTTGCTGTTGCAAGAAGTTTTTATCGCATCTATTTATCATATGCCAGGTTAAAGAAGCATTTCCTAAGGCTTCTTCCTGAAGATTATTCCTGGATCCAGTCCTCCAGTCTCTTTTCCCTGCTTGGAGGGGTGGAAGAGCTTGATCCACCCATTATCTCCTGTTAGATCTATTAGCATTTGTATGGAGGTGAGCTGAAATACCTCTGGGAAGCAATTGAACTGCCCCCCTCCCCTGGTGTCTACCCAGAAGGAGAGAGAGAGAAAGAAAGAAAAAAACCTGTTAACACGCAGTGTGGAGGTTTGGCTTATTTCAAATCTCCTAGAGGAAAAAAAAATCATTTCTTCACAGCATACAAATATTTAAAACACATTTTTTTAAAAGGAATGGTTTGGGAACACCAGCATGGAAAATGTGCAAAGAGCAAAGACTCCTGATAAATATTTTGTGGGGCAGAGGGGGTGAGAAGAAGAAGAAGAAGAAGAAGAAGAAGAAGAAGAAGAGATTGGATTTATACCCCACCCTTCACTCAGCATCTCAGAGCAGCTTCCAATCTCCTTTCCCTTCCCCTCCCCACAACAGACACCCTGTGAGGTAGGTGGGGCTGAGAGAGTTTGTCGAGAACTGCTCTTGAAAGAACTGTGTCTTGCCCAAGGTCACCCAGCAGCTGCATTTGGAGAAGTGGGGAATCAAACCCAGTTTTCCCAGATTAGAATCCACATAGGGCATATCAATCCCTATGAATTACATGGGTCACTACTGATACATTACTGAGCATTCTGAACCAATGTACAACTGACCCTTCTGGACAGCTTCGATAATAATATACTCAACTAAGGAATAATTCTGAGCACAGATTACCTAGAGAGATGCTCTCATCATCTGTGAATGCAAAGCAATTACCGCCTTGCGTATAGGCCTCATCTTTTATTTAAAAATATATATATAAGCTTGTGATTTTTATTCAGTCATTTGCTAATCTTGTTTGTAATTCCTACTCATATACACCTTCCTCCCCCCCCCCCCCCAATTTCTCTCTCTCCCAGACTAAACAGTAAGGCAGATTCAATTACACGAGCCTCAATAATTTAAGACATACCGAAGAATGAGATAAAAATTTGATAAGCGGCAACTAAGCACAGCTTCATGAGACGCCAGGACTTTTCTCGAAATTCAGCGACTGTTTGCCCCCGAGCAGGTTTGTTAGATTAAAAATAATGTTTATGCATTTCCCAAAATTGAATTCCCCTGACTTCTTTGATTTTTTTGGTTCTGCTCCAATTTGCTTCTGTAATGAACTGTGTTCTATGGAAGTATTTCCTTCGCTGCCCTTTCACCTCCAGCGCTTTTAAGCTTATAATGGAAGACTCCGCATCAGCGAAAAACAATTTTTTTTTGCCAGTTGGGGAGGAGTAATCAGCAACCGGAGCGAGAGCGTTTTCGTGTGATGTCCTAATGCAAGAACTGGTTAGAGACCGGCTCTGGGATGAAGTGTGTTGCACTCTGGGTTCCACCTGCTTCGGCTTTATGTCTCCATGTCCCCAGAACAGAGGGAAATGTGTCTGGAAATCGGTTGTCTGAGCTCTCCTTCTCTACTCATTGCATCTTCTGCTTGGCCCTCCCTGGCTCCCGTAGCTGCAGATCAAAAGGGGAGGAACTTTGTGCCAGTAAGGATGCCAGACTCCAGGTGGGACCTGGGGATTCATGACTTCTAGATCCTTAAACATACACAAGCTCTCAAACTGGTATTAAGATGGGACTATACTCCCATTAAACGACATCATATTAACATAGAATACTCACCTTTGTGCTAGAGAGCTTGTGGCGAGGTTGCTGACGGACCTGCAAAATCCCTGCTGGCGGACCTGCAAATATATATATATATATATACTATATTGGGACTCAGTAATACAATCTATTAAAACTATTACAAAAATTGACTTACCTTGTACTCCTGAAGTAATATTGTTGGACTTAAGGCTCCGATATCCTAACAATACAAAAAGGCTCCGATATCCTAACAATACAAAAAGATTTAATTTCAACATTACTAAAGGCGGCCAAATCAGTTACTACAAATAACTGGAAAAGTGCAAACTCTTTAACAACCCATCAGTGGTACATTAAAGCATGGAAATATTATACTGTGGGGAAAATGGCAGTGTCAGCATCTCCATATAATACCTATAAGTCACAATCATGTTTCTTCTCTAAGTGGCTCCCGTTTCTCGAAGCAACTTATGCTCGTTTTATCCCCACGCACATAATACCAAAAAGGTATCTGGAAATTATTTCCATATTTTGAACTTAAGAGTAAGCCTTAAACAATACAACTGTTGACTTTATAAAGTTTTATGAGGTTTTTAACGCTACTATTCTATTCCTATAATTGTTGCTACTTGTTGTTTATTAACTATTTTATTATTATTATTATCATTATTAGCGTTTTGACTTGTTATTATGGTTCAGTAATACCAATGTTTCCTTTTATGAACTCAGCTGTTGTAAAGTTAAATAGTCTCCAGATTGGTGGCAACAAGGGCCAGGGCTTTTTCGGTGATGGCCCCGCACTGGTGGAATGAGCTCCCAGAAGACACCAGGGCCCTGCGGGACCTTTTGCAGTTCCACAGGGCCTGGAAGGCAGAGCTCTTCCTCCAGGCTTTTGGGGCCACCACTGGGAAAAATGGTCGCGAGTAAGTGGCCAATGAAGTACTGGCTCGGTACATCTTCAGGTGGCTACCTCTCTGGCTGGGGGGATGTAGTAGCAGATGTGGCTATTGTCTGGTGTTGGTTTCTGTAATTGCCGCCATTTTAGTGGATTCTGTGATTTATATGTAATTTTAATGGTTAATTGAATTTTGTATGTGGTTTTAATGTTGTGAACCGCCTAGAGCCGCTTTGTGCTGGCTAGGCGGGATATAAATCTAAATAAATAAATAGTTATAAATAAAATTTTTAAAAAAGGGGGGGAAAAGAATTGGAACTCATCACCAGACTACAGAGTTCCCTTGGATAAAATGGATGCTTTGGTGGGTAGACTCTACGGCCTCCTGGCTCTGCGATTCAGATATTTAGTGCCTCTGAATGTGGAGTGTGGTAGAGGGAAGAGGTGCAATCATGTGCGGATTAAGTGCCATCAAGTTGCTTCTGACTTATGGTGACCCAGTGAATTTAAGGACTTCCAAAATGCCCTATTGATGACCTCAAAAATGCCCTGCTCAGGTTCTGAAAACTGAAGACCATGGCTTCCTTCATAGCAGGGTTCCCTCTAAGCAGAGTTAGTCTGAACTAGCTCACAGTTTTTCAGCCTCCGTCTTAGCTCAGGAAGGGTGGCTCCAGAGCAAATTAATTTATGCAGTAGCCAAATCTCTCTCACACAACTGTAATGCCAGTAGCTCACAAAGTAGGATTTTTGCTCGCAAGACTCCACAGTGTAGAGGGGACATTGCAAATGATACATGAATCATAAGAACAGCCCTGCTGGAGCAGACCAAGAGCTGACCAGTTCAGACCAACAGCAGGGCATAGAAGCCAAGGCCTTCCCCTAAAAGAACCTAAGAAGAGCCCTGCTGGATCAGACCAGTGGTCCATCTAGTCCAGCATCCTGTCTCACAGTGGCCAACCAGTTCTTCTGGACAGCCAACAACAAGGCATAGAGGCAAAGGCTTTAACTAGAACATAAGGAGAGCCCTGCTGGATCAGACCAGTGGTCCATCTAGTCCAGCATCACATCTCACACAGTGGCCAACCAGTTTTCCTCTGCCTGAGATCCTGGAAAGCTACTACCAGTCTGCAGGGGTCCGTTGGGGCTGGAGCGAGGCAAAGTGAAGCTCCGCCAGCTCAGGACTGGCCAGTAGGGCAGCCATGGGCTGAATCAGATTCTCTAATCTGATTCAGCTCGCCGCCGAATTGCTGCTGAAATTTGGTGGCAACTTTAAAAGCCACTGGAGGAAAGGGGGTTTGAGGGAGAGGCTCCAAACTTGCAGGGTAGCTGCTGGGGCCTCTCTTCGAAATGCCCACCAAGTTTCAAGAAGATTGGACCAGGGGGTCCAATTCTACGAGGCCCCAAACAGGTTGCCCCCATTCCCTCCATTGTTCTCTATGGTAGGAAAAAAGTTAACATTTTTCCCTCCATAGAGAACAATGGAGGGGATGGGACAATCTGTTTGGGGGCCCATAGAATTGGATCCCGTGGTCCAATCTTCTTGAAACCTAGTGGGTATTTCGAGGAGAGGCCCCAGCAGCTACCCTGCAAGTTTGGAGCCTCTCCCTCAAACCCCCTTTCCTCCAGCCCCTCATATACCCTATGAGTTTTTGCCATTGATTTCAATGGCCCATAGGGTATAATGGGGCTGTAACTGACATTCCCTTTCTGACACACTTCTGGTGATGTCAGGGGACATGACATATGCTAACGAGTTATGCTAATGAGTTATGCTAATGAGCTCCTGCACCTCTTTTTCTACAAAAGGACCCCTGCCAGTCTGAATAGACAATATTGACCTTGAAGGACCAATGGTCTTATTCAGTATAAGGCAGCCTTCATACATAATAGGACAAATCATCTCAAAGGCTACCCAGTTTTACATACAATTATATCAGACCCATGCTCTCGAGAGTCAGTTTGGTGTAGTGGTTAAGTGCACAGACTCCAATCTGGGAGAACCGGGTTTGATTCCCCACTTCTCCACTTGCACCTGGCTGGATGACCTTGAGCAAGCCATAGTTTTGTCACAGCTGTTCTCTCAAGGACAGCTCTGGAAAGAGCTCTCTCAGCCCCACCTACCTCACAGGGTGTCTGTTGTGGGGAGGGGAGGGGAAAGGAGTTTGTAAGCCGCTCTGAGACACCAAGTGAGTGAAGGGTGGTGTATACATCCAGTCTCTTCTTCTTCTGCTCTTGAATAGAAGATGCATTTGTATGAACTGGAAATAACATTGTGGGAGGGGAAACGTGAGTCAGAACAGTCGGGGGGGGGACCCCTTTCCTGCCTCAGTGGTAGAGCATCTGCTTGGCACACAAAAGGTCTCAGGTTCAGTCCCTGCCATCTCCATTTGAAAGGAACAGGTGATCTGAAAGTGATGTGAAAGACATGAAAAGCCCCCTGCTGGATCAGCCCAGTGGTCCATCTAGTCCAGCATCCTGTCTCACACAGTGGCCAACTAGTTTTCATAGATTCATAGACGCACAGAGGGGCCTTCCAAGCCATCTAATCCAACCCCCTGCCCAATGCAGGATCAGTCTAGAGCAGTGATGGTGAACCTTTTAGAGACTGAGTGCCCAAACTGCAACCCAAAACCCACTTATTTATCGCAAAGTGCCAACACGGCAATTTAACCTGAATACTGAGGTTTTCGTTTTAGAAAAAAACAACTCATACATTAACATCTTTTGTCTTAAAAGAAAAACACAATAACAGAGCTTTCAATGATACAAACAACTTTTTATTGAAAGGTAAAAGTTTGCATTGGGCATGCTTTTGAGCAATTAATGTGATTTTTGCTGTCCAATCTTGCGAACTCTGCGCTGGGGCGATGCCGTGCGTGCCCACAGAGAGGGCTCCGAGTGCCACCTCTGGCACGCGTGCCATAGGTTTGCCACCACTGGTCTAGAGCATCCCTGACAAGGGTTTGTCCAGCCGCTGCTTCAAGACTGCCAGTGAAGGGGAGCTCACCACCTCCCTAGGCAGCTGATTCCACTGTGGCACAACTCTTATTGTGGAATCATGGGCTGAGGACAGACTGGCAATCTAAAGCGGGGCAGGCACGCTTCGCAAACGGAGGAAAGGAGCACGTTCAGACATGCGCATCTGTCCGTCGGCTCCGTTGCGTACTTACCCGTCTCCCAGTCGCTTTCCTTCCGCTTTACCCGGACACCGGTTTTTCCCGGTGTTCAGGGGCCTTCCTCCGCATGCCTCCCGCTTCCAAACAGTGTGAACTGGAAGAAGCGGGAGGCATCCGGAGGAAGTGTGAACGCACCGGCAAAAAGTTTTGCGCATATGCGAAAAACATCAAAGGAAAACAAAAAAAAAGTGCAGCGGCACGCGCGAGCCGCGCGCGCTGGCTATGCGGCAGTCTGAACTCTCCGTGGCAGTCTGAATGCTCCGTATCGCCGCTGATCTGCATTGCTCTGGCCAGTGTGAACGGCCAGCTCCGTGGGTTTTTCCCCCCACTCCAGTTCCCTCCGCTTTGCCTCCGCTTCAGATTGCCAGTCTGTCTTCAGCCATAGAATCACGGTGTTGGAAGGGGCCATAGAGGCCATCTAGTCCAACCCCTTGCTCAGTGCAGGATCAGCCTAGAGCATCCCTGACAAGGGTTTGTCCAGCCGCTGCTTAAAGACTGCCAGTGAGGGGGAGCTCACCACCTCCCTAGGCAGCTGATTCCTCTTCCTAATATCCTGGAAAGCTCCTACTAGTCCGAATAGACAATCTTGACCTTGATGGACCAATGGTCTTGTTCATTAAGGCAGCTTCCTGCGTAATGGTACAAATGGTCTCACAGGCCTCCCAGCATTGCATACAATGATATCAGACCCATGCTCTTGAATAGAAGAGGCATTGGTGTGAGCTGGAAATAACATTGTGGGAGGGGAAACATGAGTCAGAACAGTTTGGGGGGAGAAAACCCCCTCTTTCCCGCCTCTCAGCTTTAATGAAAGCAGTAAAATGATAGAAACTCAAAACATGTTGCCTCGTTTGTCATTAGGGCTGGCATTGATGGGGAAGTCTCGTCTCTAATTGTCAGATTTATGGAACCTGAAATGGCAGGAGTGGAGGGCTAAGGAACAAAAAAAACACACCCACAGAAAGCAAAGAAAGAGAGAAACATCAATATTGTTACCGCTGATTGTGGTCTAGTGTCTGATTAAGAGGCTGACGGTAATAAATCAAGAGAAAACGGGAGGCTTCTGAAGGGCATTGCCTGAGGGGAAGGGGGGGCGGGATGACTTGCAAGTAATTCTTCCCTAGATATTGTCAAAAAAAACTTTATCAATGTCTCCCGTCAAGAGAAAGGGCTTTAAAAAAAAAAAAAAAACGCACACGGGAGGCACCCAGCTTACAAATGACCCACTTGCTGTCCATATTTACGAGAACGCAGAAAGTCTGGTGATGGAATCCTGATCACAGCGGAGTCCAGCCTCTCAGCGCTGCTTCCGGGACGTACCTCATGGTACCCAAAGGGCTAAAACGGAGGAGGAGGAGGAGATTGGATTTATACCCTGCCCTTCACATGGAGTCTCAGAGCAGTTTACAAACTCCTTCCTCTTCTCCTCCCCACAACAGACGCCCTGTGAGGTAGGTGGGGCAGAGAGAGCGCTTTCCATAACTGGCCATGAGAGAACAGCCCTGAAAGAACTTGTGACTGACCCAAGGTCACACCAGCAGCTGCATGTGGGGGGGAGTGGGGAATCAAACCCAGTTCTCCCAGATTAGATTATATACTGCAGCTTCCCCTTGAGTTCAGATGATCCCTGTATCAGCATTTAGAAGAGAAGAAGAGATTGGATTTATACCCCACCCTTCACTCGGAGTCTCAGGGCAGTTTACAATCCCTTTCCTTGCCCCTCCCCACAACAGACACCCTGTGAGGTAGGTGGGGCTGAGAGAACTCTTTCCAGAATTGTCCTTGAGAGAACAGCTCTGACAGAACTATGGTTTGCCCAAGGTCACACCAGCAGCTGCAAGTGGAGGAGTGGGGAATCAAACCCCGTTCTCCCAGATTAGAGTCCACACACTTAACCACTACACCAAACTGGCTGGTGTCATGGTTAGAATATCAGACTAGGATCTGGAGAACCCAGGTTTGAATCCCCACTCTGTCATGGCAGCTCACTGGGTGAGTTTGGGCCAGTCACTTTTTCCCACCTTAACCTGCCTCACAGGGGTTGTTGTGATGGTTAAAAACAAAGGGGACGAGAAGGGTGCTGTAAGCTGTGTTGGGTCCCCATTGGGGGATAGAAAGTGGTGTATACATACCTAGGTAAATAAATACAATTGTAGCCAGAAGGAGTGAATGGCAGCCACTGCAAGCTGAAGACAAGCTTATCCTGTTCTTGACTATAAGAACATAAGAGAAACCAGGTGTTGTGGGCCAGCCTGACCAGCCGGAGTCCAGTGTGGCTTAAGATTCCACAAGAGTCGAGGAGCCATATGCAGACAGCTCTGACCAAGCTACAGTTAGTGAATTAGAGATACTGGAACCTCAAGGTTTATTGCCAGCAGCTGACCCTGACCCACCCAAGCATAGTTCTGAAGTAGCCAATAAAGCACAGCTGCAGCAAAGTAGTTCACCAGGCTCCCCCTCCCCATAAATTGAAGGGAGAAGCTCCAGCAAGAGTTAAGGACACACAGACAGAGTGCTCCTCTCTTGGCTCAGTGCCGGCTGCTTAATGCTAGCAGTTCTGAGTACACACAAGAGCACCTCCAAGCAGATGGCTGTAAATCAGGCTAGCTAAAGAATGCCTATATGAACCAGACCTGGAGAACTGCAGATTGTGGGAGCAACACATCACAGCCCTGACTCTGCCTGCCTCCTGCAACCTTTGGACTGACCCTCAGTTCTGCTTTTCAGACCTGCCTGAACTTTGCTGATCAACGGGCTGACTTGACTCTCCTTTCCTGAACAACCCATGAACCCTGACTGCTGCTAAACCGGTATTTGATCTCTGGACAGGACTCTTGACTGTGATCTAGCTTGGTTGCCTTGCTCGGTCTGTATTCCAGGACAGCATGTCGGATCAGGCCAGTGGCCCATGCAGTCCAACACTCTGTGTCACATAGTGGTCAAAACCCAGGGACCATCAGGAGGTCCACCAGTGGGGCCAGACCAAAATCACATACAACAGAATCATGCAGAATGATGCATTTGGAGGAGTTCATAAGGTGTCAGTGATGATAACCATGAGTAAATATTTCATCCTTCTAGGGTTGCCATTGGCCTGCTGTTGGTAGACAACCCCCCCTCCCCACTGGCACTTCCCATTCCCTGTCCTCCTCACTCAATGGAGTAACAGGGAAACTATGTAGAGGAAGAGATATTATGTGATGCATTGATGTCTCTTCTGGGTGAAACCTTGGAAGTGTCAATGATGTATCAAGTGACAGCCTAGGGATTTCTAGTTATCTCTGAAGTTATTTACCATAGAGATCAGGAAAATCCCTAGAGTGTTTCTTCATATGGTGATGTCACTTCCAGGTTTTCACACAGAAATTACGTGGGCAGATTGTGCAATGTCCCTTTCCTCATGCCTACACCCCCCAAAAAAACTACCACTGTTGCCTCTTAAAGTCAACCCTCTAAAGCTGCCATTTCCGGGGAACTGATCTCTGTACTCTGGAAATCTGTTGTAACTTCAGGAGATCTCCAGGTTCTACCTGGAGGGTGGCAACCCTAGTCTCCAGTGTCAGTTTGTACATTCTTGGCACCTGGGTCATCTGTTCATGATTTGGCCAGTTGATGTGGAGCATCTACAAAGGAATG